>OY759262.1:21338643-21448643 GCA_963662155.1 Lamellibrachia columna
AACTATTTTGAGTTCTTCATTTATTGCCGACTCTGTACATTTATTTTGGACGCTATCAATGAAAGTTTCAATAGTGCAAAATAAAGTGGTATCATCAGCATATATTATAAAGCTAAACACTTGGCTGGCTTATGAGAAATCATTTATATATATATATATATATATATATATATATATATATATATATATATATATATATATATCCTTGGACCACTATTATTTACTATATATATATATATATATATATATATATATATATATATATATATATATATATATATATATATATATATATATATGTATATATATATATATATATATATATATATATATATATATATATATATATCATCAGCATATATTATAAAGCTAAACATTTGGCTGGCTTATGAGAAATCATTTATATATATATATATATATATATATATATATATATATATATATATATATGTTTAGCTTTATAATATATGCTGATGATATATATATATATATATATATATATATATATATATATATATATATATATATATATATATATATATATATATATATATATATATATATTAAATAATAGTGGTCCAAGGATGGACCCTTGTGGTACTCCAACTTTAATGAGTAAAGTTTCAGATATAGCATCATCAAATTCGGTGAACTGCTTACGGTTGTTTAAATAACTTTTAAACAAAAGAAGAGTGTTGCCATGTATGCCATAATATCTTAATTTGTTTAATAATATTGAATGATCTATAGTATCAAACGCCTTGGAAAGGTCAAGAAAAATACTTATTGGTAAGTAATTGTTATCCATTTGAGTAATATTCGATCTTCTTGTTCGAATGATGCATATTCAGCTGCATGATTAGGTCTAAATCCATACTGATTATAAAAAATAGCTTAGAACCAATACAATACAATATAATACAATACAATACAATACAATACAATGCAATAAGCAGATAACTGATTGTGATTGATTTTCTCTAGGGTTTTAGAAATAGTTGGACGGAGAAAAATAGGCCTATAATTTTTAATAATGTTGTGTCATCGTTCTTGAAAATATGAATTACTTTTGTAATTTAAAGTTTATCAGAAAATACGCCTGTATTTATGACTTGGTTAATTACTAAGGTTAAGGATTTAATGATTGAGGTTTTTACAATTTTGGAGAAATGTCGTCGAACCCACTACTGTTTTTTGTTGGGATATAATTTTTTTATTCCTTACAGTTTCCTCATTAACATTCTTAAATTTGAGAATAGATTTAACTTGTGCATTTAACTAGTAGTATCACAGTCACTAATGTGTCACTATTGCTGAATAATTTCCAGGTGCGAGTATCCTATCCGATATTAATTTGTAATAATATTAATCAACGTGCCGTGGTAATGGAAAAATGACTGCACGTGCAGTATTTATAATTATTAATTAGTAATGACTTTGACTTCACGTTGATTAACATGGTGTCAGGTCATGTTAACTATGCTGATTAGGTCGAAAGGTAATTAGCGGCAACTGTGTGCATACGTACATGGATGCGTATGCCAGATCACGTTCGCATGTTGGTTGACCAATGGTCTCTACCATCAGCGGGTTTATTGCACATGGATACTGAAGTAGTATGAGAAGTTTTCTATTCCACCGTCTCGAACAGACGGAGACTAGACACTTAGCGTAGGTCATTATTTTCTATATAAAGATGAAAACGTGTTAAGCAAGTCCCGTTCACGAGTTATTGAAAACACACCGTTTGCGATAAACAAACAAGAGCAAGGATCTGGATGTGTTCGGGATAGCATAATTATCGGCGCTTCTACAGAAATATCCCCGATTTAATCGTGATCTGCGTATGCTCGGCAGTATCGACTTCCAGCATATGTGCGTATGCACACTGAAGTCAGCCGATATGTGAATAATCTTGATTGCTGTACTTATACCGACGCATGGCGGAAACACATGAAACCTCTCTTGGGAACATCATCTGGCAGCCGCAATGAGATGCAGGGGCTGGCCAATAAATACACTGATGGGGATTTGGACAGTTTGGTCAACTCTATGAATGGATTCTTTGTGTCAGTGTGTGAAGACTTACCAAGATTGCAGTCCTCTCACCCAATTTTTGACGCCGACGAACCATTGCCAGCTGAGTTCATTGTCAGCGTGACAGATACGAAGGTGGCACTTGAAAAGGTCAAAGTTAACAAAGCCACTGGACTGGACAACATTCCGCCATGGGTATTGAAAGACTTTTCGCACCTTCTCGCGGCACCGGTCACAGCTATCTTTAACAGCTCACTCAGGGAAGGAGTCCTACCCAAGCTATGGAAGTCAGCATCAGTCATTCCGTTGTCAAAGAAACATCCACCAGACACAGTGGAAAATGACATTATACCTATATCGCTACCTCCAATTCTGGCAAAAGTGTTTGAGTCACTTGTGCTGAAGTGGGTCGATATTTGTGTTAAACCTCAGATTGATGATAGGCAGTTTGGAGGTATGGCATGGACTTGTACTACTGATGTTCTGGTTGAAATGCTCCACAAGTGGTATGAAGCCACATATGTAAAGGGCAACTTTGTGAGAGTTTTATTTCTGGACTACAGGAAAGCATTTGATCTAATTAATCATGATATATTAATCGATAAACTGGTCAAAATGGAAATATCAGCACATTTAGTCCGATGGATGGCAGCGTTTCTCCTAGACCGTGAGCACAGAGTTAAGATCGGGGACGCTGTATCAAGACCAGGCTACCCTAATGGAGGCGTTCCCCAGGGAACTTTGTCTGGACTTAAACACTTTTTGGTCCATATCAATGATTTACGAACACCTTGCCCTATCTACAAATATGTAGATGACAGCACAATATTTGAGATATGCAACCAGAGCAGAGTATCCGTCATACAGGATTCAGCTAACATTATTACGCAGTGGTCTAGCGATAATGATATGCGCATTAACACGAGTAAGACAAAAGAAATGGTCATATGATTCTGTACAGATAGAACGTATGTTGAATCTCTGCCGTAAATAAATATAAACGGGACTGATATTGAAAGAGTTACTCAAGCAAAATTTCTCGGTGTAACTATATCATCTGATTTAAGTTGGAATGCACATGTAGATCAAATAGTTGCAAAGGCAAGGAAAAGGGTGTACAGGATCTATCAATTGAAACGTGCTGGAATCAATCAAATCGATTTGGTTAGAATTTATGTATCTGTGATCAGACCAGTAGTTGAATATGCTTGTCCGGTATGGCACACGAACTTGCCTAAATATTTGTCGGACAATATCGAGATAATCCAAAAACGGTGTCTCAAAACTATATTTCCTGGTGTTACATACGAAGATATTCTGCAGATGGTAAACATACCAACGCTGCACGACAGGCGCAATGCGATATGTAAAGCGTATTTCGGTAGAATGAGGCGTGGTAACCACAAACTGAATAAGCTACTTCCGGACACTCGAATGGTTTCATATGCTCTAAGATCATTTAAAGAGCTACCCGTTCCAATGGCTAACACAAATCGCTACAAAAACTCGTTAATACCATGATGTTTGGTACACTGTCTAAACACTTAAATGGTTTATCGGGTATGTTTTATCATACAATTGTAATATCTAAAGTAATTTATTTATTTTCATTTTAATGTAAATTATGTTGAATAGGATGAACTGTATTAATGTAATTATAATGATCAGAAGTCAGTTTTAATATAAAGTGCCTCCTACTGAGTGGGTTGATTTCACTTTTCGTTTTAGTGAATGTATATAAATGTAATTTTAATTTAATTGTAGTACTGTTATTACGTACAATATGTGCAATAATTAATTTAACGTAATTTCCGGTGTTTTATAACAGAATTATACATGCGTGGCTGTATGTATTTTATCGTGAATGTATGTATAATCCAACTGAAAAGTTGCCAATAATAAACTGATTCTGATTCTGATGTAGCTCGACCGCCTTGTCTCCAGTTACTGCTCAACTTTCAACTGCCGTATGTGTGTGATCGTCTTGTGTAGCGACGCCCAAGTAGTTGACGTAGATAAAACTCTGTGTTTTCCGGTGAACGGGTCGGTCATTTGTATAAACATTGAAGCGGAGTGGAACAGGTACGACGCTGTCCATTTCGTTGTCGTCTCCAACGGCTCTTCTCCCTCCGACGTCTACATAGAATCGGGTGCGTTTTAAGTAGGGAGTGTATTAGTCCTACAAGGTGATATGTTCTCATCACGTTAGCTCCACGAACAGTACAGCAGTGACCAGTCCTTTTTCAAACCCATCTTCGATGTGCTGAGTAATATTCAGGTGCAAGATTTTCCTGATCGGAAGCCAACTTGTTCTTGCACCAGATGTTGTTCGGTAATTGGAGGAAGGCGGTTTAGAATCATTCGGTCGCATAATTTATTATACTAGGCGATATAATCAATGGCCATATCCGTCGCCTACAATGTGTACATAACTCTGCTGAACGGGCCATCTACCAAGTGAGACAAGGTGACCACTTCGCTCCAGTTCGGTATACCCTACATTAACTCCAAATAGAGGCTAACCGAAATAACCCGTGGCGCCTCTGTTGGATAACAAAACGATTGATTTATCGACACTCATTCGTACTTAACATTTAGAGAGTTAGATTTGTTGACAACCTGTTTGCAGAATAATCGTGTACCCACGATTACGTGTGTGCGATCTAGCCCGCATATATTTAAATAATTATTGTGTCAGCCAAAATACATCGTACCAACAATAACGCTTCGTGTGCCTAAGCAGTTCCACTATCCATGAATCCCTGGTGTATTTGGTTAATAACGGGGGCGTGCAACCCTTTCTAAGTTTGTGTGGAAAAAACCCAACTACTATGTAGGTTGAAAATAGGCAATTCGTCAAATTTATTGAGGAGTGTGAATTTCGACGTAATTGCCACTGTGCACACCGCATTAAATGTAAGATGCCTGCAGCATAGGGTACACAGTCAGAATAAATAGTATGTCTGGATAATTACATCAGTGTAGAAGACAAACTGGTACATGTTATCAATAAAAGTGTGACCAAAAAACCCTTGTCGTTGTTATATAATGTATAACAATTTACAAGGGAAACGATACTTAATTAAGATTGCACAAGTATAGTACCAGCTAGGCTATTCAAAAATTCACTTCACATAAAAGCGGGGTGTAAGTAATTACCCAGGCCCTATCTGCTTGCAGATTGGGAACCCATCCCCCGCAAAAGGGCTGACGTTTACAGATATGTAACAAAAGTCACAACGGTAGCATCAAACCATTAGCAGTAGTGATAACGGCTGGAAAATACTCTAGCCATTTATATGTGGCTAACGTAGAGTTCTGATTTTAAATGGTAAAAGAAGAAGAACCATACAAATTCGGTCGATCTAGCGTTTGGATAAATTCAAATACGACCGTGCACTCTGCCATAGATACGTGATTGTTAGATTGACACTTCAACAAGCTCAATCATCATCCCCGTCTCCCACTACGTTTGAGGCTAATTGTTCACCTGATCCGAGCAGCCAAATGTGATATACAACCATCCATATACTACTTTAAGCTCCTGCAAGGAGTCAGCCACAGCATCACTGCCGTCCACATGCGCCCGACCGGAAGCAACTCCGGCCGCGGGAACTGGAATCAGAGGGTGTGAGACAACCACT
This sequence comes from Lamellibrachia columna, assembly GCA_963662155.1. Classification (NCBI taxonomy): domain Eukaryota; kingdom Metazoa; phylum Annelida; class Polychaeta; order Sabellida; family Siboglinidae; genus Lamellibrachia; species Lamellibrachia columna. The sequence continues at coordinate 21,344,325 of OY759262.1, forward strand.
TTATGAATCCAAGATAGGTTATACAGTTTGGGATATTTTACTTCCCCTGGCATTGCCATCAAGTACAAGAGACAAACAGGTTAATTGTAGTCTTTTTCCGACACAGGGAATGTTGGGTGAACGAAATTTCCCACGTTTCGAAACGGCGGCAGGTGGAATCGAACCACCGTCCTCTCGATCGTCAGACGGGTGCCTTAGCCACCAAACCACCGCTCCCCATAAGTTCGATTACATGAGCTTGGCATTTTCCGACAACTATACATGTTTGCATCCACACTTCACCAAATTCATTATTGCTTCAGGGGCAGGTAGATACAGACCTTAGAACTTTAACCAAACGACATGTAGCAGCATAGAAGTTCCAACCACACTCAGCTGGAGACAGGAGGCATGGATGACCTTCGCCAGCCTTTCGCCAGATCATTGCTATGCAATATGTGGAGTTAACAAATGTGTAGTTGGAGATTGATTCTTTCACTTACCCGCGAAATTTTAGTATAAGAACCAACGGCATTCATTTATGCTGGTGTAGAAGTTGGACTTGTGTAGCTTGCTGATAAATCGTTCAAACTGGGAGCATTTTGGCCGGTGACGACAATATCTCCAGGATCCCGTCAACACAAGACACGACCACATTGAAGCACTACTCCTTAGTTCTGCCGGCAAATTTACCACACATATTACACCTAGTAAACAGTCAACTCTTTGTCGCAATGCACAGGAGTCTTACGGGTAATTGTAGAAGAAAACTGAACTGACAGATTTTTCGTAGATTTGTTCGTATTACTCTGTGTGATGACGTGAATTAGGTTACACAGACCACTACGTCGCTAGATTAGAACTATTAACTAAGGCAGAATTTATAGTGCCCCACGATGACTGATTTCCTGTCGATAGGCCCACTAAGCACTCAAACGTGTGGACAACTTTCACTCTCCAGGAAGACAGAAACAACACATGAACGACCAACGCAGCTACACGAGGGAGTCGCCATGTGAACCAATATGTTGTGTAATACGTAGAAAGCTAGATTACAACATATGCGAACACATTTTGCCTGTTGCCAGTTATGCGCTTCCTGAAGTCACAGTAAGAACTCTGACCAGAAGGTGACATCAAAATCAATAAGACGAAGCAGCACTTCAGTCAACTACGGCAGACGATGAATCAACTTCGAGAGGCTTCATTATCAAGAGATAAAATCACCCGAGGCTATGATTTGCGTAGGAACAAATGATGCCTTAGGCGATGTCGCATCCGGTCAATTACGCTAATGAACAGTTGACACGAAGATACTCGATGATAACAGTGCCAAAATGTTACATAGACGCAGTAATAATCAATATAATGCCATGCATGTCATGTGATCTCCAATCTTCTTCATGTCATGATCTGACCAAACCTCTCCATGTCATGTTATTTATCCAATCCTCTTCGTGCCATGTTATGCCCAATCCTAAGTTCATTCGTCTTCATGCCATGTAATACCAAATCCGTTCCATGTTGTCTCAAAACCTCTTCATGCAATCCTCTTCTGTCATGTTATGCCCAGTCATATTCATGTCATGCTATGTCCAATCCTATTCATGTCATATTATGTACAATCCGTTTCATGCCATGTCCAGTCCTTCTAATACCTCGTTCTGACCAAAATTCTTCATACCATGTTGTGTCCTCTTTATGCCATGCTATGTTAAACCTTCTTCAAATCATGTTATGTCCAATCCTCCTGATATCTTGTTACGTACAATCAACTTCGTACCATGTTATGTCCAACCTTCTTCAAATCGTGTTATGTCCAATCCTGTTCATGCCATATTATGCAATTCCAAAACTGCTGCCATATTAGAGTACCTTAATACCTGTGCTACATGACATATGTAGCCATTTTTGACAGCAGACTAAACATTGACATTGCTCATTGAATTTGTTGACTAATGACCTTGATATGACTTTAATTTGTTGGTAATTTATGCAAAGTAGCTTTATGTGGACCTTTGATGGTTTTTTTCAATAAAGGTTCCCCATTTCAAGCTGCTGTTTCTCTTTGAGATCAGTTATTTTAGCTATAACTTAGTAGCGGATACATTGTAAAACGAGTACCCGTAATGCGAGTAACCGACTATTTTGACAACCACAAATTTATTAAATATTAAATTCCACGCAATAGTACCTTGATACCTTTAAGCCACATAGCATAATACATTTTTTCGCAGCTGTTGTAGTTTGAGGAGACTTTGGATTTATATGTGTCCAATTTTTGCATGTACTTTTTTTGGAATCGACATTTGCACATTCACATTATGAAAAGTAATCATTTAAGTTTCCTTTTTCTTTTCTGTCAAATACTCTAATAATTTAACTACTACATTAGCAAAGAAAACACTTTACAATGTATAGTTATTAAAACAACAGCAGCTCAAAATAAAAATATCATGTTAAAAATATAATGAGAGTAACCTTGGAATGGTCCATATATGTCTGGCCTTCGTGTGCGTGTTTGTGTACATTATTTTCATCTTCATGTCCTGAGTAGATTATGCTTTCTCCTAGCAGGCTTAGCAAGCTTACTATGTTCGGTTCCGTTCCATCTGGTCTCACTGAAACCCAGCACCTGTCTGTTGCATTTCTTCGTTACATTCCGGACATTCATTCCAGTCGATGACCTATCAGCGGCCTGACTTCCAGACGGCTTTCATCAGCTCGCATCATGTTTCTCTCCGATGAGTCATCATCTTGAGTTATGATTTTGGTTGAACTGTTTGTCGTTTCGGTTTCCGTGACCAGTTTTACCCCTGAGCGGATGATCGGCCAAGTCAGTTTTTTTCTTTCCCTTTCCCTTTCCCTTTCCCTTTCCCTTAGCCGTTATTGTGTGCGTTATTGTCACGAGACTCGGGTATAACAGGGTCACACGGAGAAGGTAAAGTCGGGCATGCTCAGGAGAGGTTGGTATTAAAGTCACGTCACTGAGCCATTTAGACCCGTAATTGTTATATTGATGTAGAGCTGCATTTACTTTATGCCTAGTTGCACCGTTTTATTGTTGCCAATTCTGTACTAACTTTAACAAGAGCATTTACTTGATACTTATGCTCGCAAGCAACAACACGCGTAGGTGGATTTATCGACGCAGCGAGTGGGACATTCGCACTTTATTGCGAAAAATATTCGTGGTGGTTAATATACAGTATTGGTGTTCCAGCAGTTAAGAAGAAAGGTTGTGTCTACTCTAACGTGACATGACATTTTGAAAATGTTTACATAAAAAGAGAAGATCACACTTTTATGATGCTCCTTGAACAGTTCGTTTGCGTTACAGTAAACACAACTTTGTTCTTAACTGCTGGAATACCAATACTGTATATTATCATAATATGTATATATATATATATATATATATATATATATATATATATATATATATATATATATATATATATATATATATATATATATATATATATATATATATGCATGCGTATACAAACGTACGTTCTTACACAGCGCGGTGTCCAGTTCTTGGGGCTGTTCAAAGCGCTCTACACTCCACCCTGGCGTACATGTTCATTCCAACGCAATCTCGACTGCTCTGGGAAGCATTCAGCCATGTTGCAATTACTGCGCAAAGAACGAAATGAAATTGCGAAAGCTTCGAGAGGGCAGCAAGAAAATTCGAATCCGTGTTCTCTCGATTGAAAGTCTGACGTTCTAACCTCACGCCACCGCACCCCACGAATAAATATATCATTTACCAGTTGTCTCTTTATATTGTATTACAAACTGATTTTGCTTGAATGAACGTTCTTGAATTGAATTGTTCCATTTGTTTCCCACTACATTTTATTTTAACATTGCTGTATCTTGTTCACCTTTCTGCTGTATAAATATTTAGTACACACGCTTTCAATACGTGCCGTGCGATATTGAACGCTCGTGACACGGACCGAACTAGTTGTTTACGTCACGACGTGGCCGTCGCGTGCGAAATGGCGCGTGCAGTGACGAAGTCAAACCGCCCGACTCCACTCTCGGTGGACACCGTATGCTGCATCCACGTGTATCCATGCTTTCTATGCCGTAACAATAAACTATGGATTTTTGAAGCGTATTGTCGGTCAATTTTCTCCGCTTTCTTCCGCGCCAGTTTAATGAATCCAACCTAACCTTAAAACCGAATGACAACCGACAGCAACGACATAGAACATAGTCCCCAATTTTTTAATTTAATTTAAGGCGTGTTTAAGGGGTGCGAACTAAATTTTAAACGACACCTGTGTGTAGTGAATCGCCGAGCGAATCGTACTCGACTGCTGGCTGAGCAGCACACATAATCGCATGCGGCCTATGGGCTTGTCAGATTATTTATTCTACTCCGCCACCGTCTCGTACGATTCACGGGCCATTCACATCGCAAAGGGGCCATTTTGTATCATATTCTTCCTCCTGGTACCTCCTTGGTATCGATATCCCAGGCTATTCCAGTGCTGATCTAGTCTGGTTTTGAACTGAGGGACTGTCTTGGCATCCACCACATTTTGCGGGAGTCATACCGCATTTACACCTTAAGGAGCTAATTTTACTCATTTAATCATCATCGTCCGCTGCGAAGGTGAATACTTTATTATATCCAATATACGCTCTAATAAGCTAAAGAGTATATAATGAATAATATGCACTTTGAAGTAGGCTTATGCTTGCGGACGTGCATTTTAACATGTATGATTTTAGGCGCATCCTGCCACGATGCGTGCTGTTAACCGTCTTGGACCAATTAGTGTTATAAGGGCACTCGAAGTGGCAACATGTTCTACCGAATTGGTGGTGTTGTCACTTTGATGTTCAGACATCGTGCAGGAGCTGCGTACATCATCGGACGCGGACGTATTGAGAACACAGCGTATGTATAAACGTGCAATGTTTAATTGTCGGAGTAAATATTTGGCGTCACGACGTGGAACATCATTTATTCATGCAAAATCTGGTCAGGATACTGATGCCGATACGAATGGACATACAAACGAAGATATATACGGTTTGCTGTTTTTGTTTTGTTTTTGACATGATCATTGCTTAATTGTTCTGACAGATCCGGCATGCGAGATGCGTGTGTATCATCAGCAAGCGACCATCTTGTAACTAAAGGTGCATTCGCAAGAAACGATCTAACAAATTGAAACTCGCGGGATAATATCAACATCAACAGAAAAAGCAGACCATTACTAATACTTTATTACATCAAAATAACCCAAAGGAAGTAAAACAGTACAATGCATGTTTCAGACGTTTGACGGAACATAACTGCCGATATAGGCCTATAAACTGGAGTGTTGCTTCGAAATGGATTTAAGTGATTTCGACAATATGAAGCCTGTGATCATCAGTATCGTGATCGTTGTGAACATAACACTTAACTTTATCGTGATCGCAGTAATCGCCAAATATCCGCAACTGCGCGAAGATCGCACGACGCTGTTTATGTTCTCCCTCACGCTCTCCGATCTCGCCGCCGGATGCACGTGCATGCCCATCAGCGCCGCCTTGTGTTCGAACGCGACACCAAGTGTGCGGAACATGCTTCGCTACCTGCCCAAGATCCAAGCAGTTGGCTTGACTTGGTTCTCATTTAACTCGCTGCACAGTCTGTGCTGGATGACCGTGTGCAAGATGGTCGCCATCTTGAAGCCGTTTCGCTACGAACAACTGCTCACCCGCAATCGCTGCTACTTCATAATCGCGTGTATTTGGTTGACAGGAGCACTCATTGCCGTCACAGGAACTCATTTCACCATGACATGGAACCTCGCGATATGCATGTGTCAAATGCCACTTAATTCAAAATTGTCTGTGGCATACGCAGTAGTCTGTGTTGTGCTGTGTGTTGTATTTCCCGTGATCACCATCGTTTACACCACTGCACGAATTCTCAGCGTGATCATCCGAGTTCACCTCCAGACCACAGCACAAGTGCACTCGATCGGCGGAGACAGTGTCGTCACCGGAAACAGTGCGTCTGTAACTCTACAGACGATTCGTTCCGGTAGAAACGTGTTGCTTATGTGTATGGGAGTAGTCGTTATAACCTTTCCTATTACCACAGCCATTGTTCTAAGGGCCGTTGGATTGGAAAACAAGCTGCCTTCATGGTATGGGTTCGTAGCATTTTGGATTGGCTTGTGTAATGCGTCCTTCAATTGTGTCCTGTATTTAGTTCTCTTTCGATCAGTGCGAACGAAAACGAAACAAATGTTGAAGGAATGTTGCCAGTTACGGTGTCTTCCTTAGTCCAGTATCATATAAAAGTTGTTCCATGCGTTAGCATTGTTTTTCGCATGTGTTCAATCGAGTAAACCAGACATAAATACAATTGTTTACATTGACCAAATGAACATGACACTTATTAAGTGCAGATCATTGAGAAGAACCGCTAAGCAAGTACCCGACATATCTAGCATGCGTGTGCTAACTGCGTGCGAATGACTCTATTGTCACCAAAGGTGTACAAACAAGAAACGACTGATGGCCATGCATGTCTTGTCTGAATATGAGTCAATCTCCAAATAGCGTGCCCTTTTGATGTAGAATGTTTTGCAGTAGTAACAATTTATCATGTTGTGACTAATATGCTCACCTGCCAGACGAAGACATATTGAGTGGACTGGCAGATTCACGTAATTTCAGGGTTTGTTAGTCGTGACGTCATCTCTATTTTTCACTGGTGTTGAGGACAAAGTATACCAGCTTGTATGTACCCAGATATGCAGAATATATATTATATAGGCTGTATGTTGTATCGCTATTTTATGTATAACAAACTCAACTAAAATAAATTTTCATGACCAAATCTCGCTTTGCACAGGCCATCGGGTGCCGGAAAACGCACGGTAACCAGTATCAATAGCAAGCTTCTTCCTTTAGTGCATTAGTAATACTGTATACATATTTTACTCCTGGTTAATGCAGTCATATATGCGCATGAATAAATGGCATTGCTCTGGTAATGAAAATTAGGGGTATACCACGTGACAGATGGAGTAACACCAGTGACAACAGCCGGAAGTGGACTGCATAGTGATGTGACTGCCATATTTGAATTCCATAATTCACGACCGTTCATCCGATGGCAGCTTTTCCGTTCGGAGGTGATCCTGTCATTTGTAAATTTGGTAACACAAGTGACGCATAATAAACACACACACTGATTCAACACACTTTGCAAATGAATAAAAAAAATAGTCTCACTACGATTCGACTCCTCGTGTACGACGGGGCTCCTGCCGACACGACTCGTGTACGACGCGGCTCCTGCCGACACGACTCGTGTACGACGCGGCTCCTGCCGACATGACTCGTGTACGACGGGGCTCCTGCCGACACGACTCGTGTACGACGGGGCTCCTGCCGACACGACTCGTGTACGACGGGGCTCCTGCCGACTCGACTCGTGTACGACGGGGCTCCTACCGACTCGACTCGTGTACGACGGGGCTCCTACCGACTCGACTCGTGTACGACGGGGCTCCTACCGACTCGACTCGTGTACGACGGGGCTCCTACCGACACGACTTTCTCTTGTCAAGGTTCCGAAATGTTCCTGCTTTTATTATAGTTCCGAAATCACGCAGGCCAAAATCGACAGTAATTCCCGACGAAATATATATTCAGTAATAAAAAAACGTGCCGAGAACTGACTGTGTTCACGTTATAGCAAAACAGCGGAAAATAGTTTTTCTGAATTGTATGTGGTGTTTTGAATGGCAGTTTTGATTTGGTTTTTATAACAGTAACGGCTTAATATTCACCTTCTGTACATCAGTCTTCGTGTCCAAGTTTTCTCGAAATAAGGACTGCACTTGTTGAAGTACCAACAACTCCATTCCAACAATTGAACATTTTGTGTACCATGCTCTGAGTCGTGCACATATATGTCAAAAGGCACTTCATTCTGAAATGTCGGTGGTACATGCTATAGTTTGCCCTGTGGTGTGTTTTCTGTAATCACCATCGTTTACGCCACTGCACGAATTCTCTTCGTGATCATCTGGGTCCACCTCCAGACCACGGTACAAGTGCACTCGATCGGCGAACGGAGTGTCGATATCGGAAACAGTGCGTCTTTGACGCTTCCATTATTCTTTCCGGTAAAAACATGTTGTTGATATGTACAGCAATCATAGTTTTAGCTATGGCTATTACGTGGCATAGGTTATGGTAGTGGCACAAATTCTTATTGGCTGTGCTGTGTAATTCGTTCTTCAACAGTATTCTTTATTTAGTACTCTCTCGGTCTGTGCGTGTTGGTGGACGTAATGCGTTGCACGTGAGCACGTCTAACTGCAAGTCTGTTTAGTCAGGGATTCGTTTGTTGACCGGTACTTGCATGTAGTGCCGTCGACTAGTGTGATGAGGTGTTTGACAGGCCACATAGTGAGGTCGTTGACCTCTATGAAGGTTGTGCAAGCCATTTACACATTTACACAAGTTCTCAACAACGAGGCCGCTGAACATATATATATATATAATTTATTATTGTCGCGTGTTAGGCTAAGAGTATTCTCGCCGACTTTGGTCAATGACAAAGCTGGCATGATGCTGCAAAATTTCTGTGTCTTCCTTTGACGTATCATGCTGCTTAAGGTTCCGCTGTCGATGGTTACTCGAACTATATGGTGTGCTCTTCCTCCTTGTTCCCTGCTGTACATGGGTGAAGTTCAGATAAAGTATTGTCGAGCCACTCTTTCTGTTCTTTCTTTCCATAGTTTTATATCGGCCGCCCCCTCTCTCCATCTTTCATCCTCCTCCGATCTTCTCATGTCCCTCCTCACGCAGTCCTCCCATCTCAGCTGTGGCCTTCCCCTTTTCCTGCGTCCTTGATGTTTTTCCACCATTGCTCTCTTACTCGAACTATATCGTGACTGGAGAAAACATTTCAGTACAGCGACTGGCGAACATCGTTTCGATTTGACGATCCTCCACCTTAATGTTGGTTTCCTCGAGTTCGTTGACTTTACTTTCACATTTGTTTTCTTCTTTTAAGACGTCGACCACTTGTCGTACGTTGGCCACGTAGTGGCGATTTTGCTCAGGAAGATGTGTACACTCGCTATGGAAGTGTCGAATGTTGCTTTGTTACTTTCGCAGGCCTTTGTGAACTCGCTGAGAAGTAGCCTCGATTATCCATGCTCCGTGCTTTGGCACCAATGTTTGTCACACACTACTTTTACGTGTATATATTACTGTTGGTAAAATACAGGCCCGTGCTCATGGTTTTGAAAGAGGGGCTCAGGCGTACACAGTCAGCCGGGGATTTCTGAAAAAGGGGACGGGGATATAATATGTGTATGTGTGTGCGTGCGTGCGTGTGTGCGTGCGTGCGTGCGTATTTTATAAAGACAGATCTTATTACAACTGCCATTACAACTACACGAAACCATGGGGGAGCTTATCTTAACCCAGTAAAACATATTTAATATTTATACTGCTGAATTAAAACGTATTCATTTTGACTAATGAATTGTAGCTATGACAATCTACTCAGTCAGTTGGAGGAGTTACAAAGTGGGACTCTCGATCGAGAGAACGCGGGTTCTAATCCACTTGCTGTCGTTTCGAAGTTTTGACAATTTCGTCCACCCTACGTTGCCACAGTTCACTCAGCTGTATGAATTAGTAGGGGAGAGCCGGGTCAATTGCTTAGTTTATCATGTTTGGTTTCTTCACACGTTGAATGTCAACGATAGTCAAATATGTTTGCAACTGGGACATCACCTGGTGAAGTGGGACGCCGATTGGAGTAAAGTGGGACGTTGACAAAGATAGCATTTCCGACATTTGCATCGCAATAATGTATGGGCAGGACGATCGGTACCAAAGGTGGAACACTTCGTCCCAGATCTACCCACACTAAATGTTTAGGGGAAATGGCTACACAGTACCTTATTTCTGTGATAAACGATTCTATGGTTCCTGAAAATGTTACACAAGTGCCCATATATTACGCTAGTGGATCACTAGTGGATCAAGTATATTTTCTACAGGAGAATAGTTTAGAGGTGTGAGAAAATACTTTTTTGACCAAAAAAGGCTTTTGTTCAGGGAACTTACCGAAATGGCCTTACCGCCCTTATAACAGTACATTAGATGCAAGTGGTCCGGCTTTGCAAAAATATGCTAACTTGAATCTGATTGGCTGAAAATGCTGTAAATAAGTAGAGGTGTCCCACTTCCCCACCGTCCCGTTTCTCCCCGCTCTCCCCTACCTGGCAACACACAGAGGTGGATATGTGAACGAATAATCTTCGCGCTGTATCACAGCACCGCTGAATGTTTCCCAGAGAAGTCGAGATGGCGTTGGAATGAACATGTCTGCCGGGGGTGATGTGTAAAGCATTTTGGGCGGTTCCAAGGCAATATAAGATATATACCTTTGCAAAGGTGATCATGGATATATAATTGATATATTCACAGACATATAGACGTCTACCCCCGTACAGAATAATCAAACACCATTCATTAGATGCTGCGTGTAAAGCGGTTTGAGCGGTCCGAAGGGCTGGATACCGCATAATATAAGAGCGTACTTTGGATATATTCACAGTCGTATAGTTGCAATAGAGGCCTACCCCCCCTCCGTACAGGATAATAAGAAACCTTTCACTAAATGCCGCGATGTCATCCTTTGTGCAGTCAGTGTTATTGAAAACTTCCAAGTAGCTGAGGTTCTATTAATATTTTTTCTTCAAAACATACCACATGTTGTGTCTAGTTTCACCCAATGCTGCTTAATCTCTGGGGACCACTGGTGGCATAGGAATTAACGTTTAGTAATCAATGCTGCTTAGTCTTTGCGGACACTGATGGCATAGGAGTTAACGTTTAGTAATCAATGCTGCTTAGTCTCTGGGGACCACTGATGGCATAGGAATTAACGTTTAGTAATCAATGCTGCTTAGTCTTTGCGGACACTGATGGCATAGGAGTTAACATTTAGTAATCAATGCTGCTTAGTCTCTGGGGACCACTGATGACATAGGAGTTAACGTTTAGTTATCAATGCTGCTTAGTCTCTGGGGACCACTGATGACATAGGAGTTAACGTTTAGTTATCAATGCTGCTTAGTCTCTGGGGACCACTGATGGCATAGGAGTTAACGTTTAGTTATCAATGCTGCTTTGTCTCTGGGGACCACTGATGACATAGGAGTTAACGTTTAGTTATCAATGCTGCTTAGTCTCTGGGGACCACTGATGGCATAGGAGTTAACGTTTAGTTATCAATGCTGCTTAGTCTCTGGGGACCACTGATGACATAGGAGTTAACGTTTAGTTATCAATGCTGCTTAGTCTCTGGGGACCACTGATGACATAGGAGTTAACGTTTAGTTATCAATGCTGCTTTGTCTCTGGGGACCACTGATGACATAGGAGTTAACGTTTAGTTATCAATGCTGCTTAGTCTCTGGGGACCACTGATGGCATAGGAGTTAACGTTTAGTTATCAATGCTGCTTTGTCTCTGGGGACCACTGATGACATAGGAGTTAACGTTTAGTTATCAATGCTGCTTAGTCTCTGGGGACCACTGATGGCATAGGAGTTAACGTTTAGTTATCAATGCTGCTTAGTCTCTGGGGACCACTGATGACATAGGAGTTAACGTTTAGTTATCAATGCTGCTTAGTCTCTGGGGACCACTGATGGCATAGGAGTTAACGTTTAGTAATCAATGCTGCTTAGTCTCTGGGAACCACTGATGGCATAGAAGTTAACGTTTAGTTATCAATGCTGCTTTGTCTCTGGGGACCACTGATGGCATAGGAATTAACGTTTAGTAATCAATGCTGCTTAGTCTCTGGGAACCACTGATGGCATAGGAGTTAACGTTTAGTTATCAATGCTGCTTAGTCTCTGGGGACCACTGATGACATAGGAGTTAACGTTTAGTTATCAATGCTGCTTAGTCTCTGGGGACCACTGATGGCATAGGAGTTAACGTTTAGTAATCAATGCTGCTTAGTCTCTGGGGACCACTGATGACATAGGAGTTAACGTTTAGTAATCAAATAACAGCAAAACCACAGAAACGGTCGAGTAGAAAGGAAAGTGTATGAAATGAAACATACCGCTTGCGTTAAGATGACAGCGTAAGTTCCGGACAAATCAAAATTTGAAATGCATACATCAGACCTGGTGGACTCGCGTCCTTAAGTACGACTGAGATAGCATTCGAGTCGCACTTTTACAACACTTGATATTCGAGTATTTTGGATTTGGGACTTACTTGGGACTTATCAGCAAAAGACTTGAGACTTGAGACTTTTATCCGAGAACTTGAACAAAGAATTAAACACGAATTAATGTATGTTATTAATACGTTTGTTTAATATAAATAATGAAATCCACAAAACACGATACCTCATGCTGATCTATTGCATGTACCGATTTCAATATCCTGCATATTATACAGAACCATCAGACACCGTGGTGTTAAACTATGGAATTACATTGTAAAAACAGTGGATTTGTACCTCTGCATTTGTGAAATTTACATGTCATCTCAACATAGTTTTCCTTAATAAATGATATTAGTAGTTTTATAGAACTAAGATGCATTGCTGTAATCGTAATTCATATGTTTATGAGACTGGTGTTGTTGCGATTTATGCTGCTGTTTTTCTTCAACTGCACTTTGTATTTTCGTTTTGTTCAGTTTGTTTTTCTCTTGCTTCATAGTGTAGAATATAGAGGCATTACATGTATTTTAAGGGAAAAGTGGCCACTTGTGGCTTGATACCCTCATTATGGAAACGGTGCCAATGTGTGTGTGTGTGTGTGTGTGTGTGTGTGTGTGTGCGTGCGTGCGTGCGTGCGTGCGTGCGTGCGTGCGTGCGTGCGTGCGTGCGTGCGTGCGTGCGTGCGTGCGTGCGTGCGTGCGTGCGTGCGTGCGTGCGTGCGTGCGTGCGTGCGTGCGTGCGTGCGTGCGTGCGTGCGTGCGTGCGTGCGTGCGTGCGTGCGTGCGTGCGTGCGTGCGTGCGTGCGTGTGTGTATAGAGTATTATTGAATATATTGTATCACAATTTCTATAATAAGCCATCATCACCATGTATATGTGCAACTGAGATCTGAACGAAACTCTGTCGTTACACTTAACCAAATTTCGACTGACGGTTTGGCGACAGCAAGACAGTAGTAGGACTATGAGTGACACTGACGAAAAAGATTCTTCACCGCTTTGCGCAAGGAACGGTGGAGAACGATATAGAGAAAACTGTTGATGAACGTATTAGCAAAGAATACCCAGACAATGGCAAATTCAACATCAGATGTTTTCATCTTTTGAGTTATGCTATGGGTTGACAAAACGACGAGTATACTCATTACCATAGAAACATAAGCGAAACAGATAATGATGATATTTCGTGACGACCGCACACTTCTAGTCATGGCCGAAGCGGGGCTCTGCTGGAACGGCCCTATCGCGTTGCTCCCTGCCACGACATGATTACCCACAGCAGACACCCCAGCAGCGGACACCTGGCGAGTGACCCGCACAACAACAAGAAACATACGCACGTTGGCATATATCATAACGATCATCGGCAGGAGGGCACACATCGCTTCCACCGCAAACATGTAAGCTGAATTCTTTCCAGTGACGTTCTGCCGTCGGGCTATACACATATGTTGACTCCATGAAACGTCTATGAAGTAGAACGGAGCAGCGAAGGCGGTACTAACAGTCCAGTTGAAGGCGATAATGAAGTAGCAGCGTCTTTCTGTCAATACCACCAGGTAGCGTAGCGGGTAGATGACAGCTACCATCTTGCATACGCTGACGCAACACAAGTTATATAGTGATGCAATCGTAAACCAGGCAGATATCGACATATATATTGAAGCGAATTTGTCTGCGTTCATTTCAGGATAGGAACAGATAATCGCGCTGCTGATCATGCAGCAGATGCCGAAAGCGAGGTCTGACGTGGCGAGAGAGAACATAAACAGCGTTGTCCTGTCGTCTCGTAACGAGGGCGTTCTCACAATCACTGCAATGACGAGACTGTTGAGTATGACATTAGCAGCGGCACTGACGCTGATGATGGCGACCTTAACTGTATTGACCTCCTCCATCTCGCTGTTCAAAGAAAAGACGGCAACGATTTACACGAAATGTGCTATTGTGTACTTACAGCGTCAACATTTCACAAACATCACTAATATGGTTTACGTGGATTCTTATAATTGTTATGACTTTGGAATGGGAACGAATAAAAATATGTGGTTTTGATTGAATGATTGTGAACATAACATATTTATATGGATCGTTTATTTTTTCCAATCTTGTAAATATTGTCTTCAGCAAATAATATAGTTTTGCTCTTTGTCTATACAATAAGGAAGATCATTTATAATATAGAAAAATGAAGAACGGACCAAGGATAGATTGTGAGATAATACATAATTGGCAAATTCATCTTTAGCTTTTGACTTGTAAACAGGTATAATTTTTTGCAATTTTTATTTCATCAGGTACTATTCCTTCGCCTATTGACGTATTGATCAAAATACGTAAGGATATTTGTTCACCAACTAGCTTACGAAGGTTGGGACTAACATTATCATAACCAGAACTTTTCTTAGGTTGAAGTGACATTTAATTTGCCTTATTTCATTTGCATCGGTTGGAGTCATAAAAACTTCCTGGATTTGTTTTAGGGCAATTTAGAAGATGGTAAATTGTTTTTTAGGCTCAATGATTGCATTTGCATGGTTCTTACCAATATTTGTAAAACAAAAATTACAGAATATATTCGAAATTTTATCAGTGTCCTTATTTAAACCGTTATTATGTGTACAATATGTAGGAATACCTGATTTATCGTTGTTTTTTCCCAATCATAGTTCTAAGCAATTTGCAAGTATTTTATAGTCGTTCTTAAAAGTGTTTATTTGGTTTGCATAGTAAGTTACTTTTGCATTTTTTTAAATTTATTACAAATATTTCTATAGTTAGTATAACGGATGGAAGCAGAATATGTCCTGGATTTGCCAATACATTTTCGATAAAATTTGTTGGCTGTTATAAAAGAAGGCATGAGACCTTTGGTCATCCACTCATTCCGGATTACGGAAACAGTTTTCTCTTATGTGAAAGAATAAATAACATTGTTCAGTTGTCTAATACATTCTCTGAGCGCATGATATATGTCTAACTGGTGTAAATACGTCCAATAAAATTCGTGCAGAACATAAGTTATCGGACACATGGACATGTCAGATATGGGTCTATGTTTGCATATTAACGGCTCACTTGATTTTATGGAAGGTTTACGCTTGCCAATTAAACATAATCTAGGCAGATGATCAGATATATCATTGTAAAGTATACCAGAGTTAACAAATGCGTTAGTATGTCTTACATATACATATGTTATCAATGAAGGTTGCTTATACATGGGGGACACACGTTGGTTTAGTATCGTTAGCAATATGAAGTGACATTTGAATCAGGGATGCGGTAACGACTGGAGTATGACCATCACTACTGTATTCAATATCATATGGATTCCAATACACCTTCTATAATGACACTAAGTTCTTCACGAAGATTACACTAAATGCTATCACGTACGTGAATTGCGACACCATCTTTATTTAATTTTCCTTTTTTTGTAAATAAGATTATAACTAAGTAGTTTAAAAAGATGCGGATTATCGTCATTTCGAAAGGTTTCACATTGTAAAATATAATAAATGTCAACATGTGCATCAGCTAGATGCGACAATAGCATTTTAAGTTGATCAAATTTGGATGAAAGTCATATGTTTAGATGGAGTAGTTTGTATTGGGAATTAATGTTGCCGGAAGCATATTTTAAACATCACAGTAATTGTTATTTATGCCAGCTAAATTAAAAGACTTGTTTTTACATCTTCGTTTTGGGTATGTGTATCAAACAAGTGCCCAATGTTTAGTTCTGAATAATTACTTAGCATATCGCACATTATTTCTTGTTGCATGTGTGACAACCATTATCAGACAGGAATACATGATAAGAAGAAATACATTAAAAAAAGAACACGATAGATATTGAAAAGTTCATCGATAACTTTTCAAAACTAAACTTATATTGGCCGGTCTTCCAGTTAGTATAAAATATAATAAGAAAATAAAATAAAAATAATATACACCATGTTCAACATAATATACATGTTGGCTAATAATACGTTGTACTTGCACATTAACTAGTTCGCGTCTTTCACTGAGCGAAAAGCAAGGAATACAAATATAAAATAACAAAACAAAAACCTGAAAATAATTTACACCAAACTTCAACATATTATCGCTAAAGAGAAAGTACACCCAGTACCTGCAGGTTGACTAATAAATGCTGAAGTCTTTCACGTACTGGATTTCTTTAATTAAACCAGTGTTTGATTTCACAACTTTTCCGCATATGTCCAACAGTCACCGATCTTGTTTTTGCTTTTTTAGCAGTCGTGTCTTGAATGCTAGCATCGCTCGCTCAGCTGCTAAATCTTCATTAATGTAGATGGGCTCATCTCGGTGTAGACCATTGTAGCTCTTCAGCCTGGTAGTCCTGGTCCCGGGTCGCCTCACTCTGAAAACGTACGATGATAGCGCGTTTGAGAGGACGACTATGGTCGTCTGATTTTGGCCCGAAGCGGTGGCTACTCTCCAAATGAGCGACACTGATGTCGGACAGCCCCGTCTTCTTCAACGTGTCGACCACGATCACTTTTCCGGGACTCCCCGGATGCGGATGTTAGGACGTCGTGAGTACTGTTCACGCCTGTTCTCCACTTCTCCTCGCTGTGACTATGGCTTTTGGGGTGTCAATGTCGTGCCTAAGGGTGTTCAGTGGTAATTCAGAGCTTTGAGTTATCGATTCTCTCGATGACCAGGCTCTCGGGTTCGCGTGCTCTGACATGTATGAATGTAGGTATGCGTGCGTGCGTGCGTGCATATGTGAAAACGTGTGTTCTTTATGCAACATTCGTGTAGGTTCTACGCGTGCTGTAATCAAGCAAAGCCGAGATCGACATTTATACTAAGCAAGCAACACTAACTACCCGTATCCATGCATGCATTCTAAAAAAAAAACCAGACCTAGAATCTGTGTTTTGTTCTGTCGATCGCAGCCTGCTCTGGTGCTTGAACAACAACTTGATGACTGCCCGTGTCCGTTCCGCCTGCAGTCGTGAAGTGGTGCACGGTGCTGATTCCTTTCCGTCCACTCAACATACTTATTTCATATGGATTCCCGTGCGCCGTCTTGCGTTGGTTTATAGCAACAGGTAATGATTTGCACTACATTTCGTCCATATCTATGAATTAAATAAGGCATTTTAATTATGTACATTAGATTTAACAAGATTGCCATCACAAACAACAAGTTCCAGATGGCAAGTGGACAAGGAAGCTATTAGCTTATCGAGAGTCCAACAATTTTCTAATCTATGTGTAGCTCGCCCTTATCAGATATATGTTAATTCTATTTTTAAACATATTCACACTACTAGCATTAACACAATCATTTGGAGTTTGTTCCATTCATTTATCACCCTCTGTGACCCTCTGTACTTTCTCATGTCCAACCTACACTGCTCCTTAACTAAAGCTGCTTTACGTCGTCTTGTTCTACCGCCTTCTTTAAGTTTGAAGAACATATTCCTATCAACATCCCCATAACCGTTCACTATTTTAAATATATCTATTTGGTTTCCTATTAGTCTCTTGGTCTCTAGTGTTGTCAAACCACATTGTAATAAGCGACTTTCATAACTAAGGTCTCTCAATTCTGGAATCATCTTAGTTGCTCTTCGTTGTATTCTTTCTAGCTTGTCTATGTCCTTTTTACGATACTTCCGCCATGCTTGAATACAATATTCCATATGTGGTCTAACTATTGCTTTGTACAGGGGTACAATTAGCTGTTTCTCCTTATACGTGATAGTTCTCCTAATTAGCCCTAGAATTTGATTTTTTTTTCGAACCAGCAATCCCACATTGCTCTGAAACTTTCATGTCAGCACTAAATGTTACTCCTAAGTCTTTTTCTTGTGTGGCTCTACCTAGTACAGCATCCCCCATTTTATATTCTTCGTCCATGTTTCCAAGTCCTATGTGTATGCATTTACACTTCCTAAAATTGAATAACATTTGCCATTTTTCTGACCATTTAACTAGTTTATCTAGATCATCCTGTAAACTTTGTTTATCTGTAACATTAGTAACCTTTTTGAATACTTTTATATTATTGAGTACTTATATTATTGAGGTGGTGGTCGGAGTTAATGTCAGCCCCTCTTTTCACTCTGACATCTAGAAGCACTCTCCTCCATTTCTTGGTGATTACTGTGTAGTCAATTTGGTTTTCCGTCTGTAAATCCGGGGATATCCACATGTTTGTAGATGTTGGTAGACGGTATCTTTCTCTTCATATTCAGCAGAGTTGGTTGGTGCCTAGCAATGCATGATGGCGATGTTCCAACCTTTTGATGTAAAATTGGTTGTGATGATTTTCTCTTAGACTGGTTCCGATTCGATGAGAATTTTTGCTGCATCTTTGAGAGGAGCTGCCCTACTCCATGCATCTTCTTCTCTCTCATTCCCAGAGTTCAAGTAGGTTTCCCCAGAGCTAGTTGTAACCTTCCTAAAGGTGTTCCATCTTCTTTCACAGACTCCAAAGATGCTCAGCTTGTATCTTCTCATTTGTTGGGTGAGATGTGCCAGTTTTCCTGACTGGCACAGTGCCCTGACATGCCAACATCAAATTCTAACTTTTGACTTGATCTGTAGCAGACTCCTCCTCCTTTGGGCTTCCTGTCGGCTTTCACCCAAGGGATTCATACGCACCCTTCCAGGACAGCCTATCGAGGTGCGGTTGAGTATTCATGGTTTCAGTGTCTGTAGTCCATTTCAATAACAGCTGAGTGGGCGATTAGCCCAAGCCGCTGTGCCCACAAGTTTTCCCCAGTGGTAGTAGACCATTTTCCTCCCAGGCTCCAAGATCAAGAGACCATGTGCTACATTGGCGTATTTGGAGGGGCATTGGACCATACCCCCATTGGTTATTTGTTTTTCTTTGCGCTGCTTATGTGGTAGTGATGTGTGACTAAGCGTGCCCCTCTTGGCTATCAAATAGCATGCAAGAATTATAACAATATAATAAACTCGGTGCATTGACACCAACGTTGTGATCAAGCTTTCGAGCTTCAATTGACACTTTTGGGAGAAATTAATTCGCCACTGTTGTAACTTATTGAATCATGGAATCTCCGTGATGAAAACAATACGCGTTCTGCGTTTTTGGGGTTATTGGCATGCACCAAAGTAGCCATACCATTCATCATTCCGGCTATGTTCGCATACGATACTATGTTTGATCGTGCATCTTTCGGATGTCCAAGCCGAGCTGCTCGACCTTTTCGGTGTTGGCTGCGCCAGTAACTCCGGAGTAAGACAAGAGATCGAAATTCCAAGAATTCTTCACGGATCTTTTGCATTTTATACTTCAGGACACAGCTTAACTGTTCTTTGGTTGATATGTCAAAGGTTTCGTCATCGTTGCTGGAATAAAACAAATATATGAGTACGTGCGTACGAGGCCTACAGGGCGTTACTGTTTGTGTCGTCGATAGATTTAACAAGATTTAACAAGATTGCCATCTCGAACAACAACTTCCAGATGGCAAGTGGACAAGGAAGCCATTGGCTTATCGAGATTTTCTCATCTATGTGTAGCCCGCCCTTATCAGATATCTGTCAATTCTATTTTTAAACATATTCACACTACTAGCATTAACACAATCATTTGACAGTTTGTTCCATTCGTTTATCACCCTCTGTGAGAAAGAGTACTTTCTCATGTCCAACCTACACTGCTCCTTAACTAATGCTGTTTTGTGTCCTCTGGTTCTACTGCCTTCTTTAAGTTTGAAGAACATATTCCTATCAACATCCTCATAACCGTTCACTATTTTAAACACTTCTATTTGGTCTCCTCTTAGTCTCCTGGTCTCTAGTGTTGTCAAACCACATTGTAATAAGCGACTTTCGTAACTAAGGTCTCTTAATTCTGGAATCATTTTAGTTGCTCTTCGTTGTATTCTTTCTAGCTTATCTATGTCTTTTTTACGATATGGCCTCCATGCTTGAATACAATATTCCAAATGTGGTCTAACTATTGCTTTGTCCAGGGGTACAATTAGATGTTTATCCTTATATGTGATAGTTCTCCTAATTAGCCCTATAATTTGATTTCCTTTCGAAGCAGCAATCCCACATTGCTCTGAAACTTTCATGTCAACATTAAATGTTACTCCTAAATCCTTTTCTTGTGTGGTTCTACCTAGTACAGCATCCCCCATTTTATATTCCTCGTCCATATTTCCATGTCCTATGTGTATACATTTACACTTCCCAAAATTGAATAACATTTGCCATTTTTCTGACCATTTAACTAATTTTTCTAGATCATCCTGTAAACTTTGTTTATCTGTATCATTAGTAACCTTTCTGAATACTTTTGTGTCATCTGCAAATTTGAGTACTTTGCTAGATATGTCATCCTCCAAATCATTTATATATATTAAAAACAGTATAGGGCCTAATACTGATCCCTGTGGTACCCCACTCAAAACAGATTTCCAGTTTGAAATCTCACCATCTACTATTACTCTCTGTCTTCTGTGTGTAAGCCACTTTTCTATCCAGTTGATTACATCATTGCCTATACCATGGGCTTTTAGTTTAAGTAACAATCTTTGATGTGGCACTTTATCGAAAGCTTTCTGAAAATCTAAGTAGACAACATTCACTCATGACCCGTCATCTACCCACTTTGTAATTTCTTCTAAAAAACATAAGAGATTGGTTAGACATGACCTTGCTTTTAGGAATCCATGTTGAGATGTATTTATTAATTTATGTTTTACGAAGAATTCCACCATGTGGTCTCTAATTAATGTTTCGAGTAATGTACATACAACTGATGTTAAACTCACTGGTCTGTAATTTTCTGGCTTCTTCCTCAATCCCTTCTTAAATAGCGGCGTAATGTTTGCTTCTTTCCATTCTGAAGGAACTATTCCTTCTTCTAGTGACAAGTTAAATAAGTTTGCAAGTGGTGTACTAATTTGATCAACAATTTCCTTTAGCAGGTTTGGTGGTATCCCATCAACTCCAGGTGATTTATTATCTTTCATCTTCTTAATTTTCTTTGCTATCATTTCAGGAGTTACAAATAACTGCCCTAAATGTTCTGATTTATTGCCCTCAAATTTAGTCAATGGAACTGGAAGTGAGCTGATATCTTCTGTGGTAAAAACTGAGCTGAAATACTCATTCAGGACCTCTGCCATTTGGAACCCATCTGAAATTATGTTGTTTTCCAGTGGTCCGACCTTATCTCGAACTTTCTGTTTACTCCTTACATAAGCATAGAAACTCTTGCTGTCATTTTTTATATTACCTGCCAATTTTTGTTCAAAGGTTCTTTTAGATTTTCTAATTTCAGTTGTAGCTAGGTTAAGTGCCTCTTTGTAGTTTGTGTAGCCTTCTACATTTCCAGTGTGTTTATAGACCCTCCACAGCATCTGTTTGTGAGCAATTTTTCTAATAGCTTCTTTTGACAGGTGTATTTTCCTGGATCTTTTCCCTTGTTTTCTTAATGGAATAAATTTCTCAATAATGCCCTCAATCTCATATTTTAAACAAGTCCAGCATTCTGTTGCTGTCTTGTTCTTCAGCAAGTTATTCCAATCTATATTTGCTAGATATGTTCTCATCACTTTATATTTGCTTTTGTTGAAGTTCCTCCTCCATTGTTTTTTACATGTATTCCCTGTTTTTACTTTTATATTAAAATGGATTTGGTTATGGTCACTTGAACCCAAAGGTTCGTGTACTTTAACATTGTCAACTAATTCTTTTTGAGAAGACAAAATTAAATCTAACACATTCCTACCTCTGGTTGGTTCCAAGACATGTTGAGTAAGGAAACAATCCTGTGTTAGAAGTAGAAACTGATGGTCGTCACCTCCAGCACTCTCTAATGATTCCCATTGTATATGGCCATGGTTAAAATCACCCAGTATAACACATTCTCCCTTGCTCACCTCCCTTATCGCCTTTTGTAATTTTACATCTTCCTCTTGTCCTATGTTAGGACTACGATAAACTACTCCTATTGTTAATGTTGAGTTCCTGGTAACTATGTTACACCAAATTGCTTCCACACTATCTGCTTCACTTTTCAGTGTAATTTCATATGCTTGGATAGATTCTTTAATATACAAAATTACTCCACCTCCCCTTCTTTCTCGTCTATCCTTCCTAAACATTACATAGCCTGTCAGTGCTAACTCAGCATCTACTATATCTTCATTTGCCCATGATTCTGTGATGCCTATTACATGAGGATCAATATCTGCTACCATAATGTCTAATTCACTTTTTTTATTTACTATGCTCCTGGCATTTAAGCATACACATTTAAGTTCATTGTCTGAAATTATTGGTGAACATTTCTTTGGATGTGTATTTGTAGTAGTACTCCTTTGAGTTTTCTCTGTCAGTTCCCCCTGCGCATCTAGTTTAAATAATTTATGGTACCTGTGCCCTCGTCGACAACTCTGACAAACTCACACGCAAGAACTGCAGCGTCCTTCCCTGTCAGATGAAGTCCATCTCTCATGAAAAAGTCACCTCTTCCCACAAAGTTTAACCACATGTCTACGAAGCCTACTCCCTCCTCCATACATACCTTCTGTACCTGTGTGTTGATCGCCATCCTCCTACAGTTCCTATATTCCTCACCCCTGCCTCCCGCTATTGGTAATATCCCCGACAATACGATCTGCCCAACTCGTGCCTCTTTAAGTGTCTTGATCAACCTCCTGTACTTACCAACGATGGCTGACGTTCCCTCCTTCTCTGCATTGTTCGTTCCCACATGCACGAGAACAGCACCTCCCGTGCCACCACCCATGACCTGTCCTGCCTTCTCTGCTATATCCTCTACTTTTGCCCCTGGTAGGCATACTGTTATGTCATCTCCTCTATTTACAATTTTATCCACTTTCCTAATGATGGAATCCCCCATAAATACCCGGGCTTTCCTCGCTTTCCCCTGTGATACTACATCAGCAAAGCTCCTTTCCTGTTGCACACTACTAGTATGTCCCCTTTCTCTCATATCATCAACCTTTACTGTCTTACCACCTGGCAATCCCTCTCCACTCACCCGCTTACCTATCTTTTGTTGCATTCTCTGCATTCTGTCATCTTTCTTCTACTTACCAGCTTTCTCCCTCACATTGCCACTGCTCTCCTTGTTCTCCTCGGTCTCACCACCTCTGCTCTCCTCGGTCTCACCACCTCTGCTCTCCCCGGTCTCACCACCTCTGCTCTCTTCATTCTCACCACCTCTGCTCACTTCTGTCTCACCCTGCCCTGTCATCATCAAAATCATATGCCTTAGCTCAATCACCTGCTATTATGCATTGGGCTGCAGCTTAAGGTTTGTAAGCCTAGTATAATGTGTGAGTAAATCAGAACAAATGGAAGTACTGGGGGAAATGCCCCTACTTTGCATGTTCGAAATGTCTTCACCTAATGGACACCCCTGGATCCGCCATACAAGGAATCATGGGAGCTGGTAGAAGTCAGGAAACGACCGAAGAACAACACCGAACACGCCAAGTTAGACAAGATTAAGCAGAGTTACAAGGATAAATACAGATGTAAAGACAAGGAAGTGAAGACAAGTATGAGGCAAAACAAAAGAAATTGGGTTGACAATCTGTCTATGGAGGCAGAGGAAGCAGAGGAAGCAGAGGAGGCGGAGAAGGCAGGGGAAACAGAGGAAGCAGAGGAGGCAGATGAAGCAGAGAATGCAGAGGAAGCAGAGGAAGCAGAGGAAGCAGAGGAAGCAGAGAAGGCAGGGGAAGCAGAGAAAGCAGAGGAAGCAGAGAAGGCAGGGGAAGCAGAGGAAGCAGAGGAGGCAGATAAAGCAGAGAAGGCAGAGGAAGCAGAGGAGGCAGGGAAAGCAGGGGAAGCAGATGAGGCAGGGGAAGCAGAGGAGGCAGAGAAGGCAGAGGAAGCAGAGGAGACAGATGAGGCAGAGGAGACAGAGGAAGCAGAGGAGGCAGGGGAAGTAGGAAGCAGAGGAAGCAGAGGAGGCAGAGGAAGCAGATGAGGCAGGGGAAGTAGAGGAAGCAGAGGAAGCAGAGGAGGCAGAGGAGGGAGGGGAAGCAGAGGAGGCAGATGAAGCAGAGGAAGGAGAGGAAGCAGAGGAAGCAGATGAGGCAGTGGAAGCAGAGGAAGCAGAGGAGGCAGGGGAAGCAGAGGAAGCAGAGGAGGCGGAGGAGGAAGAGGAAGCAGAGGAAGCAGAGGAGGCAGAGGAGGCAGAGGAAGCAGAAGAGGCAGAGGAAGCAGATGAGGCCAAGGAGGCCGAGGAAGCAGAGGGGGCAGAAGAAACAGAGGAGGCAGAATAAGCAGACGAGGCAGAGGACGCAGAGGAGGCAGAGGAAGTAGAGGAAGCCGCTGGTAATGGAATAATTAAAGAAGCGTGAAACATTACAAAGACCTCCAGTAATGACAAACGTAAGATGCAGCAGATGCAGCGAAGGACAACTCTGGTAATCTGTTAACAGACGGATTAGCCAGGAGGAGAGATGGAGAGAACACTTTTTAGTAAATTCTTAATACACCTGTGCCTGATGATCCTGTAATATGTGTTGAGTTAGATCCAGTTATAAACGAAATCAATATTGACTCGAGAACAAAAGCAAAACTTACAGCAGCATTACAGAAGCTGAAACGAGTTTTTGTAGTCTTCGTCCACATATACAGTTATTGATATCTTCTTTTGATGTGTTTCTGTCTAGACCGTTTCCCTTGTTTTTGCAAGATAACAAATCATATTTTAAACAGCATTCTATTGCTGTGTTACTCTTCAGTACGTTATTCAAGTCTATCTTTGCTAGGTATTTTCTCATATATTTTAATTTATCTTTGTGAAAGTTTCTTCCAAGCTTTTAATATTCTGATTTTACGTTGATGCTAGAATGTATTTTATTACTTACAATCACTGCGTAATAGTTCAATATATATTTGAATATTGTCAACTAATTCATTCTGTGACGAAACAACTACACACACACACACTCTCTCTCTCTCCTGCCTGGATGGTCCTAGCACGGGTTGTGTAAGGAAACAATCCTGCATTATGAAAACAGAAATCGATGCAAAGACACCCAGTGAGTTGCTTGAAGGCATTTCGCTGTGTCAAGACTGTGTATCGCCTGGCATAGAAACGCTGTTCTCATGTCACATTATCCGGTGTGTGTCTTACTTACGGAGAACATCGCATCTCAATTTCTTTCAATAAGACCGTTGACCTTAAGCATAGATATCAAAGAAAAACATCCATGTTAACGCATAAGCCGTGAGAGTGTTACATTAAATGTCCCGGTTTCACGGCAAACGTCTGAAATCTCACGTATATTTTCATAATCTTTAGCAGCGAAAAGTATGAAAAAAAAATTTCTGTTTTGGCGAAAATGAGACACGTGATCTATTTTTGTGTGTCGCAAGCGAAGGCCTCAATTAATTTTACCGGTAATATCCGCCTTTTATCGAATGAAACGCGGTCAGTGATTGGTCAACAGCTGAGCATCAACCAATGGGATTTCCTGTTGGAAAGTAGCGTAAACACGTATTAAATGAGCGACACTGCGAAAGTGAAATGGATATGCCTGCATCCTCGGAAAAACCGAAAATAAAAATCCTAACTAAACACGGGACCATGGAATACAACAGGTTCCACATTAACTGAATCCCATGCCATGCCTGACATGACATGATAGTGTAGAATATATATGAAGCCTTGTGACATATGTAACTTTGTGCTCCTGATCGTAAGTTGAATGTTGTGTATTCGAGTTTATGTTCAGTTATGTGAAACCACGTTCTGTGGTTGGATTCACTTCTTTAGGAATATTTAAGAGGTCTTAGACTATTCTTGAAATTCACTTACGTCCATGAGCTGGGGGACTGCAGCCTTACTGGGAAAATGGCTCACTCCCAAGAACTCTCCATGAGGTGACAGCAATGGAAGAAACTTGAACTTATCTTTATGCATGCATGCATGCATACATGCATGCATACATACATACATACATACATACATACATTCATACATACATACATACATACATACATACATACATACATACATACATACATACATACATACATACATACATACATACATACATACATATATATATATATATATATATATATATATGTATATATATACATAATAAATGTGTGTGTGTATGTGTGTGTGTGTGTGTGTGTGTGTGTGTGTGTGTGTGTGTGTGTGTGTGCGTGCGTGCGTGCGTGCGTGCGTGCGTGCGTGCGTGCGTGCGTGCGTGCGTGCGTGCGTGCGTGCGTGCGTGCGTGCGTGCGTGCGTGCGTGCGTGCGTGTGTGTGTAAATATAATTGTTAGTGCGTGCATGCGTTCGTGCGAGTGTGCAGGATTTTTTAAGGTTAAGCTGATACGGTTAGTGTGAAATTTCAACATTTCTTTGAAAACTGGTTTACCTTAAGATGCTCACCAATTGTGCTTTATGTCGCGTGTTGCTTGCGCTAAAATGAGGATGTGAATTTGTGAATGAAATATTCTGTTAACATTTCAGGATTACAATTGTTTGATTTTCAAATCATGAAACTTTAGGGAATATCGACGAAAAAAATAAAAGTCAATTGTAGTTCAGCAGTGGTTTACGGTTGATGCTATGCGGGTGTCCGGAGTCAGAAGCCGTCACGCGACGTCTTACATTGGCGCCACCCACCTATAGCCTTTTTCAACGTGCATAAAAACATAGAAATCGTAATTTTCAAGATGGCTACCAATTGTGACTTGTGAATTGTGACTGGAATGTTTTGTTTCAATTCAAAATTATATAATACCAACACCCGTTGTTTTCTTAGTTAAATTTTAACATTATATATTAAAAATGAAGATTCATCGAGATCTCATACCGACATAACAGGTCTCTCAAGAGGAGAATTTGCCCGTATGAGAGACCTTTAAAAAACCGTGAGCGTGCGTGCGAGCGTGCGTGCGTGCGTGTGTGTGTGTGTGTGTTGGGTCATTGTAATTTGGGTGTGTTACATTATAAAACGAAAAATGTGCACAATATCAAACTTTCTTTTCACATAACAAACTGTAAAGAAAACAATGCCTACGTAATGGCTTGTGGGATTTTCGCTTGTAAAACAGCCAAACATGTACACTTAAAATAAGATATAATTCAAATAGCATTATTAATTATGCATCGCTTGGAATTTAATCTACGGTAACACAATCTAAATTATGCTGTATTACAGTATTCTGTTTTGATAATTACTATTGCTCAGTATTATACGTAGTTGTCATAATATGCCCCGTGGAGTTTCTAGAGAATTTCGTTCATTTCCTGCAGTATATTACAAAACGTATTTTCCTGTAATAAGCTAATTCATCGATGCGAAACTTTTATATTCTTCTTCTTGTGCAGCCATAACCTCAGTTAGGCCGTTGGTGTCTCCTTCCAATCTTCTTCTTCTTGTGTAGCCATAGCCTCAGTTAGGCCGTTGGTGTCTCCTTCCAATCTTCTACTTCTTAAGTAGCCACAGCCTCTGTGAGGCCGTTGGTGACTCCTTCCAATCTTCTTCTTCTTGTGAAGCCTTAGCCTCTCTAAGGCCGTTGACGTCTCCTTCCAATCTTCTTCTTCTTGTGTAGCCACAACCTCTGTTAGGCCGTTGACGTCTCCTTCCAATCTTCTTCTTCTTGTGCAGCCTTAGCCTCTCTTAGGCCGTTGACGTCTCCTTCCAATCTTCTTCTTCTTGTGTAGCCATAGCCTCTCTTAGGCCGTTGACGTCTCCTTCCAATCTTCTACTTCTTAAGTAGCCACAGCCTCTGTGAGGCCGTTTGTGTCTCCTTCCAATCTTCTACTTCTTATGTAGCTACAGCCTCTGTTAGGCCGTTGGTGACTCCTTCCAATCTTCTTCTTCTTGTGCAGCCTTAGCCTCTCTAAGGCCGTTGACGTCTCCTTCCAATCTTCTTCTTCTTGTGTAGCCACAACCTCTGTTAGGCCGTTGACGTATCCTTCCAATCTTCTTCTTCTTGTGCAGCCTTAGCCTCTCTTAGGCCGTTGACGTCTCCTTCCAATCTTCTTCTCCTTGTGCAGCCTTAGCCTCTCTTAGGCCGTTGACGTCTCCTTCCAATCTTCTTCTTCTTGTGCAGCCTTAGCCTCTCTTAGGCCGTTGACGTCTCCTTCCAACCTTCTTCTTCTCGTGTAGCCACAGCATCAGTTAGGCCGTTAACGTCTCCTTGCAATCTCTCTAGCCACGTCGAGTCAACCATCTGTCCAATGTTTGATTTTGTCAATCCATCCCATTTTTTATCTAACTTTTTTCCCTGGTAATCCTCCTTCTATGCTGGTAAGTACCAGATTGGTTTAACATATTATTTGGTAAAAAGAAAAAAATCATATCAATTTCAGTATCAGTCCGATATTTCCCAGTAACGAGCCTTACACGCTATGCCACTCAGCCACGACCTGTACCACGACATTTCCGTCTGCTATTAATTGTGCACCCATTTCTTTGCACATGTTTATTTGCACATGAATAAAATGTTTGTTCGTAAGTGTTTGCTTGAATAGATTTGTTTCGTTAAAGACAGGTTAGCTGATTCTCTGTGTGTATTTTATTAAATGGTACTCGATCTCTCGCTGTGTAATATTATTTATATATTCCTCAAATACTGCACTTTTGTAATTTGTAAAAGAAAGCTTGTAATTTGTAAAGGAAAGGCTAAACAAAAGTGTCACGATGACACGCATTGAAATGGGGCCTACGGTTGGATAGAAAACGAACTGTGAAATTTTTTTGTAAAGTGTCACGGTTACTCTTGAATGTCACGATCACAAATAACGACCACCATCAACATGCTGAAGATTCTACGTGTTAATGTTAATATGTCACGGTTACTCTTAAATGTCACGATCAAAAATAACGACCACCATCAACATGTTGAAGATTCTACGTGTTAATGTTAACGAGTCGTCGACAGGTCACACATTTACCCCCTTTGTGGGGTATTTTTTTCCGTTGGCATAGACGCCAGGTAGGAGAGACACGCGGTGTTTAATGTCTCCGATAGAGACGCGCAAAAT
Source organism: Lamellibrachia columna (assembly GCA_963662155.1). Lineage (NCBI taxonomy): Eukaryota > Metazoa > Annelida > Polychaeta > Sabellida > Siboglinidae > Lamellibrachia > Lamellibrachia columna. Next base: position 21,373,580 of record OY759262.1, read on the forward strand.
AGAGTGAACGAAATTGTCCAAGCTCTGAAATGACTCGCATTTTTCTTGATTTTTCGGCGTATCTACAAACTCGCAATTTTCTTGATTTTTCGGCGTATCTACAAACTCGCCGTTTTCTGGATTTTTCGGCGTATCTACAAACTCGCAATTTTCTGGATTTTTCGGCGTATCTACAAACTCGCCGTTTTCTGGATTTTTCGGCGTATCTACAAACTCGCAGTTTTCTGGATTTTTCGGCGTAACTACAAACTCGCAGTTTTCTGGATTTTTCGGCGTATCTACAAACTCGCCGTTTTCTGGATTTTTCCGCGTATCTACAAACTCGTAGTTTTCTGGATTTTTCCGCGTATCTACAAACTCGCCGGTTTGCGTCACCTGAAGCATGAATATGGCATGAATATACACCCAAACGATAACGTAATTGGGTGAAATTAAATAAAATCAGCGGTAGAATGTTCGCCTTCGATTCCCGTCTAATGCATTTTTTCGTTGCACTTATAGAGCCAAACTTACATACAACGTGCCTTAAAGACAACACTAGTCGCAAACAGGGACTTCTCCAAATATATACCTCACGAGTTGACACCTACTTGGCAGTGTTGAAACGATTATACTCAGTCTAGATTAGCTAGCGACTGCTTTCGGCCTTGACCTGACGTGTTGCCCGCTACTGCTGCCCACGAACTAATACAGTATCGTAAGCAAGAATGGCTACGCCCGTTTACTTGCTATACGTAGAATATAATATCCCCTTTAATAAAAAAAAATGAGAAGAAACGTTTGCGTAAGAAATCCATATTCTGAATCTCTAACAACTATTTCATCGTTGCAATACAAATAAGTTTAAAAAAAAGTTGTTTTTAGCGAAAAAGTTACGATTATGGAACGACACACACGTACGCACGCACGCACGCACGCACGCACGCACGCACGCACGCACGAACGAACGAACGAACGAACGAACGAACGAACGCACGCACGCACGCACGCACGCACACATATGAAATAAGCAACACAAGTCCAATGTAGCTGTTAGAGAGAATTGAAACCGGCCAAATAATGACATTTATCAATGGAAAGTGGATTGCTTATCATGCAGCCACTTTGGGGATAACGATAATAGGAATGTGAGCTCTACAATGCAAACCAGATACGACGCTGAACCCATGATATACAGCCTCGTACGAAACTTGAGGATTCTTTGAGCCCACATTCCGTAACACGTATTCATATACATACACCATAACTAAATCGTCCCTTTGTAGTAATGGAAGTAAAAACAATACGCATATAAACATAAACAAATATGCACAGAATATAAGATTTAACATGTACTTGCTAACATTCAAACACCAATATACAACAGTAACCGCCAACAGGTGGGGCCATTTTGTCATATGGTCATCTTCCCCCTGTGACCATCCACCTACAATATTATAACAAACGTAAACTTCGTAGAGAAAGACTTACTCCTTGCACAATTATCACTTTGCAGCATCACTCGTTAAGTAAACTAGGTTTACTTTCTAAGGACATACAAGTCTAGACATATTTGATGAGTCACTTCAGGGACTGGTGCCATTAATTCCACAGTAGACAACCGAACTGGATATGCAGTGGATTACAATACGCTCTGAAAACATTCCTTTACAAAGTCGGCTAGGTAAATGAATGGTCACCATTGGCATTCACCTCATATACAGAACATGTGATATCTGCTGCACACTCTGCTTGAATCTACATAAACATTACTCAGCATGACGTCATATCCCTTGACGCTGGCACCATTTTTCCTACTTACCAACATACTCTAACTGTAATGGCAGCATTGGCTTGATGCATGAGACACGTGCAATGGCACCGATCTCACATTTTACCTGTAACAAACCATGTGGAAAAACACATCCACATAGAGGGCATCTTTCCCCTGACCGAGAACACAGTAATGGTGTGTCCGATGCTGACACTGGCATGACATGAACTGCAGATTCTATATCTGACTGCCATGCCCATATGTGCTGAGTAAACCATAGTAGAAACTCCTGGGCAGTATTATTTGCAAAAATGGATGAGCCAATGTTAGATATCAATAATCACATGGTCATCGGCATGGGAGCTTTCTCGAGAATGAAAACATGGATATCCAGTACATTCTATAGAAGAACAAAGCTTAAGCTATACCACCGTTGCATCCTGGTCACTGTTCTGTTTGGCTCAGGGTGCTGGCCTTAAGCTATACCACCGTTACATCCTAGCCACTGTTCTGTTTGGCTCAAGGTGCTGGCCTTAAGCTATACCACCGTTACATACTGGTCACTGTTCTGTTAGGCTCAGGGTGCTGGCCTTAAGCTATACCACCGTTGCATCCTAGCCACTGTTCTGTTTGGCTCAGGGTGCTGGCCTTAAGCTATACCACCGTTACATCCTAGCCACTGTTCTGTTTGGCTCAAGGTGCTGGCCTTAAGCTATACCACCGTTACATCCTGGTCACTGTTCTGTTTGGCTCAGGATGCTGGCCTTAAGCTATACCACCGTTACATCCTAGCCACTGTTCTGTTTGGCTCAGGGTGCTGGCTTTAAGCTATACCACCGTTACATCCTGGTCACTGTTCTGTTTGGCTCAGGATGCTGGCCTTAAGCTATACCACCGTTACATCCTAGCCACTGTTCTGTTTGGCTCAGGGTGCTGGCTTTAAGCTATACCACCGTTACATCCTGGTCACTGTTCTGTTAGGCTCAGGGTGCTGGCCTTAAGCTATACCACCGTTGTATCCTAGCCACTGTTCTGTTTGGCTCAGGGTGCTGGCCTTAAGCTATACTACCGTTACATCCTAGCCACTGTTCTGTTTGGCTCAGGGTGCTGGCCTTAAGCTATACCACCGTTACATCCTGGTCACTGTTCTGTTAGGCTCAGGGTGCTGGCCTTAAGCTATACCACCGTTACATCCTGGTCACTGTTCTGTTAGGCTCAGGGTGCTGGCCTTAAGCTATGCCACCGTTGCATCCTAGCCACTGTTCTGTTTGGCTCAGGGTGCTGGCCTTAAGCTATACTACCGTTACATCCTAGCCACTGTTCTGTTTGGCTCAGGGTGCTGGCCTTAAGCTATACCACCGTTACATCCTGGTCACTGTTCTGTTAGGCTCAGGGTGCTGGCCTTAAGCTATTCCACCGTTGCATCCTAGCCACTGTTCTGTTTGGCTCAGGGTGCTGGCCTTAAGCTATACCACCGTTACATCCTAGCCACTGTTCTGTTAGGCTCAGGGTGCTGGCCTTAAGCTATACCACCGTTACATCCTGGTCACTGTTCTGTTAGGCTCAGGGTGCTGGCCTTAAGCTATTCCACCGTTGCATCCTAGCCACTGTTCTGTTTGGCTCAGGGTGCTGGCCTTAAGCTATACCACCGTTACATCCTAGCCACTGTTCTGTTTGGCTCAGGGTGCTGGCCTTAAGCTATACCACCGTTACATCCTGGTCACTGTTCTGTTAGGCTCAGGGTGCTGGCCTTAAGCTATTCCACCGTTGCATCCTAGCCACTGTTCTGTTTGGCTCAGGGTGCTGGCCTTAAGCTATACCACCGTTACATCCTAGCCACTGTTCTGTTTGGCTCAGGGTGCTGGCCTTAAGCTATACCACCGTTACATCCTAGCCACTGTTCTGTTTGGCTCAGGGTGCTGGCCTTAAGCTATACCACCGTTACATCCTAGCCACTGTTCTGTTAGGCTCAGGGTGCTGGCCTTAAGCTATACCACCATTGCATCCTAGCCACTGTTCTGTTAGGCTCAGTGTGCTGGCCTTAAGCTATACCACCGTTACATCCTAGCCACTGTTCTGTTTGGCTCAGGGTGCTGGCCTTAAGCTATACCACCGTTACATCCTAGCCACTGTTCTGTTTGGTTCAGGGTGCTGGCCTTAAGCTATACCACCGTTACATCCTAGCTACTGTTCTGTTTGGCTCAGGGTGCTGGCCTTAAGCTATACCACCGTTACATCCTAGCTACTGTTCTGTTTGGCTCAGGGTGCTGGCCTTAAGCTATACCACCGTTACATCCTAGCCACTGTTCTGTTAGGCTCAGGGTGCTGGCCTTAAGCTATACTACCGTTACATCCTAGCCACTGTTCTGTTTGGCTCAGGGTGCTGGCCTTAAGCTATACTACCGTTGCATCCTAGCCACTGTTCTGTTTGGCTCAGGGTGCTGGCCTTAAGCTATACCACCGTTACATCCTAGCCACTGTTCTGTTTGGCTCAGGGTGCTGGCCTTAAGCTATACTACCGTTACATCCTAGCCACTGTTCTGTTTGGCTCAGGGTGCTGGCCTTAAGCTATGCCACCGTTACATCCTAGCCACTGTTCTGTTTGGCTCAGGCTGGCGTATGACATAAACATACAATATTCCGCTTTCCATACCAATTGTTTGTAATTTATAATGAAAATACACTGCTAAAACAGAACTACTCAACACAATATTAGTAACTTCACAACACAATATGATGGACACCGCTATCAAGAAATTAAGCATGGACACTGCCATGAAGAAAATAAGCATGGACACTCCCATCAAGAAAATAAGCATGGACACCGCCATCAAGAAAATAAGCATGGACACCGCCATCAAGAAAATAAGCATGGACACTGCCATCAAGAAAATAAGCATGGACACCGCCATCAAGAAAATACGCATGGACACCGCCATAAAATAAGCATGGAGACCGTCTTCAAGAAATTACACAAGGACACCGCCATCATTTTACTTTTAGAAATTAATCATGGACACTGCCATCAAGAAATTACGCATGGACACTGCAATAAAGAAATTAAGCATGGACACCGCAATCAAGAAATTAAGCATGGACACCGCAATCAAGAAATTACGCATGGACACCGCAATCAAGAAATTAAGCATGGACACCGCCATCAAGAAATTAAGCATGGACACCGCAATCAAGAAATTAAGCATGGACACCGCAATCAAGAAATTAAGCATGGACACCGCAATCAAGAAATTAAGCATGGACACCGCCATCAAGAAATTAAGCATGGACACCGCAATCAAGAAATTAAGCATGGACACCGCAATCAAGAAATTAAGCACGGACACTGATATCGAAAAATTAAGCATGGACACCGCCATCACATTGCCATCACAAACTTAGAACTTAACCACATATTTTTATCTTAATTATTGTTATATGTATTTTAATGCACGATATGTGTATATTCATATATTTACTTGGATTGTATGTTTTTATATGGACTTATTTGTCTGAAATAAACATGTATTATAATGTAATTATTATCTACGAACATCCCGTTGACATTCCACGTATTCACCCTCTAGCGATTACAACTGCGATATTCCATGTCTTGTATGTTAAGTGATGCCATCTAACGGTAACTCTAACGACGCATTCTGCATATTCTGCGCCCAATAAAACGGCGAGTTTGTAGATACGCGGAAAAATCGAGACAATGGTGGGTTTGTAGATACGCGGAAACATAGAGACAACGGTGAGTTTGTAGATACACAGAAAAATCGAGACAACGGTGAGTTTGTAGATACGCGGAAAAATAGAGAAAACGGCGAGTCTTGCCGTCCCCTTGTGGCATACGCATTACGTGAAACATCAACGTTATTTGAGGGGCAGCCCTACTGCATAGCATTGGTCTACGGTTTCCCAAATACTACTTCAATTTGTGAGTCCTTGCTTCGGGCCTGACACATAAAACATCTCCGAGCAGACATGCTCGTCCGAATTCCGTCCCAGCTTCTCTGGGGAAGCATTCAACCACCAAGCAGTTACAAAACGTATTGCCATCAATGTATTCTCTATCTGTTATATACAGAAAACTGTTCATTTGCGTGGCGCAAGAGAACCACAAAAAAATTTCGACATTGAACGGGATCGGTACGTGATGTACACAGGATATTTTCATTTGTGTGGTCCATAAGATGAAGCAGCACACCAGTTTACAGCGGCAGACGATGAATCGAGTTAGAGAGCGCTAAATTTGTCTGGGTCTTGAGTTATCGTCTATGTGCTGTATTTAATTGCAGAACGATATAATTGGCTTTGGCATAGATACCATCACCTGATGCACCAAATTGCTTAAAAATAAATGACGCATTGGACTTAGGAATGACTGGAATGCATATACACGATGTTATTAGTTGCAATAGGTTATATAGTCGCGCAAGTAATCAATATAAATGTCATGTCCAAATCCTCTTCATACCACATTATACCCAATTCTTTTCATACCATGTTATGTCCCATCCTGTACATACTGTGTTATGTCCCATCCTGTACATACCGTGTTATGTTTCATCCTGTTCCTACTGTGTTATGTCCCATCCTGTTCACACCGTGTTATCTCCAATCATGTTCATACTTTGTTATCTCCCATCCTGTACATACCGTATTATCTCCCATCATGTTCATACCTTGTTATCTCCCATCCTGTACATACTGTGTTATCTCCCATCATGTTCATAACTTGTTATCGCCCATCCTGTACATGTTCATACCGTGTTATGTTCCATCCTGTTCCCATTGTGCTAAGTTCCATCGTGTACATACCTTGTTATGTCCCATCCTGTACATACCGTGTTATCTCCCATCCTGTACATACCGTGTCATGTCCCACACTGTACATACCATGTTATGTCCCATCCTGTTCATACCGTGTTATGTCCCACCCTGTACATACCGTATTATGTCCCATCCTGTACATACCGTGTGATGTCCCATCCTGTTCATACCGTGGTATGTCCCATCCTGTTCATACCGTGGTATGTCCCATCCTGTTCATACCGTAGTATGTCCCATCCTGTACATACCGTGTTATGTCCCATCCTGTTCATACCGTGGTATGTCCCATCCTGTACATACCGTGTTATGTCCCATCCTGTTCATACCGTGTCATGTCCCATCCTGTTCATACCGTGGTATGTCCCATCATGTACATACCGTGTTATATCCCATCCTGTTCATACCGTAGTATGTCCCATCCTGTTCATACCGTGGTATGTCCCATCCTGTTCATACCGTGTTATGTCGCATCCTGTTCATACCGTGTTATATCCCATCCTGTTCATACCGTGGTATGTCCCATCCTGTTTATACCGTGTTATGTCGCATCCTGTTCATACCGTGTTATGTCCCATCCTGTTCATACCGTGGTATGTCCCATCCTGTTCATACCGTGGTATGTCCCATCCTGTTCATACCGTGTTATGTCGCATCCTGTACATTCCGTGTTATCTCTCGTCATGTTCTTGCCATGTTATGTCCATTCTCGTTCGTACTATTTTATGTCCAATCTGCTTCATGCCATTTTATATATATTTCCATTGAACCACGCCTTGTGAATGATAAATGTATCACTACCTATTTGACTTCAAGTTATGTGGGAAGTCGGGTTGTTTATCATTTCAGTCCACCAAGCACGAAGAGACATCACTATCGCTGGTTTGTAACTACGCGATTACATATGAATCACGATTTTCTATTGATTTACTTGATCATATATTGTAGTTAGACGAAAATCATGATTCATATATTGTGTACCAACTTGATGAATATTTTCATGATTATAAGTGGTTTCATGTTGAGTATTTGGCACAAAATATGGTAATATGATATAAAACAGGATGATCTGATGAAATATATATATATATATATATATATACATATATATATATATATGTATATATATAATATATATATATATATATATATATATATATATATATATGTATATATATATATATATATATATATATATATATATATATATATATGTATGTATGTATGTATATATATATATATATATATATATATATATATATATATATATATATATATATATATATATATATATATATATATATATATATATGTATATATATATATATATATATATATATATGCCTACGGTATATTGAGCCTGTATGAGCCTAGCTAGGTTATTGTCATTTGCCCTTTTCATCACTATTCCACACCCAAACATAATTCCGTTTAACGACATACGGCTCCGTTTACAGTGCTATTTTCAACTCCCCCACCCATTAAAAAATTATAATTAAGCACGGCTGCATGTGGCAATTGATTACTGTTATACATATCCTAAAAATGCGCGAAAAAAATATTGTAGCGCTTTGAAATTTAATAATTTTGCAAATTTAGCACTTATTATTAAATTTCATCTTACTTATATAAGAAGAGATTGTTGATGGCTATGTGAAATGACATGGTTGATTGACACAATATGAACATTTATATAGTGGTGTAATCATTGCATGTCTGCTAATCATTGTCTGGTCAGTATTTCCTATATTAAAATGAGTTATAGTAAAAAAAATTACATTAAGTATTTTAAATAGCAGAAACCTATACATCTATTTTGAATGAATGGATACTATTTTTGTAGTGAATATGGAAGATTGGTGAGAAGCAGGATGAGATGGGCAGGCCACTTGGTAAGAATGGATGCAAGCAAACTAGCAAAGAGAGCAGAGGTGGAAAAACATCAAGGACGCAGGAAAAGGGGAAGGCCACAGCTGAGATGGGAGGACTGCGTGAGGAGGGACATGAGAAGATCGGGGGAGGATGAAAGATGGAGAGAGGGAGCGGCCGATAAAAAATCCATGGAAAGAAAAACAGAAATAGTGGCTCGACAATACTTTACCTGACCCTCACCCCTGTGCAGGAGGGAACAAGGAGGAAGAGCATATATGGTAACACACTGGGTAAAACACGGACCCACATGCTGTACAACCCTTAAATCTCACTACCGACACCATGACGTATTTATTAATTTGATTTATGATGTCTCGAGCAGTCACATCGCGTCATGTAAACACGCGACGGTATCGCACGCGATGTACGTTGCATGCGACACCACACGACATTGACCTTTTTTAATGACGTCAAAATTTATTCATCGCAGCGATGACATCGTCTCTTGTAACCCCGGCTTAAGACTCGTTGTATATCAGTTATTGTCCTATATTTATAAGAAAATTCAACATAAATCAAAATCAAATGGTTGACTAGTTTAAAGTAAGTCTATTTCGAACTGACGAAGTTTGGTGACGGCACCTAGCGAATGAATCGTGAAATAGGTTAATACGAATACGACTAGTTCCTAGCTGTCCGCTAGTGCACGTCAACACCGACTAAACGGCTACCCATCGGTCATCGATGAGACTAAACGCTTTTTTAAGTTTCTAATTGATAGTGTTTATTATTAATTTAACATATACAGAGTTCTCCAAAAAAACATCGTCGAAGAGAACAAACAACGTTTAAAGCGCCAGTCATCAAATCATATTCATACAACCATAATCACCACTTTGTCGTAAAAGAAACAACCTCCTATATAAACACATATACAATAACAGTAAACTTTTTGTAATGCTTTGCTCTTATCACAACTGTTACAATCAAATAAAACATTGATAAATAAATAAATTATTAAATATCAATGAATAAATAACTAGAATAATATAACATGTGTAGACAATTAAAATAATAAATAGTATGATAAAAGAGTAAAACGGATGTGTAAGTTATAAAACTAGATATTAAGCGAAAGCTTAAAATAGTGCGTCTTAAGATGTGCTTTAAATGTGCCCATGCAATCAGTCAGCCGCATGTCTTCAGGCAGCGCATTCCAGAGGATCGGCGCCGCGCACGAGATCGGACGACAGCCGTACGGCCTAAGGTTGTGACGTTGTACAGTCAGTAGCTCGCGGTCGGCGGATAGTAGAGCGCGGCTCGGCGCGTACTGCGTGATCAGATAGGCGAGGTAGGCCGGCGTGCGGTCATGAAGGCCGCGGAAAAATTGTAAATTTACGTATAGCTTAACAACGTTGATGCGCAAAAGAAAATTACAATATTTTTGTAACGCCAGAACATTAAATATGACAGTATGTATACCGCGCCGTATTCATATACACAAGCATATAAGTTAGTATCACCTTAAAGATTCAATATCCATTCAGATTTAATATCTATTCGTGCTGCTTGTGTTTGTGTTCTGATCGGGAAGCCCACGGTTCGAGGAGGGTTATAATCGACGCGAACACCACAAGGGCGCTCGTCACGAAGAAAGAGATGTTCCAGTGTCCTGACAGGTCACGTAATACACCTATGGAATAAAACGCAATTCGTGAATATGCATGTAACACTTGATCGATACCGGGAGAATATGAGCATTGTCATCGTACTTTTCATATGCATTCAAACGAAATATATAATGTTCACATTCATGATAAAAAATTACAATAACGTAATGAAATATATATATATATATATATTATTACATGTTATTGTCACCCGCTGGTAATTTTTTATCATAAATGTGAACATTATTTATTTCGAGTGATGTGTGTGTGTGTGTGTGTGTGTGTGTGTGTGTGTGTGTGTGTGTGTGTGTGTGTGTGTGTGTGTGTGTGTGTGTGTGTGTGTGTGTGTGTGTGTATATATATATATATATACACACACACACACACACACACACACACATATATAATTATATATATATATGTGTGTGTGTATGTGTGTGTGTATGTGTGTGTGTGTGTGTGTGTGTGTGTGTGTGTGTGTGTATATATATATATACACACACACACACATATATAATTATATATATGTGTGTGTGTGTGTGTGTGTGTGTGTGTGTGTGTGTGTGTGTGTGTGTGTGTGTGTGTGTGTGTGTGTGTGTGTGTGTGTGTGTGTGTGTGTGTGTGTGCGTGTGTGTTAGTATTAGCATTTCATTACATGTCATTGTAACCCGTTGGTAATTTTTTATCATAACTTTATTCCGAATGAATGCATATAAAAAAGTTTCAATATATATAATATATATATATATATATATACATTATATATATATATATATATATATGTATGTATGTATGTATGTATGTATGTATGTATGTATGTATGTATGTATGTATGTATGTATGTATGTATGCATATATGCATGTATGAATGCATATGTTCATGTATGCATGTATATATTATATATTATATACCCATAAGTTAATTGGAGAGTTGAACTGGTTATACGGTGTGGTTGCAAACCATTCGAGTGCGGGATAGTTGTTTCCATGACGCGAATACTTACTCATGACAACAGGAGAGGCAAGGTAGAACAACGCCACCGTGCTGTAGATACAAAAGATATGTTTAAATACAGCGCAGTAAACATTTCATACCATTTTACATTATGACATATATTCAAATTCGTGACAAATATTATTACACTCTACAATTATTTGGTTAGATGCAAACTTCAAACCTGCATACATACATATATACATACATACACTCTGTAGTGTCAGTAAAACTTAATCGAAATGTGCATGACGAACCTGTACATGACGCCGTACGTGACAGGGATGTTGACACTCCCGAGTTCCTCGGCGAGCAGGACTGGCGCCAGCACAACGAACGAGCCGGAGAAAAGACCGCAGAACCCGCACACGACGGCCAAGTGCAAGTACTGTTTGACCAATGGAAAGACAAAGAACAAGAGTCCGCACAAGGCAATCGATGCCCTGTAGATGTGCTTCTTATCGATCATGTTGAAATCCACAAAGCATCCAGTCAGCAGACGGGATATGCCATCAGTAATGCCCAACACAGATACGAGGAAGACGGCTTTGAACTTCGAGATGCCGATATCGCCGGCGTGGGGAGGCATCATCATGAATGCGTTACTGAAGCTGCTGTCAGATAGAGACAACGAGAGTACATATATGTAGAGGATCGGGTGCTTTAATACGTTCCAGTCGTACGTGTCTTTCTCTGATGACTCGCTACATCCATCTGGGCTCGTTTCGGTGCCATTCGTTGCGATTGTATCGCATTCTGAATCACATTCGTTCGTCGCGTTATCATATGTAAAAGTGTTTATGACACATATTGCTGTGCTGTCTGAAACTGGTACGACAACACCTTCACTTGTCGAGTTCTCGTGGACTGATTTAGTAGTTGACTTACTGTGCATTTTGCATTCTTCGCCACTTTGCGTACATGTTGAATCTACAGTGATTGCAACGTCGGCAGTCATTGTAGAGCCACATTCGCCTCGTTCACAACTCCGACACATCACGGAAGAGCTCGGAATTTCTTCAGTAACAACACCCATTTCGATATCCTCTGCTATATCTACAACTTTGCTTGTTTGTGGCTCAATTGCGGTCGCTTTAAGGCGAAGCAGTTTTTGTCTCATCAAATATCTTGGTACGTAGAATTCTGGGGGGCGAAACAGCATTCCGGCAACGCTGACGTGAAATACAATTCCGCCCAAGATATAGAACGTGCCGTCGAGTCCGTAAGAATCGAGGAGGTATTTTATCAGCGGCGGTGAAACAAACGTTCCAGCAGAACCGGCGGCGAATGCCATCCCATTGGCGAGGGCTCTCCTCTTTTCGAAATATGAGCCGATGATGACCAAACTTGGTACGTAGCTCAAACCAATACCAATACCTGAAACAGATGTAGACATTATTAAGTGATGACTGGAATACACAACATAATGCAGATACCCTGAAAAAACGTCATCAATGTTGTACCGAATGTTATACGGAGTGTACAATGATTTGCATTGGTTAACTGAATGATTGTTTTATGGGACACTGATACTTAATTTATTATTAATAAAATATACCTGTTTTGCGACATGTATCGTAAAGGTGATAGGTAACGTTTTTTGTCGAATGATGTATTTGTCAGTCAAAGTTTTACGCAATTTCTGCGGGAAGAAATACTAGCGATAAATAGTCAAACACGAAGTGTAACATTCTTAATTGATATGTACTTTGACTTCGAACAATTCGGAAATTTTTTTCCATTTTAACTATACCACTGCCAACTGCCTCCGTATGAGTTAACCAATGGAAATCCTTGTACATTCTCTCTTAAGAAGGGGTGACGATGCATTCCTTAAACTGTAAACGATCGCTGTATATGTTGTTATTGTTTTCTTCACCTGATCATTTATTCGTCGAAGGTGACATCATGCACAAGTATCATATTTTGTGATGTTAACAAGGACAACTGGCTAAAAATATATACTTTTAAATGGAATGAAACATGTTATATTTATGCAACTATGTAGACGTTATTGTATCTTAAATCTATAGCATAATTGACGAAAAGCTACTACAAATCGCTTAGCGGATTGCGGAAAGTTATAGTTTTCATATTCGATACTATTTGTGAACAATTCCAGACCACGTTGGTCATTTGTAGTTCTACGCTCTACCTACCGATAAGAATCCCGTAAGTGAAATACAGCATCCAGAGTTCCTTCGCAAATGTGCTCAGCACAAAACCCATGTTCATGAGGACACCACCGACGACCACAACCCGTCTGTGACCGAACTTGTTGCACATGAGATTTGCCGGCATCGCTGGACAAACAACACGCATCACGTGATAACGGTGCGGCAGGTACCCAGTAAGATTGATGTGTAAAGACAAACGGTGTAGCATTGGTTCAGACAGCCGACGCACAAGTGGCTCACGCTCCCGAACACGAACACGCACACACATGGGTACACACATACGCACACATGCGCGCGCACACACACAGTTGGCAGTTTGGCAATATCACCGAAGAGCGATTTGAACTACTGTTACAGTCGTTACAGTGATTAACGGCCGTTGATTTACGGTACCTGAGAACAGAGGAACACTTCCGACAATGGCCGGGATCCACGCTATCTCCGCAGCCGATGCTCTGTACCTCTCCTGCACCAACTCGAAGAAAATGCCAAATGACCTGATGCAGCAGCCCACGACTAGGAAGTTGACCATGACACTGCCTGCGATGAAATAAAACGTCCAGTTCAGAAAATCACCCGCCCCCAAACGTAATTCATAACGTAAAGTGAAGCAAATATATATTTTTTATAATTTTCCTGTTATGATCTTTAGCCGGCGATTCTGACCAGAATTATGAATTGTACAGGTTACGTCCAGGTAAGTGTAAATTAACGCTTGCAGTAAATACTTCGTACGTATTGTTATATTTCGTGAACCAAAAGCAAACTTACTTGGCAAACTTTATTCGGAAACGATTTACGCACATGATTACAACTCAGTCACTTCGTTGGCCTCGGGACGTAGTTCAAGATATAACATCCCTCCCTCTTATGATTAAAATGCCCTTAACAACGAATGTTCATTCATATGTCCTGGTGTATTTTCGGTTCAAGTCCACATTGATTATTACGTAAGAAATTTTGTCAATTTATAAACATAATATGCCATGATTATAATACATGTAAAAACAGGGTAGACTGCCTGTAGTATAGCTTTATCCAGGAATTATTCTGTCCCAAATTTGGATCATGTATTGCACAATTTAATGTCTTCAAAGATCAAATTTCGGAGGAGGTATGCCTCGAGTGAGCCGGATAGAATAACGACGCATTGGAGTTACATTGCATTCCGGTGTGGTTGGTACACACGCAGATTCAAGCTCAACGGTGGGCAGCGGCTGTGTAGACTTCACAGGAGATTCCATAGTGTCCTCGGCGTTTGTTGGTTCCGACGTGGTTGAAGGAGAAGTCGGAATGTCAGGTAATATTCGGTGCTCCATCCTCGTAGGGGATACAACCAGTTCACTTATACGTTGGCTGCACGTGCGGCTTAGAATATAATCCTGATGACGACGAACGACACGGCCATCAGAAAGCTGGGCAGTTAACGATTCCGGGCCTGTGCGTTGGAGCGATCTTTGGCGTGTTGATCATGCTGCTGCTTTTGCTTTATCTGCTTCCCTTCCATCCTAGATCTCGTGCTCGGGCGAATCAAGTCGAGTCTCGATTGTGGACGTCGACGAAGCAACATTTCAGCAGGCGAACGATTCGTGGTCGAGTGCGCTGTTAGCCGACAGTTTGCGAGCCATCGCGTCAAGCACAGTTGCAATGGTGCAGGTTGCATGCGTTTCATGCCTTCATTGAATGACTGAACATATCTCTCTGCTAAGCCATTCGATGACGGATGGTTTGGGGCAGCGAAGATATGCCGGATGCCATTGGCAGAGGTGAACTCACGGAACTCCTCACTTGTGAACGTCGGACCATTGTCACTCACAATACAATCCGGCAGACCATGAGTGGCAAATCAAGACCCCAGTCTCTCAACTGGTTTTCGGCTCGTTATGTTCTGCATCTGGAACACTTCCAACCACTTGGTATGCGAGTCAACGATCATTAGGAACATGTGTCCCAGGAAACGACCCGCAAAGTCGATATGCAGTCGACTCCATGGATTTGCAGTATACTCCCACGGATGGGGGGGTGCCTTTGCTGGTGCATGCTGAATCAACTGACACGAATGACAGTTTTTACCTTAGCTTCTAGATCTGCATCCAATTATGGCAAAACACTTAATTTCTTGTCAGACTCTTCATGCGTGAAACATCAGGATGTGTCTGGTGTAGTTCTTCCATTAGCACGGAGCGATGGATTGTTGGTACAATGACTCTTGTACCCCAGAGGATATACCCATCTTTACAAAACAGTTCGTGTCGTCGCATGAAGGCCGGCACCAATTCATCAACTGAATTCTTCTCAGGCCAACACTGTAACACGTACTGCAGCACACGTGACAGAACTGGGTCGGTCTTCTTAGCTTCTTTGATCATATTTGCTGTCACAGGACCTTCCTCCAGGTGTTGGAACAGGTTCAGCACAGGTTCTGGGACGGGAACCTCCACAGTTTCTGGAAGAGGCAGTCTGCTTAGTGCATCTGCATTAGCAATGCTTGTGCCAGACCGGTAGATGAGCTCGTAGTCGTAGCCTTACATATGAAGAACCCACCTCTGCAAACGAGCAGAGGAGTGTTGCGGAAGAGGTTTAATCTCTCCTAGAAGAACCAAGGGCTTATGGTCCCTGTAGATCTTGAAGTGTCGACCCCATAAATACTTATGAAATTCGCGAACACCACAGATCATAGCCTAAGCCTCTTTTTTTCTACCTGATGGTAATTCTTTTCTGCCGGTGCCATGGTTCTGCAGTGGAACGCAACTGGTTGTTCTTTATCCTGGGTTTGATGAGCCATTACAGCACCTGCACCATAAGACGATGCAGCACAGGTCAGGAGAAGTGGCTTGTTGACATCATAATGTGTCAGGACTGGGTTTTTCCTTAGAAGCTCCTTTGCCATGTTGAATGCTAGCTCTTGATCAGTCCCCCATCTGAAAACCTGACCTTTCTTCAGCAGCTGGTGTAGTGGTTGAAGGATCGTAGCCAAGTTGGGTAGGAATAGAAGATAGAAGGTCAACATGCCCAGTAATGACTTTTCCTGTGTGGCGTATGTGTGTGTGTGGGTGTCAGACTTCAACATAGGCAGATGGGTGAGAGAAGGCCACTGGTTCGATGATGTTGGCACTCTGGACAGATCAACCTCGACATCGACTTTCGTCTTCATTATATATGAAACCGTTCTTGCTTTACAAAATAGCGGGTTTGCATCTGGTTTCACAGAGATGGAAGCCTTCACATCCTTCACGGTGCCCAGATCGTCATTGAACAGTTCTGGAAACCAGGCAAATGGGTCGGTCGATTTCTTCAGACTGTGGAGTTGATGAACTGTCTGCCAATCTGGCCGAAGTTTCCCCATCCAATTTCTTCCAATGAGACTTGCGCCATTTCCAGGAACTACCAATAGAGGAAGTTCCACTGCTTGATCATGGTGGCGGACTACAACCGTTACTTCCCCACATGCTTTCAGTGGCTCGCCAGTGTACGTACGAAGTTTCAACTGGCTCGGCTTTAGAGGAGGTGGTTATTTTCCCCATAATCGGTTGTAAGTCACCTCGGTGATAAGGGAGAAGGTTGCCCCTGTATCCAGCTCCATTTCTAGGCTTGCTCCTCCTATCCCCATATCCACCGTGATGGGCGGTTCTGACGGATTACTTTGAGTGGTAATCTCATAGATTGAATACAGCTATGTGACGTCTGTCATTCTCGAAGGTTGTTGTGTATCATTTACCAGGTGTTTGCGATAGTTATGCACAGGTTTTCGAGCTTTGGTTCTACACATCTGAGATACGTGTCCCATTTTTCCACAGGAAAAACATGTTTGATTCCTGTATCGACAGTCTTCCTGACTGTGGATTCCACAACAACGGTAACACTTGACCTTCTGTCCTTTGTTTCCGAACTCTGGCTGCGGTATGCCATTTGGTCTTGGAGTCGATTTGCCTTTGTCTTTGTTTATCACTTGATTCACACCCACCGCCAGCGCAGTAGTGTGTGAAATGTGTTGTGCCTTTTGAATGTCCCTTGCATTCTTCGTAGCTACTTCGAGTGCCGACGCTATCTCTATAACTTTGTCCAAATCCAAGTCTTTGACTGCTAACATTTTCTGTCGGATTCCTTCATTTGTCACCCCAATGCCAAAATTGTCACGCAACATTTTATTTTGTGTGGCCTCGAAATTGCAGTCTTGTGCTAACCGCCTCAATTCGCTCATATGCTACGCAACAGATTCATTCGGCATTTGCATTCGCTTGTAGAATTTAAATCGCTCTACAATTTCTGACGGCCGTTCACTCAAATGCGTTTGTATCAGCTCCGCCAATAGTGCGTAGGTTTTGTCCGTTGGTTTCTCAGGACAACATTGCCAACACAAATTCCGCAAAAGCTTGTACCCCGTGGCCACAATGTCGCTTAGAAAAACAGCGCGCTGTTTCGCCGCGTCAATGACATTCGCTTTAAAGAAACACTCAAGTCTTTCGACATATTGCGACCACAACTCCCCACTGTCTGGATTAAACGGTTCTACTAGTATATAATAGTATCAGTATCCCGAGATAAATACTAACAATATGCTCCTGGCCCTGTCTTCACTGACTGAATAGACGGGAAATAAAAACAACTTGCGCACGAAGATATGTAGCCACCTCGTTGCTCGCTTACGTTTGTACAGGCGCTTACTTTTTACAAATATTCTCAACGTTCTTTTAGAGCCAAACGAGAAGGAGTTGGTAGGTAGGCTTAACGCAGCTAGTAGCAATGAAGTTGATCTTTCTGGTTGCGTAGTTGTTTAAACGCTTCTTGTTTAAAGTTGTTTATATTTGCTACGTTAACAATGTTTGTTGGTAGTTTATTCCAGTCGCGTACCGTTTGTGGGAAAGAGTATTTATGGCAGTCTTCGTTAAATGTGTCTGGTTGGTATGCCAGATTGTGTAGATTACGGGAGTGGCGCTTAACTGGTGTTAAGTACTTTTGCGCGGGAATGGCAGCCTGGCCAGGGTGGTTTTTATGGAACACGGAGAGTCTGGCCTCCTTCCTCCTGTTTTCTAAGGTATCCCATTGGAGGGACATCAGCACTGCTGGTTCGCTTGTAGTCTTTGCACACAAAGCGGGCCGATCTTCTTTGGACTTTCTCGATTGGGGACATGAATAAAGGTTACGTCTAATAAATCCAAGGGCCCTATTTGCTTTGGCCGTAACAGCATTGGCACGATTCCCCCACTTGAGGCTGTGTGCGATTTCTACACATAAGTATGATTGCGATGTTTCTTATAATGTTGAGTTGCCTAACGTGTATTTGAATTGTATGAGTGATTTAGCATGTGACAGACGCAATAAAAAGCATTTTGAACTATTAAATCGCATATGCCATAAATCCTGCCATTTGGACAGGGTGTTGAGATCTGACTGGAGTTTCTGGAAATCTGGTGCGACTTAAATTGTGGTATACATGACACAATTGTTGGCAAACAGTCTGACTGTGGACTTGATGTTATTTGGCAAATCATTAATATACATAAGAAAAGTAAAGGACCGAATACCGTTCCCTGGGACACCCTCGACTTGACGTGGATCCACTCCAGATTCTCTCCATCTACAACTACTCTTTGCGCCCTTTTAGTGAGGAAATTTGAAATCAAATCGAATGTGCATTCAAACAACGGATCATCAGTTCAAAACACGTCCGGTCAGCGACTCGCGCAACTATTTTAATGTGCGATATCAACTGAGCCAAATCCTCAATAGATCGATACATCCCAGCGGCAAACTAACTGTCTGACAACTTAATTAAAATGAAAGAATCCTACGTATGTCTTACCTAGTAGGCACATCCATGTCCACCCTCTGTCCTTTGGCACAGCATCCACCGAGTGAAACTTCTCTTGCATCGTATATGCACTCTTGACGTCTCCGAAGATTTTCTGAAGCACGGACGCTCCGGCCATCCGTTATATAGTGGTGCGGACAACCGTGAACGTGATGGACCTGTCTGGTCAGTGAACCAGAACCTGACTCTAGAAATTTCTACGGGCAAAATGACACGCGCTCCATATTTTGAACCTTCTGTTTATCGTGCATTTGCAGCAATAGCTCAGGTTTGGGGATTTATTGGTGGAAAACATATTTTGGCGCAGCGTTTGACGTGTCTGACAAGGTCTGCTCGATATTGCACTAGTTGGTTGAACACCTCTCGGTCTCTGGTCAGTGAACCAGAACCGGACTATAGAAATTGCTATGGCCTAAATGTCACGCGCTCCATATTTAGGACGTTCTGTTTACCTTGTAGCAGCACATATTCAACAATAGCTCAGGTTTGTGGTCATCATAGGTGGAAAACATATTTTGACGCAGCTCGATAGTGCGGTCAGCGTTGTTGACACATTTCAGTGTATTGGTTGGATATACAATGTCTGCTCGATATTGCACTAGCTGGTAGAAAACCTCTCGGTCTCTGGTCATTGAACAAGAACCGGACTATATAAATTTATACGGGCAAAATGACACGCACTCCATATTTTGCACCTTCTGTTTACCGTGTAGCGGGGATTTATATGTGGAAAACATATTTTGACGCAGCTCGATAGCGCGGTCAGCGTTGTTGACGCATTTCAGTGTATTGGTTGGATTATGACAATGTCTGCCCGATATTGCACTAGCTGGTAGAAAACCTCCATGAAGTGTTGTTTCCAGCCATTCCATGTGCGGAAACTGTGTACGCAATTCTCAATTTGTTTTAATCACATTTCAAACATATATGGCGTGAATTATATTTGTACGTGCAAGTTTGTATTGTGCAGTCACTGAAACTAAATATCACCCAAGCAGGAATTGCTGGAACATGCATCTGCCACGGGTTCTCATACAAACTACGCGAACTACAGGAGGGGTCACTGGTAGGTATTCCAAGACGACGACGCGTCCCTAAAATCGACTGATATGTTTACTTTTGTCAGAAAACAGTTTACAGTCGATTTCAACTGGCAAAATTACCTCCAAACCCAGCTTCCGTGATTCTTCCCAGATTCCTGCTTCTGATTCCAATTGTAGCTATATCCAATAAGTATTTATGAAACTTAATAAGTACGAAGCCTATCTAGGTTTACATATAAAATACCCAATGACATCGAAAGTGCCATAATGGAATGTATTATTAACGTATTTGAATGTTTAAAGGTTTTTTATCGTAAAATCGTGTTTTAAAGTATAAACGATATATATATATATATTATATATATATATATATATATATACACCAAACCAGTGATATGTAGGGAATTTTTGAAATGTTGTTTTATATTTTTTTAAAGGGTGTGGAAACAGCTTTACAGTGTTCCAAAAATGATGATGCTACCGCAAAAATTGGTGAAGTTATGCCACATTGTACTCTGTAGGAGTAAAAAAGTAAAAAGGAGAAAACGGCCATTAAAGTTTTGCATTCTTTATGTACAAATAAAGCATGGAAATATTGAGTGTATAACATTCATATTTGGCACACAATATGAATGTCATTGTATAATTGCACACAGAAAGTAAAAATATGCTGCTGAAAACATTGGCAAAGTTACGCTGAATGCATAAGGTAGGGGTAAAAACAGCTATTTTAAATCGAGATTTCCTAGGAATTCTTAAAACATCAATGCATAGAATACATGACAAGCAATGAATTATACTGCAATAATTAAAAAACAATAACATTAGAGGGGTCAAGAGCAAATCTGAAAAGTTATTATAATAGAACATGGCGAGTACAAGGCGATTCTTATACATAATTAATAAAGTTTATAATTATCATATTGAAACTCTTGGATGATGTCATACAGGCACGACTGTCGCCATGCACCCATACCGGGTGCTGGTACAGCGACAGGGGCAGTGGTTGGCAAGGCACCAACCTCTGTGGTCATCATATTGAACACTGTCTTGGTGGAGTTAAGTGTTGAGTGCACAAACACTTTCCCTGGGTGTGCCGAGTGAAACATGATGTGCTGGTATCCCTGATACCAGGCAACGGCTTGTAAAATGGACCAACACCATTTCAGTAGTCCCGTCAACTTTGTATTGCTGATGCTGTGAACATGCAATAATATTACTAAGTTATTATTGCAGATGAGAACATAGTACAATAATTATGTTCACAAATCATATAAGACATTGTACTGACAACAACATCAACATTCACAATGCCTGATTAGTCTTTGAATGAAATTAAAGATAATTTAGATAACTATCCTGATGACTATGCCCCAATAATATTATGATGATTGCAGATATTGACAAATATATTTCTTGGCAGGGACAATCAAAATTGATTTGATACATGAGGTGTACAATGACACACTGTACATGCCACATTTTAATCATAAGAAGAATATTCAGTGTAGCTAAACTACCAACTTATGACACAAACATGACAACAATTACTTACGGATGCAGGAACTTGAATATGCTGACACATATGTGGTGACTCTCGACCATGTAGTTTGCCCTTGAGCAGACTCGCTTCTTCTGAGCCTGATGGCTGGAACATGTCATCTCTGACAGGTTGATGCCACATGATATCTTGCCCAGAAGGACAAGCATCTGATGATCTGATCACCTGACAATCTATACAAATATGCAAGATAAACATAAAACCGAGCATCATCATCATTTTTGCATAAACTGTAAACACTTATCTCACTATAAACACACCTGAAAGAGAAAAACATTCCACAATTGGGTTCTTTGCCCAAATACCATTCAGATGGGACATATTAAAAATAAATCAAAGTCCCAGATTGGTATTAGCATTAATTTTATGAAAGTCTGACGTTTGCAGTACCCCTTCAAGACACTGTGCTGAATAAACAATACCGTGGAATCTGTTGAAATTCAAGAATCCTAAATATTGTGGGAGGATTATATCACGTAGACCCACTATTGTATGGTGTCTTGGTTTGGTAACTAGCAAAGCCAAAGCACACTTGTCTGCTTTTGCTAGTGACAGTATAGGAACAATCCATCTTAAAAGGTAAACAAATTTGCATCAGTCTTTCATGTTTAATTTTGGGAAATATGCTTGTATAACTATGTTATATGTGTTAGGTCACCTCTACAAAATCAGAAACTTGAACAAAGTAACGTTAGCAACATTATGTTTACTTATCAGAGGAGCCTATCTGTCGAAAAACTATGTCGAGTCATTTCCATCATGTCCAGCTGCTTTGACACCATTTCCTCTGGTGGAAAGAGGGAACAGCATGGTTCACCATCATTCAACTTGCATCCGCACCTGTAATTGAATCAGTAAATCATTATTATTGGTTCATTACGAAACATGACAATCAAACCAAAGTATAACCAGATAATTTGCATAACCAGATAATCTACATTTAAGCAGCTAATGTGACTATTTACTATAGGTATATATATATATATATACACTAAAACTATAATCATAGTAGTCGCTTAATTGTTACTATGCTTGCAAAATATGCAATGACAGTGCCAATGCAATGTCATGGTAATGATCGTGATCGAATCTGGTTTGGTTGAACGAAGCCTTGAGCCTTGGTTGAATGTAAACAAACCTAAATTTAGCTTTTTAAATGCAGTCGTATTGGCATTGCCATTGAGGATGTCGTCCTGCTCCGGTAGAACGTACCCGGGCAAAACCACCGCCCGTTCTATTGTTGGGTCCATGTCAATTGTCAGCATGTTGAACTCATCGACGTCGCCTTCGCTGCCTTCAGTATCACGGACGCTGTCGAGCACAGGAATGGCACCGCCTTCGCCTTCGGTCGCTTCTCTGTCCGCCTCCGTGTCACTGTCACTTGATTCGTCGACATCGGACAGCGTATACTCTTCCCATAGCCGTTCGAATGCATCGTCGATCGTATCCGACACGATTTAGCTACACTCTTGACAAACCTCTCCGGAAAAACAATGAACTTCTAAACTGACAACTCGCAAAATGGCTTTCTTGTTTTGATTTGAGTAGCGGAACTGCGCATGTGCACAGGAGATCATAGGCTAGACATTGACTGAGCACGACACGTGACACCTGACTTATCTCATTAGCATGCCATAGTCGTAAACGGATGGCTGCTTATTGATCGCATTTGAGCTAGTTCTGTCCACCGAGGGTCGACAAGGACGTGTACATTTCAGCCTGGATTTGGATTCAACCGGCCGGTGTGAACAATGTGAATGCGCTGTGTAGCTTCGCAAGACTGACGTGACCCTTTATTGTGGCCGTCAGTGGGTCAAGTACGCGTCGATGTCTATGACTATTCTATGTCCGCCAGTTATATTCAACTGACAGACAAACGACCCAATGAGCGATCTTCCAAATTAGTCTAATCGAAACATTTTATTGCCCATCTCCCAATGGGGCAGGACAAACAGATCCCTGATGTTTATGTGAATGTTTCTTCTCCCAATAGGAATAATCTGTATATTTCGTCGTAGAAAGTATACACGTAGAATAAACGTTTGACCCGGTGACTGCTTGTCTGCTGTTGCTGCGCGTGCTATTATGGACGCCCCTCATGCATTGGTATATCGGCTAACACGTGTACATGTGCATCGATCATTCGTTATTGGATGGTTGACAACAAGTCATTGAACATTTGTTTACGTTAAAAGGCACTGGTATTCGGACACCTCCTTGTAAACATAATTATTTAGCTGTTGACAAATCGTGTCAGCCCATTTAAAGGACATGGTATTGTTTGTGGCCGGGTCTGGCACATTTACGGGAAACTGTTTTCGTAAATGACAATGTTCTGGTCGTGGGTGAATCGGAAGGTCCCAGCTAACAATGTTACGTTGTAAGTACGTAGTGACAACGTAGCGGTTTGGTTGCGATTACGTTTTTTACGTAGTTATTACGTATTTCTGTGGACTACCAGAAAGATTGCTACGACGTATTTAAATTACCATGTACTACCTATCTGGCACCTTCTTGGTACCCAGGGGCGTATCTATGGTTAAAAAAGGGGGGTCCAAGGTAATGTATGAAGCGCCGAAGGCGCGAAACGAGGAGCAAATAGTGGGTTTGGGAGGGGGTATCCTCCTTCCCAACCATTTAACGTTTTTTAGATAAACCAGTTGAAATGGTGTAATTTGGGACACCCATAATCTGGTTTTAAACGAGTTAGGGACTAATGTAATCAACCCAAAATTCAGACATACGACATCGTACGAATTGTCCGTATACAATACGGATTTTGGGGAGGAATACGGTCTTCGGCCGTGTCCTGTTTTAATACGGATTTGCTGAATATATAAAAATCGTGATAACATAATGTTATGTATTTTTTTATTCGTCACATAAGTGTAACTTTGAATGTAAAATTTACAGTAGAATAGGTGCAACTACTTTTTAGTCTAGAGTTTCGACAAAACGCAGCGGATTTTGTTTCATTTAACCTGTAGGTAGGCCTGTTCCTACGAAGAAAATGCGGCGTGTCTGAAAATGTCCAAACGAAAAGACAATATTAAACATCTGTCATGTGCCATTTATTGCAATATTGACTAAACAACTATAGTAGTGCAAATGTTTATTAAAAAAACGAGTATGCTACAATTGATTAAAACAACACGTAATCGTCTTAATTATGTATCGGCATTATTGTAAACTAGAGGCACGGTAGTGTAGTAATAGCAAAACTATATATTTATTCAATTCAATTACAACTGAAGTATCTTTGCACACAAAGAGACTAACACGTCTTTGACTTAAGAAGTGCTACACGCATTCTCTATGTTATTCAGCACATATTTTGCATGTGTTTGATAGTTTCTCATCCAGCCCCTTCTGATAGTGGTTCTGAATAATTATAATAAAAGCAGCTAGGTTTCATATTACAGAAAGTCGTGGCATCATGTTTGAACTGAAACAAAGTGTAACTGAAACTTTTAGACATATATGAACCAATGCCCCGAAGGGCTAGATTGCCCATCAAGAGAGCTATCCAAACTGTTGTTGCATTTTGAACTACTCTGTATAAAGCGCACCATTCGATTCATGACCTGAATTTGAATCGGTAGACATTCTGTTAAAAGTAGTAGTAGTACCATATAACAACAGTGAGTGCAAACTGGTAGATTAAAATGTTTCCTGATATCTTTGCGCCATGTAAATTAAAACGCATCATAGAAATACATACACCGTAGAACGATGAACAGTATGACATAACTAATTGAAGTTGTGTACTTGTATTACAAACCCAAAAATGTAAATGTAGTGATTAGCACATCCGCCTTTCATGCCAAAGTTCTGAATTCAAGACGCAAACTGGACACGGTACATTTGGTATATAAACCTGGCTCTCAACATTGTGGACTGTGTATCCATCGTAACTCGGAGATCACGTTAATGTCGGTCCCGTCTCAATTTGGGACGTTAAAGAATCACTGACGTTAGCTTAGCTATAAAATTCTGAAAAGGCTAACGAATTGAATGAGACCTCAAAAGACCATATAGTTTCTAACCACAATATAATTATGAAGACTATAGTCAGTTAATAGAACGTTGCCGGGTGCTAGGAACAATTAGATACTAGAAACTCTGTTTATATCAATAACTGTTGTTCATCAACAGATCAGTTAATCATTACACAACAAGCTCCATAGATAGGTGGTCACAAAACGGGATTGCCAGATCGCGCAGGTAGTGCTTGGTCGATCAAACTGTAAGCTGTCTGAGTCCATCTTTTAAAGCTTGGTGGCCATGGGCCTGACATTCTCCAAAACATTCTTGGTGATGGTGAATGCGATGATGGTATGTGACGAAGTGAGACTGGTTAGCGGTGCGCAATATGCAAATTTTCGAGTATCCGAGGATGATTGCGCAGCGCATTCGAGCCCAATCTGCAGATTGCCAAGAGCCAGCAACTGCGCCCAACACGTCTATACGCGCCAAACATTGGTTATCAGAACCGGGCAGCGTGGTGGATAACTGTCTTGATAGCTACGTCACGTCAGTTGAAGCTGTTAGGCAACATTGTCCAGCTTAGGTTGTTCTATGTGGTACGTGGAATTTCAGCACAGAACATTCTGGGGTACAAGTTGTCTAGTCAGTGACTCAACATAATTGCTACAGTGAAGCTACAGGGCCCACACTGGCGAGAATTCAATTAAGGTGGAAGGTGAAGGAAAGGCACCCATATTAGGGACTGATGATGGCGTTAATAATTGGCTTAATCGTGAAAGGGTTAATAAATCTCACCTACACTGGGTGGCTGTACATCAACTGAGTATGTAACCTCATCAACAAGCAGTTTTTACAGCAAAGTGTGAGTACAGTAAACAAGACAAGTCATATCTAGCATGCAAATGCTGTTTATGTGAATATATCTGTCTAACTAATTAAAAGATGGAAAAAATGGTAATTCATTTGTTGGTTTTGTGACTTTTAGCCCCTCCATATATCTGATATACATTAAGGTTTCATGGTGTTCATATATATTCACACACACACGCACGCACGCACGCACGCACGCACGCACGCACGCAAGCGCGTGCGTGCGTGCGTGCGTGCGTGTGTGTGTGTGTTTAACTTTTTAAAGAGGGGCAGACATGTGTCCCCTAAATTTCAAATCATAGCTCAAACACTGCCTTCCCGCAACGTTTCTGCTACATTTCTGGCACATTCCCGCAACGTTTCTGTTAACTTTCTGGCACCTTCGAACAACTTTTCTTCTACTTTTCTGGCATATTTCCGCAACGTTTCTGCTACCTTTCTGGCACCTTCCTACAACGTTTCTGCTACCTTTCTGACACATTCCCGCAACCTTTCTGCTACCTTTCTGGCACCTTCCCGCAACATTTCTACTACCTTTCTGGCACCTTCCCCCAACGTTTCTGCTACCATTCTGGCACCTTCCCGCAACGTGTCTACTACCTGTCTACTGCACTGGCATCTTCAAACAACGTTTCTGCTACCTTTGTGGCACCTTCCCGGAACGTTTCTGCTATCTTTCTGGCACCTTCCCGCAACGTGTCTACTACCTTTCTGGCATCTTCGAATAATGTTTCTGTTACCTTTCTGGCACCGTCCAGCAACGTTTCTGCTACCTTTATGGCACCTTACCATTAGGTAAGTTGTTGTATTCTAAGTATATGTAAGATATTTCTGCATATTATGACACATAATGTCAAACATAATTTGAGTATTTGTTTACTGCTAAAAGTTAACCCCCCATTACAACGAAATAGGCTTATCCTCGTCGCCTTCCCGACTGTTCGTTAAAACCTCTGTATCATTGTTTTGAGGGGTGGCGGGTACCCGTCGATCTGGGCCTGCCGTTTGTCAACGTTCTTTATGAATTATATTTTCTCAGCTTGTTATCCCACTTTCAGTGGATCGTCATGATTTCTTTTCGATCATTTACATGTTTATGTGACATTTAAACAGTAATTAGAGGCGCGGAATGTACATTTCGTGCGATAATTTCATGTCATTCGTCGGCGCGCATCAGTAAACGATTTGGGGAGGCGCTAAAAATAGCAACAAAACTTCCTTCCGTTCGTTGTCTGGTTGTCCGCTAGGTGGTACCAACTGCGCAGTTCATTGGTTAAGTTCAATTCAATTCAAATACATTGATGAATTAACCGTCTGATTTGTATTAAGGTTAAATATTCGCAGCAAAATTGTTTTTTAAGGGAAAATTCGTTATTTGAAACGGATTACTCATTTTGTTGAAACGGAATTGAAACAGATACATTTGGAATATCCCATTATTTATTCATCTGATTCATTTATTATGTCGTAATAGTTTTCAGATCTGCTCCCGTCTATCAGGAGGATTAACTCCAGTGCAAGCCTGGAAGCCCTCTTCACTGTTCGCCGCCAGCAAGATACAGCAATACGGGGCAGTGATTCCTTGCTTGCTTGACTTCTGTCCCAACTCTAAGATTATCATTGGTGCATTTTTGCTAAAAGCATTCTGGTACAAGGTAAATGACATTGAGAAAAAGTATCTGAAACTGAAGAAAAGTCATAACGCAAGGTGTTTACGAGGAGGCAGCCGTCAACATGGACAATTTCACAATCTTTCTGGACACTGCATTTTGTAACACTTCTGATAGTGTTCATGGTGCTGGTGTTATTTCACTTCAACATGTCACGTTGTCAAGTTCTCCAGTTTGTGTGAAAGAAACACCCACCGTTGATCCTGCAGAGTGGGTGAATACTGCAAAGCCTTCCTAACCAGAACCAGTATTGAAAGGATGTGCAAGCCCCGTTGTTCTACCCGGAGAAAGAAAAAACCCATAACAGAATTCGTGTTCATCTTCAATTACGACTCGGGTGTAGTTTTGATATTTTCCCCTGAGACTTGATTCAGGAAAAAAGCTAAACAATTAAATAAAACCCGCCAAATTTGACATTGTTGAATAAATTCGTCCATTTTACCACGTTGTTATTTCCTCTGTGGTAGTTTTAAATTTTGTGTTTGTCTCCCACCATGTTCTGAATTGACAAAATAACAAATTTACGCATTTTGTAAATATAATATCTCTGAAAGTATCGTTCACATCCCTCCTATATTTTGTGTACTTATTGTATGTATTGTTGTTGGATATCCTTGTTGTTCCTGGATATGTGGATGTATGTAAACAGGGGGCATATTGTCGTTTATGTGGAATGACTTCATTCATGTAATAAGCTTTAGCATCATAGTTATTAGGACGATTCTTGTTCGGGCTACGAGAGTATGCATGACGACTCGCGCATGCGCACCCTATAACGCTATATAAGCGAGTGCGGTCGTGGTGCCGGATACAGGTCAGAACGGCGACAAGTCGAAACGGCGACAACCAAAACGGCGACAGATCCAAAACGGCGACAACCAAAACGGCGACAAGGCAACACGGCGACAAACCAAAACGGCGACAATCGTGGTCAAAACGGCGACAAGGCATAAGTCAAAATGGCGACAACCATTGGTCAAAACGGCGACAACCATTGGTCAATTGCGAAAAATATTGTGTATGTCAAAACGGCAACAAAAACGGCAACAAACCTAAACGGCGACAACGGAACGGCAACAAACCAGATAAATGAAGATGATAATTGTAACTTTATACGGTTAATGAATTGCATAAATATTAGAATATTATATTAATTATATATGTTGTGGGTATTACTATTGGAAATAAAAATGTCATCATATCATACCCTAACTATATCAGTATTGTTTTTGTACGCAACGAAGCCATCTGCGTAGGATCTTTGATATCGGTTTTCATGAGATGTAAGCCCGGCTCGCGGTTGCGAATGTGCAGCAATGTTTGTTATTCACACCTCCCATTTGTATGAGGCGATGCCTTGGACATCAGCAGCGAACCAAATTGGGTTATCCACTATAAGCTTGGCTTCCTTTTGATGACTGACGCGAAGGCCTGCTTGAATGACAACCATTCAAAAGGCTAATCCGATGAATGGTTTAAAAGGAAATGATCAACTGAGTAGATCTTGCGTGTCACCCCACTTTATGCCACGAGTTCAAAACCTTCAGATCAAAGTTACATTTCACTCTTTTATCCAACAATAAGTGGCTTAAGAGGAACGGGTATAAAGTCGGTGCTCTCTCCACGTCTAGTCACTCTGCTTGACATGACGTTTCCTCGTATAAGTGTGTAAAATCTAGTTATATCGTTCGTGCATTTTGTTAAATCTATATATATATATATATTTTGTTCAATTGTACAATGCCAAACGACGACCCAGACAACTGTGTGGTGTGTAACAAATTGGTAAGGCCTCGACAACAAGCACTGCAGTGCGACGACTGTGACCGGTGGCAACACCGTGTATGTCAGACAGGGCTCACTCAACGCCGGTACAGGCAGCTGGTAGCCGATGACAGCAACAGTGACATTTGGCAGTGTAGTGTGTGCTGCGGACGCCAGGTAGCAGACAAGGAACCAGCAGGAGATGTGGTAAGTGATTGTGATTATGGCAAATATAACAGATAAATGTGTGCAATAGAGCCAATATGTTTGATAATTACATAGCCTGGTATTACATTCCTGACGGAACCGTTGCAATGCTCTATTGATTTTAATGCAGAAAAACACGTGTAGAAATTATTAATGTGTACAAACCTTCTCTTACTTCGAAATTGTAACTTTTAACTGTTTACATAGGCTTCGTGCAGCCATTTTAGTGCTCATTTTGTATTAACTACAGCAGTATATTTCACCATTTTTATGTTCAGGCCGTTAAGTTTCGGGGTTATTATTTTACAGATTAACAACGGTGCTGACGTTCACATCGTGTACGCAGATGTGCACGCAAACCCTGGATTGGTGCTGCCTGACCTCGACGGGTCACCATATACGGTAAATTAACATTGTGAATAAATAATTTGCTTGTCATGTATTAATCATACATTTATTAAAGTATGTTCATAGTATTACTTCCAAATAAGGTTCTTGTTCTTGTTGTTAACTTTGGAAAATTCTTTTTTTTTCAGATTCAGTGAATTACAAGCACTGTCCACATGTTAACTATTATTTATTACCTTTTCAGATTAACCCCCCGCTAGCTGAAAGCTCTGCGCTCGCTGATGAACAAGAGGACAGACTAGCTCCGATGGACATGGAAATGGGAGAGGCGTCCATGCTTGATCCCGAGCCCGTAGAGATGGAGATAGGGCGGCCTATTGCGTCACCGACGTATCACATTGTGCGGGAAGGCTCACAGAAAGGCAAAGACGTACTGGTCGAGTCTGACAAGTGAGTAGACAAAGCCATTTCTTGTTGTCTTCATACAGTTTGCTTTGTAGTGTTATAACTTGTTGCGGAAAGACATTTTAGTATGGACAATTAATCTGTAACGTTTACATTGACATGATGTTTATTTTATTGCCCAACGGTGTCGCTACACAAGTACGCCCGCCATCCCTTAAGAGTTTCTCATGTCTCATGTAGTTATACTCCAAACAGCCCAATCTTGAGCTAACGCAGGAGTTTGGACCAACGGCTTTTAGTGTCTCTTCCGAAAGACACGGGCAAAGTGGGGTGAACGAAATTGCCCAAGCTTCGAAACGGCGGAGGTGGAATCGAACCACCGTCCTCTCAATCGACAGGCGGGTGCTCTAACCATTAGACCACCGCTCCCCTTAAGAGTTCTTACAAGTACGCCCGCCATCCGTTGACAATGATATAAAGGCCGCTGTTGGTGTCAAAATTAGTTTTCTTTTCAGGTATTCATTTGTGCGATCTCGTGAGCGCGGCGGTATTGTATACTGGCGATGCGCAGTACGAAGCAAACAAATAACGTGTCGTGCGACAATAACTCAGCGCAGAGACACCTTCTCCGCTGGTCGCGCGCTTCATAATCACCCTCCGAATGAAGGTTGCATCGGTCAAGTCGAGATCGTTACTCAGGTAAGTGTGATGTAGTACGACCGTATTTCAAGAATCCATGCTTGTCATATGTACAGTATTTATGATAGTACTGTGTACAGTATTTATTTATTGGGGATAGTTTAACTATTGTGAAAGTACTGCGATAGCTGCACTCTGTTCTCATCGACTGGTGATGTTAAGGTTGATAGCATAAGTACGACCGTATTACAAGAATTTAAGCGCAATGAAATGTACGTTGTTATATTAAATATAGGTAAAGCGAAATGCCAAAGAACACATGTTCGCCGCTGCCGCAAGCCTAGTGGAAGAGGCTTATCGTCAGGCGCCCGTTGGTACATCGCTGCCGAATCCCGACAATCTCGCCCGCCGAGCTAATCGTTTGCGTGCGGCCGTGCGACCACGTCACCCAGACGACCTTGACTTTCTTCTAAACGAAGATTTCGTGCCAGATAGTTTCTTGCGTGGCGACATCAGAGTGGACGACAGGCGGCACCTGTTGTTCGCAAGTGACCGCATGCTCGAACTCCTGACACGCGCGAAGCATTGGTACGCTGATACAGATATGTCCAGCAAATCTTTACCTTACAAACTATCATTTTATTGGCGTAATACATCAGAGCACAATGTTGTTATTGTTATCTTTGCGGTAGACTTAAATAATTCTATAAAAATTACCATCTCCATGGCAAGTTTGTAGTTGAAAATGATTTAATTCATACATTTGTAATGTTCTATGTTCGTTTGCCTCAGGTATGCAGACGCTACGTTCTTTGTGGTAAAGAGGCCATTCACGCAACTGTTCAGTATTCACGTGTTCCTGAAAAGCGGAGACACCACAAAGCAGGTATATTTGATAATTGTGTGCCGACATTGACTGACATAACGTTGTTGGCTACGTTGTTAAAATTTTTATGCGGGACAAATCCACCTTATGTATATACAATGTGAAAACGGTGGTGACCTAGCCTATATAGTTATCGTACAAAATATCCCTTTTACTTTTGTAAACTTTGGTCAATATCGATAGAGAGGCGCTGATAAAAGTCATTGGAGTTATTAATTCAAATGATGATTTAATAACCGTACAAAATATATTTATGCAATTCGGTTCTAGGTTCCAGTCATGTTCGTGATGATGAGCGGCAAACGGCGCCGAGACTACAAGAAAGTGCTGGAAGCCGTGCTTCGCGCCTTGCCAGACGACCCTGCAGTCGTTTTGGATTTGTCGCCGTTTTGGTTGTCGCCGTTTTGGTTGTCGCCGTTTTGGATCTGTCGCCGTTATGACCAGTACCCGTGGTGCCGGCCTCTCTTCCTTCGGAATTCGGAGTTTACACGAGAAATCTTTGCTTTGTTTGAATTGTTGTATTTTTTGATTTGCGAATTATTGTGTAGTGTTAGTTGATGTTAGTTTAGTTTTGTGCGTATATTGATTCAGTTTGGGTTTAATCTGAGTTCTTAAAAGTGTTTTAGGTGCAGTTATTTGGACGAGAACATTCAGCGAACCACGTGGGAGCCGCCATCTTGCTGTCGCAGCTTTCGATCGTCTGGTGATCGACGCAGGTGTGTGGCGGTGCTTTTACACAAGTTTGGAGTTGCTCAGTTAAGTATAGCTTCAGCGCAGATGGCAACTGGTGGAGACGTCGCGTGGATCCTTGGGGATTCCCACGTTTTCTGGCTGGAGAAGTTTGTCAGGGCAACGGAGGTACGTTATTCTGGTTCTTTGTTAGAATGCATGGATTGCGCGATCGCTTTCCACGGGTATCGTGGAGGTACTGTTGCTTCCCTTGAGGGTAATAGCGGTCTTAGGAGGAAGTTGGCCAGCGCGATGCCGAGCGTAGTTGTGTTATCGGTCGGGGGTAACGATTTGGACCACGCCGGAACCCCGCAAAATTTTAAAGTAGGCATGCGTTTGTATGAGTATGCCCAGGCGTTGGTCACTATGGGCGTTAAACGGGTAGTAGTTTGCCAGATTGTGCGTCGGCAGAGTTGGCGGCATATCTCCTACGAGGAAGGTATGGCTAGGGTAACGGAAGTTAACGAGTTTTTGAGGGCAGTGTGTGACGATCCGCATGTATCGTTCTGAAGACATAAGGGGTTTTGGAATGTCCAACGCCAGACATTCTGTCCCGATCCGATGGGGTTTACTTTAACGACTTGGGGAATCATAAGCTGTTCCGCAGCGTCAAAGGGGTAGTGTTTGTTGCTGGGAAATTGGTGCATCATCATCAATAAATAGTAGCCGGATGTGCGTTTGAACGTGGCCGTCATGGGCGATAATTAGATTGTGTTATGCGACACAGGTTATGTTAACAATGCGATATATGAATTATCTCTGTTAGACACTTCCAAGTTAAGGATTAACCTAGGCTCTGACAGGGGCGGAGTCTAATACTACTATCTTACTTTAGATAATTTTAATTAATGTCTTTCATTAGCCACTATTTTTTGTAAACATTCCGAGTGCACGATGTGGGGATATGTTGGCAGTTGTGAGGGGTGGATCTTTATTTTATACGTAGTAAATTACCAAGATTACACCGCCGTGCAAAAATGCAAGGGCATGGAGTATTTAGATTCAACCACCATGCACAATTGCAGAGGCATGGAATAGTTACCTTTAATCGCCATGCAAAACTGCGGAGGCATGGAATAGTCAGCTTAAACCGACATGCAAAATTGCGGAGGCATGGATTTGGGTAGTTTATACACGTACACGTAATTGCGGACATGGAGTTGTTCAACCGGCATGAAAATTGCGGAGGCATGCATTAGTTCGATTATGGATTGGTTTAGAACGCCATGGGGACGTTAGATGATTGGCTGAGTAACTGGTGTTGTAATTGTCAGTAATGTTTCAGAATGCCCCCTATCAGGCGATCATAGCGGCAGAGGGCCAGAGCGGCAGCAGCCCAGGGCCGCCCCCTACCGAGCCAGACCCAGTCCAGCCCGCGGTTCGCCTCGCTACAGCAGCGGCACACTTGACAGATCGGCAACGATGTGAGGCTGACGTCGAAAGTCGCCTTGCGTCCACGGAGATGCCGCAACGCGAGATGCGTGAAATCAGAACTTTATTGCAATCTGTTTTGCCTAATGTTGCAGTAGCCTCTGCTGGTCCAGTAGCTTCGAGCAGTCGGGCCGCCGCTGTTGCGACAAGCCGCCAGGGGAGCCACCGGCTGCATCGGCTACGGTTGCACCAACAAGCCGTCAGGGGCAGCACCTCGTGGGTCCGCGCCCATGGCAACGGTAGTTGCCCCCCCATGGCAGACGGTGGAGGGCGTGATAGATGCAGTCGGCAATTTCATGGTATTGCAACTGCTCGAGCTGTCTTCTCTTCGTTGGCACTGTTTAAGCAGATATTTGAAAAGTAATCTAGTTTTCCGCATTGGTTCACAAATCTTGACACGATGTTTTTGCATGTACTAATAGTTTCAAGACTAGTTACCCAAAGTGCCTTGCATATATCATCAAATAGATTATCGATGTTACATGTATGCCATCTATTTGAACAATTAGTCTTAGTGCGTGTAAATGACTCTGGAATGTGTACTTTGTCCAGATGTACAGCACTACTCTTTCCATATTCACTGATTTTATAATATTGTGCTTTGGACCATCTAAAAATAGGTGGCATTTTATCAGCATGCTTCTCGTTAGATACATTGTCATGACTTTCTGCAGTTACAGAGATAGCGATGACAAGTCCTACAGGGAGATGGTCCGAAGGGCCTTTATCTGAAATGTGTGAGTCGGTGATCATTGGATGCACACACTGTGAACAGATAAAGTGATCTAACCACGAGGTAAAATAATGTGGATCACTCACATAAGTATAAGTATTGCAGGTTCGACCAAATTTGTCATAATCTGATATTACCATACCAATAGTGTCACACATATCAATTAGCTCAGCTTCAAAAGGAGTGTTTAGAGTAGCATTAAAATCACCAGTTGAAACAATGTTGCTTGTGTCTTTTTCCTCTATTATAGAAGCAATTTTACCCAAATAATTACACAACTCCACTTTGTCGTCGGGTGATTGG
The DNA here is from genome assembly GCA_963662155.1 of Lamellibrachia columna. Classification (NCBI taxonomy): domain Eukaryota; kingdom Metazoa; phylum Annelida; class Polychaeta; order Sabellida; family Siboglinidae; genus Lamellibrachia; species Lamellibrachia columna. The sequence goes on from OY759262.1 coordinate 21,409,267, forward strand.
TAGGGCAGGTATACGTTTAGGAGAAATAATTTGCCATCCTTAGTATATATGTCAATTCCACGTAACATGACATCTTGTAGATTGTGCATGCATGAGAAATAGTTTTTCTCCATAGTACACCAGTACCACCATATGGACGTCTAACCTGTAGATGGTCATTCATAGCACTAGCACGATATGGACGTCCAACCTGTAGGTGGAGCTGGTCATTCATAGCACTAACACCTTGTGAAGGCGGCTGGTGGCGTCCTTATGCTGGCCTGGCTTAGGCGGCGGTTTCTCCTGTTGAAAACGTGCAAGGAGGATCAGATCGCCATTGTCGATCTCTGGTAGATCTGCCTCTCCGTTGATGTGGAGATCCGCCTTACCGGAAACATCACAGACAAAATCAGGAGAACGATGCTCTGAATCTGATGACGGTGCAATTTCGTGACGTTCTTGACACGTAGCAAGTTGAGCCTTCAGTAACGTTGCGAGGGATTCTTGGAGTATTGACAGATGCAGCTTGAAGGAGTCCGTGTCCTTCATGGGTGAAGAGACGTCAAAACAGTTCACGGACAGTGGTGGAAGGCGGGATAGTTCCTTGGCGACGTAGCAGGGCACAAACTGGGCCGGCATCTCAAGGAAAATGTTCAAGATGTCTTGGATGCTGTTCTGTTTCTTGTCATTGCCCTTGCGACACACCCCATATCGTTTTTCTCGTGCAGGTTACGGTGTTGTTAACCATGTCTAAATGTACGACGACTCTGACATAGACTGACTACTGCACCTCGACCTACATAGGACGTACACCCATTAATCAATTCCAGTAAAACGTATCTATGTATGAAGTAAATAAGAACCCTTTTCAATGACAAGTTTTCATCACAAAATTCTGATGGCTGGGTGCAAACTCAAAGGTGCCCATATATATATATGTGTGTGCATGTGTGCATGCATACGGTGAGGCAGACTGTGTCGCAGTCGTCGGGTACTACGGATGCAACATGCACGACAACATAAGTACGAATGTGGCCAGAAATGGCGAAATATTGAAAAAGCTTTAACAAGATTGTACAAGTTTGCCATCCAATGCAAAGGCCCAGATGGCAAGTGGACAACGAAGCCATTGGCTTATCGAGAGTCCAAAATGTGTTCATCTACGAGTAATCCGCCCTCCTGAGAGATGTGCCAACCTTGTTTTTAAACATATTCACGCTGCTTGCAGTTACATTTGTTCCATTCAGTTATTGTCCTATGTGAGAACGAGTTTATCAATGTTATATCATATCCTCTAGTTCTACTATCTTTCTTGATTAAAAACAAAATATTTCTATCAATGTTTTCATACCCATTCAATGTCTTAAAACCGTCAATTTGATGTACTCTTAACCTCCTTGTCCCTAGGGTTGTTAAACCACATTCTTTTAGGCGTTCTTCATAACTAAGGTCTCTCAGTGCTGGAATCATTTTAGTTGTTTTCCTCTGTATTCGTTCAAGCGTATTTATATCCTTCTTGCGATATGGTCTCCAAGCTTGTATATATTATTATAAATGAAGCATAACTATTGCTTTATACAGAGGTATAATTAGTTTTTTGTCCTAATATGTTATATTTATCCTAATCAACCCAAGAATTTGATTACCCTTTGAAACTGCAGTAGCACACTGCTCTGAAACTTTCATATCACTATTTATTAATACTCCTAAGTCCTTTTCTTCTACGGTAGTACCTATAACAGTATCTCCCATTTTATAGTTTACATGCAAGTTGTCGTGTCCTGTGTGTAGGCATTTACATTTCCCAAAATTGAATAACATCTGCCATTTTTCAGACCATTTATCTAATTTGCCTAGATTTAGAAAGGTTGTTTATCACCGTTATTGCTAACCTTTCTAAACACCTTTGTGTCATCAGCAAATGTCAGTAGATTGCGTGTTACATTATCGTCCCAGTCATTGATACATATTAATAATAATAAAGGTCCTAATACTAATCCTTGTGGTACCCCCCTCAAAACTGATCTCTAGTTGGAAACCTCCCCATCTACTACAACACGATGTCTTCTGTCAGTCAGCCGTTGTTCTATCCAGTCGATTGTGCCATCCGCGATACCATGGGCTTTTAATTTAAGTAGTAATCTTTGATGTGGCACATTGTCGAAAGCTTTCTGAAAATCTAAGTAGATAATATTTACTGGTGACCCCTCGTCTATCCACTTAATGATTTCTTCCAAAAACAACATATTAAGCATGACCTCGCTATTTTGAGATGGAATGAATAATTTATGTCAAACAAGGAAGTCCACCATATGGTCTTAAATTAACCTTTATAATAATTTACAAAACACTGTTATGTAATTCTCTGACGCATTTCTCGAACCCTTTTTAAATAATAGTATGACGAATGCATCTTTCTATTCAAAAGGAACCACTCCCTGTTTTAATGACAAGTTTGGACGTCAATTTGGACGTCACAGGTCATCTCCGTCAAGACCAAGCTTTTTAAAGCTAATGTAAAGTCAGTCCTTCCTTGCGCATGTGAAACCTGGCGCGTAACAAAGGCTTTAACACAAAAAGTGCAGACTTTCATTAACAGATGCCTGAAGGCCATTCTTCACGTCAAATGACAGGCCAAAATCACAAACGAAGAAATGGAAAGAACAAGACAAGCACAAGCAGAAGCCTAGATTAAGAGAAGAAAGTGGGATTGGCTCGGCCACATCCTGCGAAAACCAAAGTCCAGCGTGGTGCGCCATGCTCTAAAATAGAACCCACATGGGAAACGAAAGAGAGGAAGACCCCAGAAGGGTCTGTGGAGACCTGAAGGGCGGACGTTGGGACACTCCTAGTGTCAGCTGGAAGTTTTGTGCAGAGACCGGGTCAAATGGAGGAAGCTTGTCGTCGACCTATGAGTACAAAGGTTATAAGTGAAGTCAAGTCATAACTTGACTATGTTATTGTTTGCCGTCTTATTAACAATACAACAAGACGTTTATGCAATGTCACTTAGATGTTAGATGCTATGTTAAATTGTCGGTACTTTATGATTGATTTCGCTCAATAATTCTTGCAGATTGTACCTCGCACTCGCACTCGCTGCATTGGCTATCGCCACACGTCACTCACTATCTACTCGTTACTTCGATATCGTCAACTCGTCAACTTGTTAACTTGCTACTGTGTATACGTCGATAATTATACGTCAAAGGACAAATAAAGCTAGCGCTACTTAAATGGCCTTGTGATACGTGAAGTTGAACTATCACGACGACACCGCTGACAAACCGCCACTTACAAACACTATTCGTGACGAAACAGTAACAATTCAAATATACGTATTTGGCTTATTAAACGCAATTAGGTTTGCAATATAATTTACACATTTTTATTCTAGTACCAAGAACATTATATTATCACATGAACACTAGACACCTTGCCTTTAAAACTAACATGACAATCGTCAAACATCAAGGTTTTTCAGGACATTTCGGATTTCATGCCGCACAGTTGAAACCTAACAATTGTTTGTACCAACGAAGACAATCTACAAAATTAATTGCAGTAGAAATAAAAGAAAAAATACATCGATGTTTAAACGTGGTTGTTGATTTCTTTCAATGTCTGCATCGTTCATGATAATCAACAAATTATATATTTAGTAGGCCAATGTCTTCGTTGCCAGAAAATTTAGTTTACATACTTGCTACAACAAAAATGTACACATATTTATTCCAATTAAACACAAACGTACCATTATAAGCCATTTAGCAAGCATTCCTCGTGAACATGTGACTATCAAAATCTACAAGGCAACATAAATTGTGATGACATCATGTTGATGTGTATACGGGCGTATCTCGTTTTTATATGGATTTGTTTTAGTTTAACGGAGCAATTTATAAATTACATAGTTTTTATGTTCACCATAAAAGAATAAACTCGAATTACAAACTTTTAGTTGTCGAAGCAAATCCTTTTTATATTTGCTTATGAGTAAGCAGACCTATAGATTTATAGCTAGGCAGATTTCCGTCGAAACCTAGCGGATTTCGTTTGATGTAGGTATGTTTCATATCCTCACAGATGGCGACACTCGATCGGAGTGCAAAAGGTCAATTATCCCATTACCCGTGTTGAGTAAGTGGAGTGAGTGAGTGGGCGAATGCGTTGGTGAAACTGTGGATGAGTGAGTGAACGAGTCGGCGAGTGAGTGAGTGAGTGAGTGAGTGAGTGAGTGAGTGAGTGAGTGAGTGAGTGAGTGAGTGAGTGAGTGAGTAAATGGGTCGGTGAGTGAGTCGGTGAATCGGCGAGTCGTTGAGCTGGCGAGTCGGATAGTCAGTGAATGAGTTTAGCAGTCAGTGTAAAATATAGAGAACAACACTGTTTTCACCTATTTGATTTCATTGTTTTCTTGACCAAGTCATCTGCATGTATTTATTCCCTCCACTCGTTGGTCAGCGCGCTTGTCTTTTTATCACTTTATGAACCACCACCCATTCTGTCCATCATCTCCATCAATATTTGCATTATACACATCTTACAGTAATAAACATCATATGAGTGAGTGTAAAATTTGCATACTAAATAGTATGACAGAAAGACACATTTCCTTGCAGGAGGCGTGTCGTTGGGTAATTTGGCCAGATCACATTCCCGAGAAACTATGTGTTTCGAAGCATGCTGTGAACAGCAGGGCCTACAATGCCGATGAACATGAGTGAACAAAGGTTAGATATACCACGCCTACTCCTCATACTAGACACTTGACGTGTATTGAAATGAATCCCCGCTCACAACCCGCCGTGCTGACTTTAAACAAGATTTAACAAGATTGCCATCCAAGGCAAAGGCCCAGATGGCAGGTGGACAAGGAAGCCCTTGGTTTATCATAAGTCCAAGAATTTTTAATAAATTTGTGTGCATTGGCCTTTTCTTGATCGATTCATTGAGTCTCCTGACAAGAGTGGTTATTTATTATATCCAAAACCAGGAGTTCCATTGTTCGTACCCACTCAGTTTGACCCGTGTTGTTATCACGGTTACTGAAGTCACGAATCACCACACAAAGTAGTAGATGTTATCAGATGACTAGACAGCCAACGGTGTACGTGTAACGAGAGACTGGTTTTCTGTGAAGCTGATCAAAGAGCATAGTTTCTATAACGCGTCAACAGTTGAGGCGAAGGGGGTTCAGTGGTTTTGTTCTACATATCAGTGTGCTATTTATGTGTGTATGGGTTACACTACTACTACTGTTCAATAACCCGACAAGTCAACGAAACAAGGTCATGCTGGATAGTTGTGTAACGCGATTACGTAGGTCGACATATAGGGTTGTTTGACCTGAACCGCCGGGTACTTACAGAAGGAAGGGACACCGCAACATGCACGAGAATAACGATCCGCCGTGTGTCGTTCCCAAAGACAAAGGCTGGGCCTGGATGTGTCTTCTTGGTAAGATAACTGTCTTGTTCACATTTACTACACCGGTACAACACACGAACTGACGGTATTGGTAATATATCTACTAACTCATGTGTTCACTCATCCGTGACGTCTTGTTCACATTTACTGCAACTGTACAGTATAGCACACGTTGTCAGTGTTGGAATAATAGGGCTTTAGCCATAATTTTGCATGTTAAGTTTCCCGACACGGCTCTTACTGACGTCTTACAAAAACGTTTAATTGGAATTGATAAATGGGTGTACACCCCATTTCACTCAAGGTGCAGTAGTCAGACTGTGTCAGAGTCGTCGGGCATTTAAACAGGGAAAGGACATTGCAACATACACGAAACAATCTATCCGATGAATGCTATTCCCAAAGGCTGGGCCTGGGTGTGTCTACTCGGTAAAATAACTTATTCGCATTTACTACACTGATATAACACACGCACTGAGTGTTGGAATAGTAGAGTGTAAGCCACTGTGCAAGCATCTCGACGTAACGTGTTAAATACAAGATAGCTTCATTACTCAACACGTTCTAGGACCAATTAGGGGAGATAATTTTGTCTTTGTCGACTGATTGCGCCTCGAAATGTGGCGTCCCACAAATGTCAGTGCTTAGTCCAATATCGTACTCTCTCTCTCTCTCTCTCTCTCTCTCTCTCTCTCTCTCTCTCTCTCTCTCTCTCTCTCTCTCTCTCTCTCTCTCTCTCTCTCTCTCTCTCTCTCTCTCTCTCTCTCTCTCTCTCTCTCTCTCTCTCTCTCTCTCTCTCTCTCTCTCTCTCTCTCTATATATATATATATATATATATATATATATACAAGACCGATCGGCGACAATATTGCTCGACACAAAATGCAATACCATTGTTATGCGGATGACACGCACATTTATACTACGACAGAAAGTGATGAATGCATAGTTGCGGCCCTGACTAAGGATGTGGCATGTGTAGCGGAGGTTGCAGTCTGGATGGAGAGAAATCAACTGAAGTTGAACAAAGAGAAGTCAGAAGCAATTATCTTCCTCACACCAAAAAACGAGTTGATTTACTCGCCGAAATACCATTGACAATACCTGGACACCGAATTTTAGAGAAATGATCTGTGTGCAATCTGGGCGTGTCATTCGATACCGGAGTAACGATGGAAGCTCAGGTTACACAGACAACAAAGTCATCTTACTATCAAATACGAAATATCTGACAAATTCGGTCAAGCATAACTGATGACGCTTGTAAAACCCTGGTTCACGCTCTCGAGACGTTACGCTTGGATTATGGCAACGCTTTGCTGCACGGCCTTCCGCAGACGATGCTGCAGATTTTGCAAAGTGCGCCCCCTTCGTTTGCTGTACCAGAAAGCATGAGCACATTACTCCTGTGTTGCAACGTTTGTATTTGTCCAACACACAAAGTGCTTCTCTATGGGTATTCCGCGATAAATGGTCTGGCACCGGACTATCGCACGGAGTTACTCAACCGAAACGACGATAGAGGTCTCCCTATTTGTATTTATTTTGTGCGCCTGTGCAGCCCTTTCTCTTTTTGTGTGAGACACATAAATACCATGTAGGGTGAAAGAATGGGCAATCTGTCCAATTTATTTTCATTGACTATGATTGGGCAAGGATTGCCACTGTGCACACTGACTTGAACATACTGCGCCTACAGCAGTGTGCACAGCCAGGAAGTCCACCACAATAACAATGAATGTACAGACACAAGCTGGAACATGTCACTAATTAGTATAAATAACGTTAGCAAACAGTCAAGACTGGTTTGCAAGATTAAATTAACAAAAAAACCCTTGTTGCTGCTCGATAATCCTGAATCAAAGAAGTCGCGCAAACACAATAAAGCCAACTATGCCGAAAGCGAGAAAACGCACTGCCAGTTATGATTGTATGTATGTAAAGCGCCTGAGAGCAATCTTTATTGATCAGGCGCGATATAAATACTTTATTAGTATTATTACTTTTAGTATTATTATATTATTATCATACTACAGCTACGACTGAAATTATACAATCTAAAAGGAACTATATGCAAAAGTTACCATGTAACATAAAATAACAGCAATATTTTTTACGCATAACTTAGGATTAAACAAAACGTACGAGAAAAGGTTGGACCATTAGAAGACAGCTGGAAATATAATATCACAAGGTTTTTTAATGGCGGAAGACCTAAATGGATACTTCAGTTCAGTGTTTACCAGAGAGGATATTAGTTCATTACCAGTTCCAGATGCTAACTTTCAGAAGGCTAAATCGGATTATTTAGGGCAATTAATTGTAACTCCTGAAATGGTAGCTAATACATAAAAGCAATTAAGGATAATAAATCACCTGGAGTGGATGGAATTCCGCCCGAACTACTAATGGAGATTGTAGAACAAATTAGTACAACACTTGCAAGAGTGTTGAACTTGTCATTAAAACAGGGAGTGGTTGCTTTTGAATAGAAAGAAGCATTCGTCATACCATTATTTAAAAAGGGTTCGAGAAATGCGTCAGAGAATTGCATAACAGTGTTTTGTAAATTATGAGAAAGTTTAATTGAAGACCATATGGTGGACTTCCTTGTTTGACATAAATTATTTATTCCATCTCAAAATAGCGAGGTCATGCTTAATATGTTATGTTTTTGGAAGAAATCATTAAGTGGATAGACGAGGGGTCACCAGTAAATATTATCTACTTAGATTTTCAGAAAGCTTTCGACTACGTGCCACATCAAAGATTACTACTTACTTAAAGATTACTACCGACAGAAGACAGCGTTTTGTAGTAGATGAGGAGGTTTCAAACTAGAGATCAGTTTTGAGTGGGGTACCACAAGGATTAGTATTAGGACCTTTATTATTATTAATATGTATCAATGACTGGGACGATAATGTAACACGCAATCTACTGACATTTGCTGATGACACAAAGGTGTTTAGAAAGGTTAGCAATAACGGTGATAAACAACATTTCTAAATCTAGGCAAATTAGTTAAATGGTCTGTAAAATGGCAGATGTTATTCAACTTTGGGAAATGGAAATGCCTACACACAGGACACGGCAACTTGCATGTAAACCTTAAAATGGGAGATACTGATAAAGGTACTACCGTAAAAGAAAAGGACTTAGGAGTAATAATAAATGATGATATGAAAGTTTCAGAGCAATGTGCTATTGCAGTTTCAAAGGGTAATCAAATTCTTGGGTTGATTAGGATAAATATAGCATATTATGACAAAAAGCTAATTATACCTCTGTATAAAGCAATAGTTAGGCTTCATTTATAATAATATATATACTAGCTTGGAGACCATATCGTAAGACGGATATAAATACGCTTGAACGAATACAGAGGAAAACAACTAAAATGATTTCAGCACTGAGAGACCTTAGTTATGAAGAACGCCTAAAAGAATGTGGTTTAACAATCCTAGAGACAAGGAGGTTAAGAATAGATCAAATTGACGGTTTTAGGACATTGAATGGGTATGAAAACATTGATAGAAATATTTTGTTTTTAGTCAAGAAAGATAGTAGAACTAGAGGATATGATACAACATTAATAAACTCGTTCTCACATAGGACAATAACTGAATGGAACAAATGTAACTGCTAGCAGCGTGAATATGTTTAAAAACAAGGTTGACACATATCTCAGGAGGGCGGATTACTCGTAGATGAACACATTTTGGACTCTCGATAAGCCAATGGCTTCGTTGTCCACTTGCCATCTGGGCCGTTGCATTGGATGGCAAACTTGTAAAATCTTGTTAAAGCTTTTTCAATATTTCGCCATTTCTGGCCACATTCGTACTTATGTTGTCGTGCATGTTGCATCCGTAGTACCCGACGACTGCGACACAGTCTGCCTCACCGTATGCATGCACACATGCACACACATATATATGGGCACCTTTGAGTTTGCACCCAGCCATCAGAATTATGTGATAAAAACTTTTCATTGAAAAGGGTTCTTATTTACTTCATACATAGATACGTTTTACTGGAATTGATCAATGTGTGTACGTCCTATGTAGGTCGACGCACTTACTGCACTGGGAGTTTATCTACTCATGCATGTATTCCCTCACCCAATCTCTATTCAAAGGTCAAAATCATGCGTTATGGTGGCGTCAAATAAATGTGTGCGTGCGTGCTTGCATGCGTGCGTGTGTGCGTGCGTGCCAGTCGTGTCATTGCGTGTAGTTATTTGCTTACCTAACAACAATATAGTTAGATATAACTTCATGCTAATATGACATGGATTGGTTTCCGTAAAGCGGTTGTTTCAATAATTACTACGGCTTTACTGTAATTTCCGTTGGTCCAAGGGTAGCTCATCAACGCATAATGCGCTGAATAAGATCCTGCTTTACGTTAGGATGGTCGTCGGCACGAATAATATGCTGAATAAGATCCTGCTTTACGTTAGGATGGTCGTCGGCACGAATAATATGCTGAATAAGATCCTGCTTTACGTTAGGATGGTCGTCGGCACGAATAATCTCGGGTATGAACAATCATAGCACGAGTGGTCCTGGCTACGATGAGTCTTCACCGAAGACTCTTCGGTAGGAACTGTCTGGTGTAGCAATAAGTTTAGGTAGGAATCGCTTGGGTATCGGCAGTAACACGCGATGTTGTCAACTCAGTTTCAACACCTGCTAATATTCATGTTCTATTCGTCCACAGCCACTGCTTCGATCCACTTTGTTCTCGTCGGCGGATGTATCAATACATTTGGCCTTTTCTTCAAGCCGATTCAAGAGAGGTTCGATGGTTCAGCTGCAGAAACTACGTGGATCGCGGCCACCATGCATTTCGTGGGATTTCTCATGGGTGAGTCTTCTCCTTCTATGTTTAATTTTCGGTACCGAGGTTATCGAAGTCTATGCTCAAAACGTGCTATAAAGTATACCTGCTATAGCAAGTTGTCTGACTTGTTGAACTGACAACATTCCTGCTAACAAATGTGCTGCCTAGTTCAACAACCCACTAAGTCCATATTTGTAATAAGGGAGAAAAACGCATTCAAAGTTTGAACAGTATATTCCACGGTTAACGTGCTTCGTATATATAAAAAACAGATGAACATTTTGCAGGTTATAGCTACCCAGTATCCATACATATGAGGCAAATAAATGCCTAAACAACATCACAGTTGATTTTGAGGCATCTAATATCTAAGCACCCTCACAGCCGAGTCTCTGCTTTCTTACAAACCTTTCATTCCGCCTGTCCTTTGTGTGGCAGCGTGTTCCCTTTACCGCCAGTCTTTATATGGGAGACGAGATGATTTCCCGGTCGTCGTGAACGGAGGGTTGTCGCCGTTTGACGTCGCATTTCGGCAGTCGTGCCGTCTGTAGCTGAAGACCGGGTCATCCACTTCAGAAGAGCGTACCGTCTGCCGCCGAAGACCGGGTCGTCCGCTGCAGAAGAGCGTACCGTCTGCCGTCGATGAGCGGGCCTTCGTGCGCTTCGTTGCCTCACGAGTTTAGACGCAACGGACGGGCATCTATCTACCCCTTTCTATTTACGCTGCGCCTCTCGGTTGGGTGCTCGATCACTGCTTCTCTTACGTTTCCCCTCTCCTTCTAAACGTTAGTGGGGAGTACACAATTCCCTTCTTTTGACATCCGGCCGCCCACGCTGGGCTACACGACCCTTCTGTGTCCCCTCTACTTCACAGTGATCTGCTCGCCGAGATGATCACACGTGTTTCCAGTCTCTTTTTATACTCCTTATTTCTGAGATAACACATGACACTAGTTCACCAATAACCGTATCCTGGTCTAGTCCACTAAGAAAACACCCCTTAATTGGGTAATACTCCGGTCCTTGCCTAATGCATCATTATCTAAGATAAACAAACCCATGCCGTTGATACGGGTATAATGGCCGATGCATTCATTCATATTTAAAATGTTTAACTAATAAATAAAGAAACAGGAAATAATATTCTGATAATAAAAAAGAAATGTTTTTTTCGGCGGGAAAAGTGATCGCTACATCTACATTTTTGCTGGTTCCGTTTCTAGACGATAATTTATCGTATGACGGCTTTTTACACTCGCACTACAGCCATCGCGTTTTACAAAGGTGTAGTGCAATAGTGCGTCTTCATTTTATAGCAGTTTATAATCAATTTACCGTCGTGCGAAGTAAGCTTTCATTCACGCCTCTACGTTGACCGGCAAGTGCACCAACTATCGCCCATATAAACAACGCCCGATAGCGTATTGCAACGCTTACTGACTATGACGACACCGTCGGACGAACCGTCCCAATCTTCGCCGTCTACTGATACTGCGAACATTTATATTACTGACGCAGACAAAATCGTTGTGAATGAACTTCTCTCACATTTGTATGCGACAAAATCAAATCACTTCCGTACGATATAATCGTCAAGCTAATTGTCGACTTTCATTCCGATGACGAAGATGCAACTGTTAAGAACATTTTATTTCAAACTGCATTCTCCAACCGTGACTTTCCACGGCTTATCAAACGAAAGGGCAATGACAAGAAATTGATCAACTTCCAAGACATATTGAACATTTTCCTTGAGATGCCGGCCCAGTCTGTACCCTGCTACGTCGCCAAGGAACTATCCCGCCTTCCACCACTGTCCATGAACTGTTTTGACGTCTCTTCACCCATGAAGGACACGGAGTCCTTCAAGCTACATCGGTCAATACTCCAAGAATCCCTCGAAACCTTACTGGAGGCTCAACTTGCTACGTGTCAAGAACGTCACGAAACTGCACCGTCATCAGATTCAGAGCATCGTTCTCCTGATTTTGTCTGTGATGATTCCGGTAAGGCGGATCTCCACATCAACGTAGAGGCAGATCTACCAGAGATCGACAATGACGACCTGATCCTCCTTGCACGTTTTCAACAGGAGAAACCGCCACTAAGCCACGGCAGCATAAAGACGCCTCCAGCCGCCTTCAGACGTCTGCCACTGCTCAAGCCAGGTGCGACACATACGCGGGAATGACAAAAGATGTTATGTGTGGTTACTTTGAGTAAGTAGATATTTGAAGACTCAGAGCAGTCAATTCATAAAGACTTCGAAGCTTATGGTGTTAGTGCTGTGAATGACCAGCTCCACCTACAGGTTGGACGTCCACATGGTGTTAGTGCTATGAATTATCAGCTCCACTTATATGTTGGACGTCCATATGGTGTTAGTGCTACGAATGACCAGCTCCTCCTTCAGGTTGGACGTCCATATGGTGTTAGTGCTATGAATGACCAGCTCCACCTACATGTTGGACGTCCATATGGTGTTAGTGCTACGAATGACCAGCTCCACCTACAGGTTGGACGTCCATATGGTGTTAGTGCTATGAATGACCAGCTACACCTACAGGTTGGACGTCCATATGGTGTTAGTTCTACGAATGACCAGCTCCACCTACAGGTTGGACGTCCATATGGAGTTAGTGCTATGAATGACCAGCTCCACCTACAGGTTGGACGTCCATATGGCGGTATTGGTGTACTATGGAGAAAACCTATTTCTCATGCATGCACAATCTACAAGATGTTAGGTTACTTGGAATTGACATATGACTAAGGATGGCAAATTGTTTCTCCTAAACGTATATATGCCAATCACCCGACAACCAAGTGGAGTTTTGTAATTATTTTGGTAAAATTGCTTCTATAATAGAGGAAAAAGACACAAGCAATATTGTTTCAACTGGTGATTTTAATGCTACTCTAAACACTCCTTTTGAAGCTGAGCTAATTGATATGTGTGACACTATTGGTCTGGTAATATCAGATTATGACAAATTTGGTCGAACCTGCAATACTTAAACTTATTTGAGTGATGCACATAATTTTACCTCGTGGTTAGATCACTTTATCCGTTCACAGTGTGTGCATTCAATGATCGATGACTCACACATTTTAGATAACGGCCGTTCGGACCATCTCCCTGTAGGACTTGTCATCGCTAACTGTAACTGCAGAAAGTCATGACAATGTATCTAACGAGAAGCATGCTGATAAAATGCCACGTATTTTTAAATGATCCAAAGCACAAGATTATAATATGAGAGAATATGGAAAGAGTAGCGCTGTACATCTGAACAAAGCACAAGATTATAATATGAGAGAATATGGAAAGAGTAGCGCTGTACATCTGGACAAAGCACAATATTATAATATGAGAGAATATGGAAAGAGTAGCGCTGTACATCTGGACAAAGTACAATATTATAATATGAGAGAATATGGAAAGAGTAGCGCTGTACATCTGGACAAAGTACAAGATTATAATATGAGAGAATATGGAAAGAGTAGCGCTGTACATCTGGACAAAGTACAAGATTATAATATGAGAGAATATGGAAAGAGTAGCGCTGTACATCTGGACAAAGCACAATATTATAATATGAGAGAATATGGAAAGAGTAGCGCTGTACATCTGGACAAAGTACAAGATTATAATATGAGAGAATATGGAAAGAGTAGCGCTGTACATCTGGACAAAGTACACATTCCAGAGTCATTTATACGCACTAAGAGTAATTGTTCAAATAGATGGCATATATGTAACATCGATAATCTATTTGGTGATAATATTATATGCAATGCACTTTGGGTAACTAGTCTTGAAACTATTAGTACATGCAAAACCATCGTGTCAAGATTTGTGAACCAATGCGGAAAACTAGATTACATGGCTCGAGCAGATGCAATGGTAAAAATCCATGCATACTAAAGATATAATTACTTTTTGGAAAGAAACGTATCTAAATTGTACAAGAAAGTTATTCCTAATGCTTCCTCTGTTAATGGTGGTAACAATCCTTCTTCCAAATCAACCATGTAGAAAACACATTTTGAATCTTTGTTAAACAATGTCACCACCATGTAAATATGCAAACTTGTTTAAAGAGTGTGTAAACAATACTTGTAATTTGTGTAATAACAATGACGTACACATAACATCTTGCATGGTGCAGAATGCTATCGACAAACTGAAGTCTGGAAAAGCATGTGGTAATGATGGAGAAGAAGGGCCATTATGCTGATCATAGTATATATGCGTTAAAAAATGTTATTCAGTATTATAAAAGCTACAACAGTCCTGTGCATACATGCTTTACAGATGCATCTAAAGCACTGGACACTTTAGATAATTGTTTAATTCAAGTGTGCCTCTCCTACTCATACGAATCTTGTTATACTGGCACAGAACCCAAATGTTTTGTATTAAATGGGGTTCCACGACCTCTGACTTCTTTAATGTATCAAACAGTGTTCGGCAAGGTGGGATTTTATCTCCCTACTTATTTACTGTATACGTTGATGATTTAAGCAATATGTTAAATAGTGCAGGGATAGGTTGTCACATACACAACTGCTGTACTAACCATATGTTTTATGCAGATGATTTATGTGTTATTGCGCCTAGTCCCAGTGGTCTTCAGGCTTTGCTGAATATTTGTGCAAAGTTTCGTTTTGAAAATAGCATTAAATATAATCCTATAAAGTCGATATGTATGGTTATAAAACCACGTGGATTTCATCTGGAATGTCCAGATATTTATATGAATAAACCTGTATTTGTTGAAAAGACTAAATATTTTGAAGGATAGTGATCTGCAGTGACTTGAAGGACAATGAAGATATGTTAAGACACCTGTGCAGCTTTTATGCCAGGTCTAACAGCATTATCCGAAAATTTCACAACTTTTCCATTGATTTAACAAGATTTAACAAGATTTGCCATCCAAGCCAAAGGCCCAGATGGCAAGTGGACAAGGAAGCCATTGGCTTATCGAGAGTCCAACAATGTTCATCTACTTATAACCCGCCCTCCTGAGATATGTGTCAACCTTGTTTTTCAACATATTCACGCTGCTAGCAGTTACACAATCTGTAGACAATTTGTTCCATTCATTTATTGTCCTCTGTGAGAACGAGTGCTTCCTGATGTCCAATCTACATTGATCCTTTACTAATTTTACCTCATGTCCTCTAGTTCTGCTATCCTTCTTGAGTGAGAAAAACATATTTCTATCAATATTTTCATACCCATTCAATATCTTACAAACTTCAATCTAATCTCCTTTTAACCTCCTTGTCTCTAGAGTTGTTAAACCACATTCTTTCAGGCGTTCTTCATAACTAAGGTCTCTCAGTTCTGGAATCATTTTAGTTGCTCTCCTTTGTATGCGTTCAAGCGTATATATATCTTTCTTACGATATGGTCTCCATGCTTGTATACAGTATTCTAAATGAGGTCTAACTATTGGTTTATAAAGAGGTATAATTAACTTTTTTCCCTTGTATGTTATGTTTCTTCTAATCAATCCAAGAATTTGATTACCCTTTGAAGCTGCAATACCACACTGCTCTGAAACTTTCATATCAGCGCTTATTGTAACTCCTAAGTCCTTTTCTTTTACAGTAGTACCCAGAACAGTATCTCCCATTTTATAGTTTACATTCAAGTTCCTATGTCCTGTATGTAGGCATTTACATTTCCCAAAATTTAACAACATCTGCCATTTCTCAGACCATTTCACTAATCTGTCTAGATCGTTTTGCAAATGTTGTTTATCACCATCAGTATTAACCTTTCTAAACAGTTTTGTGTCATCCGCAAATTTCAGTACGTTACTTGTTATACTCTCGTCCAAGTCATTGATATAAATTAAGAATAATATAGGTCCTAATACTGATCCTTGAGGTACCCCACTCAAAACCGATTTCCAATTTGAAACTTCTCCATCTACTACAACTCGTTGTCTTCTGTCAGTCAGCCATTGTTCTATCCAGTCAGTTATGCTGTCCCCGATACCATGGGCTTTTAATTTAAGTAGTAATCTTTGATGTGGCACTTTGTCAAAAGCTTTCTGAAAATCTAAGTAGATAATATCTACTGGCGATCCCACGTCTATCCACTTAGTGATTTCTTCCAAAAAACATAACATATTTGTTAAGCATGACCTCGCTTTAAGGAATCCATGTTGAGATGAATTTAATAATTTATGCTTAACGAGGAATTCCACCATATGGTCTTTAATTAACCTTTCTAATAATTTACAAATCACTGACGTTAAACTCACTGGTCTGTAATTCTCTGACTTATTTCTCGAACCCTTTTTAAATAATGGTATGATGTTTGCTTCTTTCCATTCAAACGGAACAACTCCCTCTTTTAATGACAAGTTGAATACTCTTGCAAGTGGTATACTGATTTGTTCTACTGTTTCCATTAGTAATTTTGGAGGAATCCCATCCACTCCCGGTGATTTGTTATCTTTCATTGCCTTTATTTTCTTAGCTACCAATTCTGGAGTTGGTGTTAAACTACATCTGTTTATGCATAATGTTGTACAATGTATTGTTCCAAAGTCTGTGTAAATCTTAACAAGGGCACCTGTTTAAAACTTAAAGTTGCCTACAACAATATGCAATGACTGATCTTAGGATATCACCGATAGGACAGTGTGAGCATCATGTTTGTCGGTAACGCTACTGACACATTTGACGCCCTATTGCGCAATAATGTTTTTGGTTTTAGAAAACGTATTATTAATATTGACAATGGCAAGATAAAATGTTTGTACAATTGTACAGATATTGTTAACGGGCCCATGTGGACAAGCGGTGCTGAATAACTGTATATTGTAAGATGGTGAATTTATTATCCTTTTTTACATATTTACTTATTAACTTTTTTAATTTATAAACTTATTTTATTTTTATCTATTTATATTTCTAACTTATGTACTTTTAAAATCTATGTATATTTTATATCTATTTGTATGTACCGATTGTTTATGGGTGTTTTTACCTGAAATAAATGTATTCATATTCGTATTCGTAAACATTCACATTGGAGTTATGAATACTTTTAGGTAACAACTGAAAGTTCTTTATGCATTGTTGATTTTCTGTAAATTAATCTGGTTGATTCCTGACCACAATAATAATTAAAGCGCTATAAGAGGGATGTTACGTCACACGTGTTCCTCTCCTTCGCATTTCGTTTCATTAATTGAACACGCATGATAAGTAAATAATTATGATATCTTTGAAAGTTTTTGTTATGAATATATTTCATTTCTAAAATATACACCAATCATTGTCCAGTGACTCCGGCCAACCTTCTGTGCAAACGAGTTGGTACAACACCAATTGTCTTCTTGGGCGGACTGCTTCTCAACATTGGCTATGCAATGACAGCATTTGTTCCGAAGCTTTGGATGATGTACTTGACTTACGGACTTCTAGTGGGTAAGTACATGCTACAATATGTAAGCATATCGTATATAGCCAATGCATATTTGTGTTGTATTATATATTAGTTATATTGGCACCATGCCCATCTTCCAATAATACATGATATATTAACCGTTTATAATGTATCGAATTAATGTTGTTTATGGTAAGCACTGTGTTTATTTCAGGTGTTGGGGCTGGTCTTTGCTACGGACCGAGCATAGTAATTATCGGCATATATTTCGAAAAACGAAGAGCACTTGCCAACGGAATAACATTCGGCGCCTCATCTTTTGGGGCTTTCATCTTTCCGCCACTGATACAATACTGCCTGGACTCTTACGGATTACAGGGTGCACTTCTCATCATGGGTGGAGTAATGTTTCACATCAGCGCAGCCGGGATGCTCTATCGTCTGCCAAACGTATACCAAATTCAAAGAGAATTGTTGATGAGGCAAATAATACACCGGTCTGGTGAAAGGAATATACACCCATCCAAAGAATCCGGACTGGAATGTGTTGCATCGGATATTGAAGCACCACACAGGTCTCTTGAACATTCCAGAGTAACCTCAACTTCTGAAAGCAGTCCTGTATCTGCGGAAGTATGTCATGGCACAACATGTGGCAATAATGACATTAATCGTGCTTCTGATTTTGCAAGCCCGGATGTGTCCAAAGTTACGCAGGAATACGACGGCGCTGCATCTACACAAGATTCAGACAACCTGGAAACTGGAGGAAGCTGTAGGTCTACTTCTGACACGACGACGTGTACAAATGCAGAAGTATGTACTTTGTCCGTGTCTAGTTTGGACACTCGAAGCGTCGCCAAGATCAGTCCCGAAAGTACGCAGGTACAGAAAACTCCGTCTCAGTGGAACATACTAAAGAATCCCCTTTTGTATATCTACGCATTAACACTGCCTCTGACTCACAGCAGCTTCGTAAACTGCTCTGTGATGGTGTATCCGTATGCCACAGATATTGGTATTTCGAATTTCAAAGGCGTCTTCCTCGTATCCATCTTGGGCATTTCCAGAGGGATTTCCAGCTTCCTCGGCGGATTCTTTTCCGATTTTAACTTCGTAGAGAAGAAACACATATATCTGGCAGCGGCACTTGTCAACGGAATCGCGATATGTGTGTTGCCGCTGATGAAGCAGTACGTGTATCTGGCCATCATGTCTGGGTTATGTGGTTTCTTCTCTGCCGCGGTCATTGTGTTAGCTCCAGTCCTGGTTGCCGAGGAGTTCGGAACTGCCAACCTCCCAGTCGCGTTCGGCGTCATGTACAGGTAAGTACTAATTCGATATACGCTCTGGCTGGCTGCTATGACAAACATCTCACCACGTAAATGTATATAGCCAGGGTGGAAGATAAATTACCGTGTATATTTGATCGCCCTTCGCCTTGCATTAGTAACCTGCTGCTTTTATCCGGCGATTTTGATCGTTTTTGACATTGCTTACGTCGTCGATATTAATAGATATAAATTTCAAGATCAGTTGAAACTTATATAACGATTTTATTGAGAGATTAACAGTTGTGCATTTTACATGTGTTATCTAAACATTTTCTTGCTGGCTTTATATGCATTTAGAATATGCTCTATAATAATAACATGTGAAGCTATTTGCCAGTGAAGAAGGTAATATACTACGCTTTACACAAAAATTATGTTTATGTATACAACGTCTACACATTTTGACAAACGCACGCACACGCACACGCACGCACGCACGCACGCACGCACGCACGCACGCACGCACGCACGCACGCACGCACGCACGCACGCACGCACGCACACACACACACACACACACACACACACACACACACACACACACACACACACACACACACACACACACTCTCTCTCTCTCTCTCTCTGTGTCTCTCTGTCTCTCTCTGTCTCTCTCTCTGTCTCTCTGTCTCTCTGTCTGTCTGTCTGTCTGTTTGTCTGTATGTCTGTCTCGCGCTCTCCCTCTCCCTCTCTCTCTCTCTCTCTCTCTCTCTCTCTCTCTCTCTCTCTCCCTCCCTCTCTCTCTCTCTCTCTCTCTCTCTCCTTCTTTCTCCCTCTCTCTTTCCCAAATGTATAATATATAATGTAATATGTTTAAAGTATGTTCGTTGTATTCGCAGCATATCGGGATTCGTCTTTTTGGGTTACGGTGTCCTAATGGGTGAGTTAATACTGATATTATGTTCACACAAAAAAACATTTAACAAGATTTAACAAGATTGCCATCCAAGGTAAATGCTCATATGGCAAATGAACAAGGAAGCAATTAGCTTATCGAGAGTCCGTTATTCGTTAGATAAAACCTTTTCAGTTTAGAATAGCACTTACGTTTTATTTGCCAATTTAAGAAAGAAAATGCATGTTAAAATGCGAAACAAAAGTCATGGTTCTGGGGCTATGCTCCTAAAAGGTTTTCACGGTGAACCAATGGCGTGATATTCTTAATTGTAGTTACAAATGGTTATGTTTTAGTGACTCTCTTAGGAGCATAAACCTAAAACCATGACTTTTGTTTCGCTTTATATATTTTCATACAACATGTCCTACCAAATTTCTTGGGTTAGCTAAATATTTTCTTGTGATTCTTATATTCGTAATTACGTATGTTGTTTCGTTTGAGGATTCTTGCTACATTTTATTTTTTACAAGACCAAAGAACATACATTGCACCAACAAAATACGTACATAACTGTAGTTGATAAAAAAAATACGTACATAACTGTACTGTAGTTGACTCAGTTACAACATGTAGGCTTGACAAGTAATCAGTAATATGGAAGTTGATGTGTTGCGCTTAGGTATGCTTAAATTAATGCATCATATAATTATTAGCCGTTCGCTATTTCGCCTTTCCATTTTCACCTCAAATGTATTTAGGGAATAGTACACTTTTTGCTGATGTCACGAGAGTGTTACAAGCCAGATAGCATCACGATTGCCGGAGGCTTAACTGATATGATCTGGCTGGTAAAATTCGAGTTCCCGTTATACAAAGGCAAATTAGCATACTTTTACCTGCTCTATCACGTTCTAAATTATTCAAACGTCATATGGTTTCTCAGAACGGGGTAGCCGTGTGTTATCTTGGTGGTGGTGTGTGTGTGTGTGTGTGTGTGTGTGTGTGTGTGTGTGTGTGCGTGCGTGCGTGCGTGCGTGCGTGCGTGCGTGCGTGCGTGCGTGCGTGCGTGGCGTGCGTGCGTGCATGCATGCATGCATGCATGCATGTATGTATGTATATATGATATGCTACTCCTCCTAGACCCTTTGCATCTCGGGCACCAAACTTTCAGGGATACATCTACGACATCAAGTTGTCCCGTCCGGAGGATGAGCATTTTTGCTAGTTCTAATAGCCGACGTTTATGTGCTGGCACTGAGGTTGCGGGGACGTTACTCGTAGCGCACGGCAAAGGAGACGATCCTCACTCTTTCTTAGAACTAATTCTTAGAATGAGGCCAAGCCACCTCCATAGATATATCCATATAGATAACACACAGTTGTCAACGCGCGTACTCAATCGCTTTCAAAATGATTAAAATGTCAGACGGATCCTCAGAACGAGGTAGCCTTGTGTTATACGGATGGATACATCACTACTTTGTTTACACGGTAACTTGCTCTAGACCAATCAGGCAGTGTCATTACCGTTTACAAACGTCGAGCGGATACCAGTACGGCTAGCCGTTGTATTAAAACAATATCTTCTCGATTCTACATGGAGTAAACCCAACCGAAAATGTGTAACAAATAATCAATATGAGTCAGCAATCCGATCAGAATAATAATAAGCATAATCAGCATAAAGTGTTGCAACTAAGAAAATAAATGTTGCAACTTAGAAATATAAAATAATATTTACCGGAATGTAAACATGTCGCTACATGTTGTCATGTGTTTGTTTTCTTCAGGGTTCCTGCGAGATGTCACGGGGCAGTGGAACGACTCGTTCTTTGCTGCGGGTTCTTTGGCATTAGTCTCTGCCACCATATACCTCGCTGAACCGTGGGCTTACAGATACGGACACAAACGCACTGGCGACGCATAGAACCACACATGTATATATATATATATATATATATATATATATATATATATATATATATATATATATATATATATATATATATATATATATATATATATATATAATATTATAGTCCATACATATTTCTACGCATGTATTACGTTCACAATGACGACGTTGCGGACGAGATGATTTGTTATCGATATGCTTTGTGATACACGTTATACATATTTGTGTATCAGTTTGTTTAAACTCTCTGTAAAATTAGTTATACACAGTAGTTAGAGGAGTATGCGTTTAATAGCTACCACGCAAAACTTTGGGCCGTATAACATTTCAACTCAAATAGCTTACACACACACTGTGCAGATTGTTTAATGTTTAAGTCAATGTATTGCAATTGAATGTCAAGTAATTACGCATTCGTTACGTCGTTGTTGTAAAAAAGTTTATTTTGTTTAATGTATGTATACATATACATGCCCGTCCTCAAGGGGTTCGGTGTGGGAATTTCGAAAGAACTCGAATTCGAACCCCCATTTCGAAAAGTACGAGGACGGGCCTGGAATATCACTTAGTGTTTTATACAATTTGAATAAATGAATTTATGTGACAGCGGCGCATAAAGGATTTTATGCGAGATGACAAGGCAATGAAGGCGATTTGAGGTTAGACCTTTTATGGTAGAGAGAGTATTGGCCTAATTACTCGCTCACGCGTATGGATACACCAACCACGTGACCTAGAGCCAGCCTCACTCGATTTCCAAGTTAGCTTGTGTCGTTGTGAGACCTTTGCGCTGCAAATATTTCCGAATTTCTATTGTTACTGATTATTCGTTATCGCTGAATTTGTTGATTTTATTGCAAAATCAGTTTTGTTGTTCGGTTTATTCCGATGCGTTTGAAAAATCCCACCCTCCCTCCCTAATATTGTGTTAACAGTTGTTACCCAGTTTTATCTAATAAATCAAGTGGTGCATTATGTAGGGATACACTGTGAAACACTGTAGACAGAGAGGTAGTTCACAAAGTTTTTGAATTTTTTTGACGCTTTTCCCTGTTATAGTTTGGTACACGAGGTTCTGCATTAACGCTTTTCCCTCCACTAAGTTTTCAGTAGTGTACACAGGCTTTTTAGTGCGGGTACTTTTTACGAGTACATTTGTGTGGCTGTTTGGCCCTACCTCTCGGTCTGATGTTTTAGTAGTTATTGGTTGACTAATGTTTAGATATGTAACACCTTTATACATTGTGTGTTGTGTTTCCATAATGTTCATTATGAATTGTTCAAGAATGTTGGGTGGTTAGCCCACTTTTTTCATTTACCATGTTTGGCTGGGAGATCGAGTACCCCAGCCTTTCTGTTTGTACATGTATGTGTATGGTTAATTCACGGCGGAGTGACCCCCACCGATACCATGTGAATTGTATATAAGTCAGTAGTGGTACAGATAGTACTGGTAGTGGGTAGCTGATAGGCATGATTTACTAATTATGTGTAAACACCTTTTGGGGGCCGGCATGCTTGCTGAGATTATTGGATGTATCTTATTTTGATGGTGTATGCTTGCCTAATTTCATGCTCCTTAATTAATAAATCTAAATGTCATTCTTTGGCCTATTTCAATCTACGCTGGACTTGTGTTGTTATTTTGCATAAAATGTATGTTTATATACAAAAACATATCATGTGATAAGTTTGCCGTACACCCAAAATGACCACATATTTATGCGTGCGAAGGGAGATCAATCATACGCCAGTCGTAAGGGAACATGGGAAAAGGCAGACATGGCCTGAAAACGTTCGATACTATGACATTTAAATATGGATAATAAGGATATTACATTTTGGGAAAGAGTGAGGGAGAGAGGGAGAGAGAGAGAGAGAGAGAGAGAGAGAGAGAGAGAGAGAGAGAGAGAGAGAGAGAGAGAGAGAGAGACAGAGACAGAGATACATAGCAAGACTGGGAGAGACACAGAGAGAGAGGGGGGAGAGAGAAAAAAAAAGAGAGGGTGAGAGGGAGGGAGGGAGGGAGGTAGGGGAGAGGGGAGAGAGCGTATGGAAGATTTGAAGGAGGATTCAGACAAAACGTAAAATAACGGGACTAGACATAGACAATGAGGAAGACGATGACGATGATTGTGACGTGTCCAAGTCTGTGTCTCGAATCGTTCTTGAAACGGCTTATGTGCTAACTCTAATAGTTGGTTGTGGTTTGTCCAAAAGCCTGTGGCGTCCTAGTGGTCACTTTACGTGGCGTGTGGTTGGTAAGTAGACGTGTCCCTTTATCAAGATATATGATCTGCTTGAGACTGTGTGGCAAAGGGAATTCTGCAAACATTTTAAAAGTAAACTAAACGTGAGGCTGCTTACTCAATAACCTCGTGGTAACAGGTACCATTTTCCACATAAACTGATAACAAAACTGACATGGACATTTCCACGAGGAAAGACAAAGAATCAAATAGACCATGTGTTAGTGAGTAGGCAACACCGGACATCAGTAATGGACACTAGGGCCATGAGAGGAGCCGACATTGCGAGCGACCACCAATTAGTGCGATCAAAAATCAAACTGAAACTAAAAAGAAAACAAAAGAACAAGGCGATCAGAAAGAAATTTGATATAATTAAGTTACAGCAACCAGCTATTAAAGCCCAATTCTCACTCAATTGCGCAACAAATATGATATATTACAAGATTATGACGAAACAGACGACGAAGAAGTTGAGAAACAATGGCAAGACTTTGAGGATGCATTCAAAGAAACAGCTCAAGGAGTACTGGGGTACAAAAAGTAAGGGCAAAAACCATGGATCAGCAAGGAGTCGTGGGAGCTAGTAGAAGAGAGAAAAAGACTGCAGCAGACAAAGTCAGACAGGATTAAGCAGAATTACATGGATAAATATAGGTGTAAAGACAAAGAAGTGAAGAAGAGCATGAGACAAGACAAGAGGAAGTGGGTTGACCAACTTGCCACGGAAGCAGAGGAAGCAGCACATAATGGAAGAATGAAAGAAGTGTATGATATTACAAAAACCCTCAGTAATGACAAACGTAAGACAACAAATGCAGTGAAAGACAAATGTGGAAATTTAATAACGGAAGGATTGGCCAGAGGAAGCGATGGAAAGAACACTTTGAGGAAATCCTTAATAGACCTATACCTGATGACCCTGTAACAGATGTGGAGATAGATCCGATAAATGAAATCAACACTAACCCAGTAACAAAAGTAGAAATTAGAACAGCGCTAAGGAAGATGAAAAACGGGAAAGCAGGGGGCAAGGTCGAAATTACAGCAGAATTATTAAAAGCAGACATGAATACAACAGAGAAATAGCTTCTCAAATTATTCAGAATATTTTGGGAACAAGAGAAAGTGCCAAAAACGTGGAAGCAGGGACTGGTCGTTAAAATACCGAAGAAAGGTGACCTTGCAGAGTGCGGGAATTGGAGAGGAATTACTTTGACATCTGTTCCTAGTAAAGTATGCGGAAGAGCACTCATTGACAGAATAAGAGATGGAGTTAACAGCAAGTTGAGAGACGAAAAAGCAGGTTTCAGAAATGAAAGAGGCAGAGTAGAACATATATTTATTTTACGAAATATTATAAAACAGTTAATGGAAATTATGAAGAGCTATGGAATTCCGTGCAAGATAATCCACATGGTACAGATGTTATAAGAAGATAGTGAATGTGCAGTGTTAGACGAAGGTGAGAAATCTGAGTGGTTCAAGGTAAAAACTGGAGGTAAACAAGGAGATGTTATGTCTGGATTTATCCTCTTAATAGTAGTGGACTGGATAACGAGAAACACAACAGGAGGAAACAAAACAGGGATAAGATGGAACTTCACGTCAAAACTAGAGGACCTGGACTTTGCCGACGACATATCACTCATGTCATCATGCTACACACACATGCAAATAAAGACAAGACAACTGAATCAATTTGCAGCAAGGACAGGACTAAGAATAAATAAAAAGAAAACTCAAATATTGAGGATAAACAGCAAGTGCAAAAACAAATTACTAATCGATGATCAAGAGCTAAAGGAAGTGGACAAGTATAACACCCTTGGTGCTAACGTTAGTAAGCAAGGAGGAGGCGGCGATGACATTGTTAACAGAATTCGTAAAGCTAGGGTATCCTTCATGAAACTAAAGCAAATATAAATAATGGCTTCCTTGTCCACTCGCCATCTGGGCCTTTGGCTTGGATGGCAAATCTTGTTAAATCTTGTTAAATATGGAGTTCAAATATTGAGATCTAAATTGAGGTTTTTTTAACACAATTGTTAAACCAGTGTTGTTGTATGGAAGTGAAGCATGGAAAATTAACGAAGGAGACAACAGAAAGTTAAATACATTTTTTAAGTGCTTAAGACGAATCCTACACATTCGATAGCCATACGTTGTATCAATTCGAGATATTCACGCAAAAACAAAATTGAAGACAATCAGCACTGAGGTCAAGTTAAGAAGATGGAAGTGGGTAGGACATATCCTACGAATGGACAAGAACAGCAAATGTGAGACGGCATTGACCTGGATGCCTGAAGGTAGAAGAAAGGTTGGTCGACCAAAGACAACGTGCAACTATCGAAAATGAAAGACGCATACTGGGGTGGAACAGCTGTAACGAAGCCAGACGTGTAGCAGCTGCAAGAGTGAGCTGGAGGAGATTCACCTCGGCTTTATGGGCCACTGGGCCCGAAGAGGATAGGTGAGGTGAGGTGAAATGTGAGGCCAACAAACCCACCATAATAACGGGTGCAAGACACGGGTCGCTGCAGGCGCAGCAAGGATAGATCACATGTATGGAGCCGAAAGGTTGGAGGCAGGATCACAGGAAGCGGCAGCGAGGAATTCTCTCAATTACAAGCGAAACAAATAAAATTAAGCAAATCATAGACTTTACTGATTTGGTTTTAGTGGCGCGTAGCTCGCGATTCTTCTACCTGCCACCGTATCATCGCACAACTCTGCAACACAGCGTATAATTCAAACTGATCAATTGTATGGCATTTAGACACGGCTTGTTCAACATGGTGTGTTATGGCGAGAGTTGTGTGCATCCCCGGTTACGCCAGATATACCGGTTGACCTATAGTATACTTCATCACTTTTTATAGACTGCATCCGTCTCTATCACTGACCTGTGCATAAATGAATGAACACCGTCACCACGAGGTCTCCGTGACCTACAAGTGATTAGTTGGAACAGAACAAAACCTGATCTGATTCTCGGTCGTGTTTGGGTCACAGTCAGTGCAACACGTGCTGATAGGCATCAGAGTTTACAGCACTATACAAACTGTACAATTCCCTTTCACACTATCACAATGGATAACCGCGAGGTATCAACCGCGAGGCGTCTATCTTACACCTGTATTGGTACAGACGAACTCTAATAACTTGAAAAGTATTTAAAATTGCTGCATACATTGAACGGAAATGTGTGGACATAAGTGTCTTTATGATGACATAGAAAATAAAATAATTCCTAGGTTACAATTTCCGCTACAGCTTTTTTGAAATTGTGACCCCACCCCCGGGGCCCCGTGGGGACGTTTCCACATCCGATCCCCCATGTCCGCCAGAAGGGCCTCCTGGATCACCTTGAACAGCTTTGTCCGGATCAGCCCAAAAATGTGGCAGTGCATAAGACATAACATACAGACATAGAGACAGACATACATACAGGCAGATAGGCAGGCAGGTATTCGGGCAGAGAGGCAAGCAGCAACCTTTTTCGCATGGAACCGATATTCTAAATCACCAACAGTTGTTTCATCGATTGGGTACAAAACAGATTGCTTTAAAAACTGATAAACGAAATACACGTTTCTCAAAAAGACGCCGTCGATGCCAATGGATCATCACCGATGACGATATGTTGCACAAGGGTTGCCAACTGTTATTCAATTGTACCTAAACTATTGTGTACGAATAAATGATATACACACACTCCAACAGCCACTGCTTCGTCCCACATGATCGACGGCTTTCCCGTCTTTACCAACGATGCCTTATAATTACGTAGGAGCAGTTCATAGCCAGAGACTGAGCTCTCTGTTGCTGTGATGACACTCCCGTCATTTTCGCGTAGTTCCACAAGGTTCCCACAACAGCTACTAAATGGGTTTTACGAGTGTTCCAATAAAAAATTACAAAATGGCTAAAAATACCTTGAAAAATCCATAAAATAGGGGGTGACCCCTTTCTGCCATGACCTTATGCTGTGCTGTTATGTGGGGCGCTGTAGCGTAGCGGTTAGATCGTCGGGCCCTCTATCGAGATAACTCGGGTTCGAATCCTCTTGCTGCCGTTTCGACGCTTTGGCAATTTCGTTCATCTTACGTTGCTACAGTTCACTCAGGTGTATAAATGTGTACCTGGCTACAGACATATATGGATATCGGAACGAATAGCTTTCGCGCAGTAATTACAGCGTGGCTGAAAGCCGCCCAGAGAAGTCGAAATGGTGTTGGAATGAACATGTGTGCCAGGGGTGAAGGTTAAAGCGTTTTGATAAGTCCAAAGGACTATATGAGAACGTATCCTTTTTACATGACAGTCACGCCTGACTTCACATACTGAAAAACACTTGATAAGTGCAGATAACATGCTAAACAAAGCATTTGCGCAATATTATTGCACGATATAATATCGTATAATAAATAGATGACTAGAAAATTATTGTCCTTAGCAAAATGTGAGCAATATATAATATAGCTAGGGTATGTATGTTATGCTATATATAGTCGCTTTCTATCCATAAACACTAGGTTCACACAAACTCTAATATACATCCAGCGGCAAATAGATTGACATAATTATTATCTATACGAAGACACAGTAAACAAAACAAAATTCCACGGTTGCAACTTCCGCTACATCCTTTTTTGAAATTGTGACCCTCACCTTCGGGGGCCCCATGGGGATTGTTGCCCGACCCCCATGTCAGTCTGAAGGCCCCTCTGGGTCACCTTGCAAAGTTTCGTCCAGATCAGCCCACAAGTGCGGCCGTGCATAAGACACAACAGACAGACAGACAGACAGACAGACAGACAGACAGACAAGCAAACATAAAGACAGACAGAAAGAAAGACACAGAGACAGACAGACAGAAAGGCAGAAAGAAAGAGAGACAGACAGACACTAAGGCAGAGAGACAGACACTAAGGCAGACAGACAGACATACAGACAGACAGACAGACAGACAGACAGACAGACATACATACATGCATAAAGACTAACATGCGTAAATACATACATACAGACATACAGAAAAACAGGCAGACAGACAGAAAGACATAGAGGCAGAAAGACAGACAGCCAGACAGACAGAAAGACATACAGACACACAGACAGAAAGACAAACGGATGGGTAGACAGACAGACAGACATGCATAAATACAAACACAGAGACAGAAAGACAGACAGACAGACAGATAGAAAGACAGACAGCCAGGCACACAGGCAGACATACATACATAAAGACAGGCAGAGAGAAAGACAGTCAGACAGAAAGACAGACAGACAGAAAAACAGACAGACAGAAAGACAGACAGGCAAACAGAAAGACAGACAGGCAGGCAGACACACAGACACACAGACACACAGACAGACAGAACGAAAGACAGAAAGACAGAAAGACAGACAGATCGAAAGACAGACAGACAGGCAGGCAGGCAGGCAGACCGACCGATTAATTTCCGAAAGTATGCTCTTTGTGTTGCTATTTTTTGAATATCTGAACAACTTTTTACTCATGGAACCGATATTCTAAATCATTAACAGATATTTCATCGATTTGGTGCAAAACAGATTGCCCAAACAATTTTTTTAATGAAATCCTCGTTTCGCAAAAAGACGATGTCGGTTCCGATGGATCATCACCGATGACGATATGTTGTACTAGGGTATCCAATCACTCGAACAGCCTCTGCTTCGTCCAACATGGTCGACGACT
Source organism: Lamellibrachia columna (assembly GCA_963662155.1). Classification (NCBI taxonomy): domain Eukaryota; kingdom Metazoa; phylum Annelida; class Polychaeta; order Sabellida; family Siboglinidae; genus Lamellibrachia; species Lamellibrachia columna. The sequence goes on from OY759262.1 coordinate 21,439,002, forward strand.
TTCCCGTCTTTGCCAACGACGCCGTATAACTAGGTAGGAGCAGCTCAAAGCCAGAGACTGAGCTCTCCAGTAATTTTTCGCGTAGTTCCACAAGGTTCCGCTGGGCAGTCAATGTGATTGCACTGCTAGCTTCGTAGCGGACAAAAGGTTGATGAAACGGCGAAACCTGTCGAGTCTGCGAGACCGGTAGTCGAGTTTGCGCGACCGCTGGTCGAGTCTGCGTCGGGTGTGCAAGAACAACAGAATCTGCTTGTTTACTGATCTAGTTTGCGATAGTGATCGAGTTTGCGAAAGCGATCGAGTCTGCAATAGCGATCGAGTCTGCGAAAGCAATCGAGTCTGGTGACCAGAGAAAACAGCGTTGTAGGATGTGCAACGAAATAATGCCGCAAAAAGCATAACATAATATACTACGCAGATAAAATTGGCTAAAAGTTACCATAACACAATCATTTATATTTCATATATCGTCATGAATGACTAACAAAGTCATTCTCACAGAAAACATTAAATGAATTGAATAAATTATCTACAGATTTGTGTAAATGTTGGCAGCGTGAATGTGTGCAAAAACAAAATTATGGCGATTCATATTGTTCTCCTTATTGTCCTAATTAGTATTTTATTAATTATATTCAGTGCAACATCCGCTTTAGTTTAATTTCATTGTTGGTAATATGTTGCATTACTTATACTACATGTGCGGTGTAGTAGCGACTAAACTGGTTACCACGTAAAACAAAATAATAAGATGTACAGCCGGTCAACGTTTTTACTTTTTTCTCGCCATCTTTATCGTTTTTTGCATTGCTTCTCTTGTTAACTTGAGAGCATAGTAGTTATTCCATTTAGTATACGTTGGTTTAAACAAAATGTTTGCCGACGAATGTCCCACATCAGAAAAACACGCCAGACCAGACAGGTCATTTGTAGGCCTGTGGTAGTGGCATTGAATATACTGTGCTTATGAGCTATCTTGTCTTTTGCTCACATACCACCAACATCCCTTTTACTCTTATGGCAAACCATCAACATCCATTTTGCTCTTATGACATACCATCAACATCCCTTTTCCAAGCTCACCCAGAAGTGTTCTTTGTTTTATGAAATTATGTCATTTATAATAATTTATTTCTTTTAAGAATGTTAGTATGATTTAAACAATTACAGACATTTGATTTCAAGACAGGTTAAACAATGGTATGTTTTATATGTGTCATTAAAGGGTACACACTTTATTGTTGACTTTATAGATACAGGAATTTTGAATATAATTATTTAACAATGTAATAACACATACACTACGAGGTATTCTATTTTCCTATATAACGTATAGTTATATTGAAAAAGTATTAACTTTTTAGCCAGTATTCAATTCCCAAGCTGCGCTGACATTGGATCATACCTCCGGCAATGACAGCAAGTTTTGGCTGGTCGCTCAATTTTGGAAGCAAAATGTGCGCGCAATATATGTCCACGGCTAGCCATGATTAACTCCGTGAGGTGACGCCACCGTCTGTTCCTGCATCCCTTGTGGCATTCCATTGCAACGGAACCCGGGATCTGGGTAAACTTTCGGAGACGTTCATTCTAACCTACTAGTTAATATTTAGCCCTGTGTATGTTCCGTATAATGCCACCGCCGGCTTTGGCGTATCGGCGCCACTGGCCTGGAGTGGAAGCTCGACTCTGCCCCCCCGGGGGGGGGGGGGGGTACTGCCATACCAAAGCGGTGGGGTGTGCCGCCAGAGCCCCATGGAACACATGGAGAGAGAGAGAGAGAGAGAGAGAGAGAGAGAGAGAGAGAGAGAGAGAGAGAGAGAGAGAGAGGAGAGAGAGAGAGAGAGAGAGAGAGAGAGAGAGAGAGAGAGAGAGAGTAGAGAGAGAGAGAGAGAGAGAGAGAGAGAGAGAGAGAGAGAGAGAGAGAGGAGAGAGAGAGAGAGAGAGAGAGAGAGAGAGAGAGAGAGAGAGAGAGAGAGAGGAGAGAGAGAGAATCAAGAAATTTATGATCACCAAGAGATAATTATTGAAAAATGTATCTAATATCTATAAGCGTAAGGTAAGCCCGGGCGGAACGTTTTCATTGGGAAATTTCCTCTTCGATGAAAGAGAGAATTATCAGATTTAAATGGGGCACAAAGAGAGAAAATTTACATTTTTTTCTTCGGACAGAGAGAGAAAAATGGTCATAAGCAGGGGAATTTGCGTGGCACATACATGTATACCTCAGTATAGGGAGTACCCCCCCGGGCTCTGCCCCTTGTTTCGCACGAATGGGCCTGGACGTACTAAATGTGAGACCAAGAAACCCATCACCACGGGTCGCTGCAACCATGGCACAAGTGGTACCATATATATATATATATATATATATATATATATATATATATATATATATATATATATATATATATATATATATATATATATATATATATATATATATAGGTATATATATATATATATATATATATATATATATATATATATATATATATATATATATATATATATGTATATAGTTGCTCTGATACATATACATATATATATATATATATATATATATATATTATATATATATATATATATATATATATATATATATATATATATATATAATATATATAATATGTATATGTATCAGAGCAACTATAGACATACTCAAAGCCAACAAAATAACATCTACTTTTAGAGCAGTTTTTTGTTTCAGCATATTATAGTGCATAATTCAAGCAAGTATGATATACGCGACATATACTATTATTATTTTTGTTTGCGAATAATGTTAGTTACATGATGTAATCTAATTGAAACGCAATTGAGAAACCAATTATATTTTCACCAATTCCAAATACTTTACAATTCTACACATTCTACCATGCACGTGCCTACTAGAATTCCGTAAGTGAACTACATCACCAAAAGCATCTCATCAAACGCGGTCAATTCATAGCCAATGTTGAGAAGCAGACCGCCCATGAAGACAATTTGTCTTGCACCAGTTCGTTGGCACAGAAGGTTGGCCGGAGTTACTGGACAATGGAGACAACACACGGAAACAAACTGTAGATTTGACAATTAATTGCATGGTCAAAGCATTCAAAATAAAACATATAATACGGGAGGTCACCCACCTTTGCTACGTTTTTATTAGTTTTTGACAAATAGTCATAGCAGATACTTGTAGTTAAATTTGTTTAAATATTATTGTTTGACGCCAATGAGTACATCATCTACTGTTTTTTTTTATTATCATAATAATCATCATCATCATCATCATCGGCACAGACAGTAAGAGCTGTTGGTCCCTTCTATCTGGTGTCTATGCCAGAGAAAGAAAAGTTCCCACGCATGGAAATAGATAAATATGTGATGGACTGGCTAACTCTGGAGAAGGACACTCTTAAATAAACCCTCAGCGCAATATCCTAGAAGGACTTTGCTGAGTAATTATCCAGATACAGGCCCATGGATCATCATCACCATCATCATCTTCAAAGCCAGCCACTTCAACGTCAAGGTTGTCGCAGATCGGTTTGATGTATGTTTTCTTTGTCCCCCGTATTGTTCTTTCCACGAGCGGGTGTCCGCAAGATGAATATGGACACTGGACCTTCTCTGTGGCGATAGTAGTAACCGGCTAGTTGGAGGAGTCTCTTTGGAATCGTGTTTGAAAACTTCTCTCTCTGTGTCCACATAAAGTTATTTGTTTGTCAGCTTATTGCGCCAGTGGGTATTTGTACACATTCTGGCGTTGATCCCGTCGAGATACTTTTGCAGTTCTGGGGAGCCGGCTATCAGGTGGCCCTGAAAGATAACTATCTGAGGAACCTTACTGTTGTGGCCTTCCGTGTGTTTTTATGTAACAATTACAATGCATTAACCAAATCAACGCAATGATTTTTTTAAACTGGTTCCGCCACAGATATTCCTTCGTGGGTGTACCCGCCCGTCCCTATTCCCCCGATGTGGGTAAAGGTTATATACAATCAATCAATAAATAGTAAAAAAAACAATAATACGATAACACACAAACATATACAATGGGACATGTACTAACGTGCAACGACCATGTTTTCTTGGTTGTACTATGTTATAACACTCCTCGTTGCTTCTAGCACCTTGACGTCTGGCACGCAGAGTGACGTTTGACACGTAGAGTGACGTCTGGTACATATAGTGACATCTGGAACGTAGAATGCAGAGCGCATATCGCTGTACATTTTGATTGAGAGCAAATTGGCAGATTTGTTCATCCAAAGTATTAAGGTTCGCTGCAATTACTGCGCAAATTCTGTTATTTAAGTAGTTAAACGTAATAATATTACGTATAAAGTAAAAATAATAATGATATCATATGTCATATATGTGTCCAGAACTAAAACCGCAGCAGTAACAACAATGTGTGTGTGTGTGTGTGTGTGTGTGTGTGTGTGTGTGTGTGTGTGTGTGTGTGTGTGTGTGTGTGTGTGTGTGTGTGTGTGTGTGTGTGTGTGTGTGTGTGTGTGTGTGTGTGTGTGTGTGTGTGTGTGTGTGTGTGTGTGTGTGTGTGTGTGTGTGTGTGTGTGTGTGTGTGTGTGTGTGTGTGTGTGTGTGTGTGTGTGTGTGTGTGTGTGTGTGTGTGTGTGTGTGTGTGTGTGTGTGTGTGTGTAGCAGACTGAGTGTGTAGCAGACTGTGTCAGAGTCGTCAACCACTACGGGAGCAACACGCACGACAACATAATTGTGTGTCGTGAGTAAACACGAATCCCGAGCTTGGATGACCCTGCTCGGTTAGAATCATCCATGAGGCAATTAAGTAAAAAAAGTTACACCTCTTTCTGAGAGAATTGTGTTTAATTGTAACATTTTCCAGAAATTATCCCTGAAATCCCCATATCCCCGGCTGATTGTGTACGCTCGAATCCCCCTTTTCAAAACCCCGAGGACCGGCCTGAGCACTGTTAATAGTCCGTAGCCAAGCCACGAATGGCCTGTAATTGGCAACCATTGTAATATTCCAAGAATTGGCAACCATTGTAATATTCCAAGAATTGATGTGATATTATCACGCAGTTTGGCCCAGTGGATGACGCGTGCGGCCGAGTTCAACGCTCGTTGACGGCGGTTGATTTGGACATTGTACAATTAGTCCATGAGTCAGTAGATTTGGTCGGTACCATCTGAGGAGAGGCACTAGATATATTTTCGATTATCCCGGTTCCGTGATGTGGCACCAATGTTTGTCGCACACATCATCGCCTGGATCCAAACCGTACTTTTCACAGTGACGGAAATGATGTACTCACCCATATTCTTGGTGCATACAGAATTACATTAATTACGCTCTTGTCCGGGGATTTAGCTAATTCATCAATTAAGAGTGAACTTTTTATCAGTTTATACGATGCAATTCGGATTAACTTTAAAGTTTGATTATATTGACACAACTGTCACACTGGACAGTTAAATGATGCAAAATAATGTCATAGTGTAGAATCTCATAATGAGGCTGATTGCTTGCTTCACGGTAACGTTTACACGTCCAGACTCTCTTCTCGGCGAGTTCACAAAGGCGAGCGAGAGTTGTATACGAGACACTACACTACAAATAGAAAACTATGCAACTCACAATTTGCTAACACATTTCTAGTATCGTATTTATTAGGTGCTATAAAATGTACAAAACTATTAGTAAAAAAAAAACTAAATGTACAAAAACTACGAGTGCTTTGTTTGACATATTATCTGAAATTAGTGTTTGTTCAGTATATGCTTTCATTCTTGACCGTCATATACTCAGAAAATGGCTGACTTGTTCATATTTACTACGATTCCGTTATTCAGTAAAGGCATAGGGTACGTGCTTACGTAGCACTGGTAATCATTTATACAGCTGAGAGGATTAGAGTCCGTCCATGCTTGGATAGGTCTACTAAGAGTCAGATTTTGATATTTTGTTTAACAGTTTTGTCATTTGTCGATAGCACAAATGTGGGCAAGATATTTGCATTCAATTTAAGGCCAAAACTTATCCTCCAGCTGTACAAATGCGGTCTACAGATTTATTAGAGTGTCCAAGGGGGCGGACTAGCCCCGTTCTCCCCTAATAGTAATTGTCTGATTTTGTCGTGGATATTGATGTTGTCACGTGAGTGTCAATTGACTATATCCTTTTTTGTAGATGCTCCTTTAATGACAAGAAGGTTATTTGCTTGCTGAAAACACACATGCACCTTGCTGAATCTGTCAGAATAGTTTAACAGAAACCATCAAACCGTTTATCTTGCTGTTTTTACATCAATTCATATCAACATCAGTATCCTCTATAATAGGACCATGTGTTTCGTGAATATATCTCCTGGTCCACTTTGTGACGCATGTACTCTGACAGCCAAGCCTACAGCATACGTTTGCGGTGTCTTGAGTGTTCTATGAAGTCGACACGACCGCGTCAGTCGATGTACGTATCTTCCAACATGGATAACTATCAAATTGACACCACCACTAATTATGTAAAAACGAATCTGTCGCCTCTTCGTAAGGCCCGGTAGCTCTAATGGGTCTTACCATTGGTGACTACATGTCTTAAGAATGGAATCGTCTAAAAGGACACACGGTCGAACGTTCGAGTGTGCATTAGTGTAGGAGCATCCATACACATGACACGTAGGCAAGCATATTATAAGTGCAGGAATTTATATTACTTATTATATGTTCATCTGCTAGCATCTATGTCGTCATCGTTTATTTCGAGTCGTCATAATTTTAGACGTAATTGTTCTTCTTTAAAAAGAATAGCAGCGTGTTCTTCCTTCTGTAACTCCTTCAGCGGATTTTCTCTGGTAGTTGATATATTTTTCCTTTTTGGACCTTTGTTCATCTCTTTCAACTGGTTCGTGACCTGGGTTATCTTTCTTTCTCTGTCTAATACTTGTTGCATCTCAGTTATTGTCCTATATTTACAAGAAAATTCAACATAAATCAAAATCATACGGTTGACTAGTTTAAGGTAAGTGCATTTCAAACTGACGAAAGGTTTGGTGACGGCACCTAGCGAATGAATCGCGAAATAGATTAATACGAATACGAGTAGTTCCCAGCTGTCCGCTAGTGCACGTCAACGCCGACTAACGACTAGTCATAATTCGTCATACTCGCCACGATAGAGATGTGGCATCTGGATCTAAGAATAATTTTGAACAAGTTTTGGACATCGTACTAGTGAGTGGAAACAGTATTATATACTTTGGTCAATTTTCTAAATTGTACACGTACGTTGACACTGTGTACATGTATCGGAGTAGTTGGCTAAAGATCTTGTACAGGGTTACTATTCCTATCAGGCAATATTTCCTAAACGCTAGGTTGAGAAGAGGAACGATGATACTAAACGCTTTTTTCAGTGTCAAATTGATAGCATTTATTATTAATTTATTATATACAGAATTCTACAACAAATATTGTCGAAAAAAAAACAAAGTTTAAAGCGTCAGTCATCAAATTATATTCATACAACCATAATCACCACTTTGTCGTAAAAGAAACAACCTCCTATACAAACATATACAATAACAATTATAATTTGCTGTTATCACAACTGCTACAATTAAATGCTGGCACGTTTGGCAGAAATGAAGCATCACCTGAGACACATGGACTACCAAAAATGACATGTATATTCTTACAAAAAACACTATGACAATTACCCTTGCGTCTTCGTAGTACATTAACAATATAAGTTTTTCCAACGACGAATTAAGACGGCGGCGAGACTAGACACATCGTACATTTAATATGACAATTGTACAAATAATAAATAGATAGGCCTATATAATACTATGTAGTATGCTTTTGTGCATGCACGTGCAATTCTTGTTAACATAGACAATGCTAGTATCCTCATAACTGAACGTTGCACTACAGAAAGGATATTGCTGGAGATCACTAACAACAATTTTATATTTATGCATTCATAAATATACATAAATATACATAAATACCATTGGTAATTAAACAATATAAAATAAAAATGGTCAATAGTTGCATTCAAATAAGAAATAATAAAAACATTGATAAATAAATGATTAAATATCAATGCATAAATAACTAAAATAATATAAAATGTGTAGACAATTAAAATAATAAATAGTATGATAAAAGAGTAAAACGGATGCGTAAGATATGAAACAAGATATTAAGCGCAAGCGTAAAATAGTGAGTCTTAAGATGTGCTTTAAATGTGCCCATGCAATCAGTCAGCCGCAGGTCTTCAGGCAGCGCATTCCAGAGGATCGGCGCCGCGCGCGAGATCGGACGACAGCCGTACGGCCTAAGGTTGTGACGTGGTACAGTCAGTAGCTCGCGGTCGGAGATAGGCGAGGTAGGCCGGCGTTGGGTCATGAAGGGCGCGGAATACAAGTATCTTATATTCGATGCGCCACTTCACCGGCAACCAGTGCAGACTCTGTAGTGATGCAGTCATGTTTTGTTGATCCCGCCGCATTACTCGCAGAACGACTCTGGCCGCCGAGAGTTGGACCTTCTCCAGACGGTGCATCTGACGGTCAGTGATGCCGTACAGGATCGCGGTGTCGTAGTCAAGACACGACGTCACGAGTACACATCCATTATGTAAATTAACGTATAGCTCAACAGCGCTGATGCGCAAAAGAAAATTACAACAATATATTAGTAACGCCAGAACAATAAATATGACAGTATGTATACTGCGCAGCATTCATACAAACAAGAACATGAGTTAGCATCACCTTAAAGAGACACATCCCTTCAGATATAAGAAGCATCTATTCCTGCTGCTTGTGTTTGTGTTCTGATCGGGAAGCCCACGGTTCGAGGAGGGTTATAATCGACGCGAACACCACAAGGGCGCTCGTCACGAAGAACGAGATGTTCCAGTGTCCTGACAGGTCACGTAATATACCTATGGAATGAAACGCAATTCGTGAATATGTATGTAACACTTGATCGATACTGGAAGAATATGAGCATGACCATCGTATTATATATATATATATATATATATATATATATATATATATATATATATATATATATATATATATATATATATATATATATATATATATATATATATATATATATATATATATATATATATATATATATATATATATATATATATATATATATATATATATATTCATTACACGTCATTGTCACCCGTCGGTATTTTTTTATTTCGAATGAATGCATATAAAAAGTCTTAGTATGTGCATATATAGATAATATATATTATATGCATTTTGGTTAATTGTAAAAGGTATATGTGTATGTATGTATGTATGTATGTATGTATGTATGTATGTATGTATGTATGTATGTATGTATGTATGTATGTATGTATGTATGTATGTATGTATGTATGTATGTATGTATGTATGAGTGTATGAATATATGTATGTATGCACGCATGTATTCATGTAGGCATGCATGCATGTATACATGTTTGTGTATTGCATGTATATATTATTATATATTATATGAATATACGTTAACTGGATAATTCAACTAGAAAATTGTGATTATATGGTGTGGTTGCAAAACCATTCGAGTGTGGGATTGCGAATACTTACTCATGACAACAGGAGAGGCGAGGTAGAACAATGCCACCGTGCTGTA
>OY759262.1:22093643-22123643 GCA_963662155.1 Lamellibrachia columna
GCTGTTTATTATCTGTACAAATGACCAACCGGTACATCCAAACACCATAAGTTTCCTATGTGCCGATGATCTCTGCATTACGTCCAAGGAATAATCCTTCGAAAAATTGGACCAGTCCTTTATTGATGCACTCGATGGATTAACCAACTACTATGTCGACAACCGTCTATGGACATATACAGGGAAGACGCAAATCAGTGCGTTTCATCTTAAGAACAGGGATGCAAACCGACAGCTGAATGTCAGCTGGAATGGCAGAAAAACGACTTACAATTCGAAGCTAGTGTACCTAATAAAGGCAAAGGACGGAGCTAGGAACCACATCCTCAGGAAGCTGTCCATCTCTAAAAGGGAAACACACCTAGGGACCATACGAAGTATTGATCGTTCGTGATACTTCTGTAAGTAATCGATGGTCCAACTACCCTACCCCGGGTGGCGTAAATAATCGCATTATACCCAACGACTTTCATTGACTAAACAGGTCGTTGGTTCTCAACAAAAGTACAGTAGAACAAAACAGCAGTAGTACGAGACCTCACAGCTCTTGTCAGTATAACCCGTGCACACATAGATTACATAACGCATGAGTAGAACTAGACACAGAAACCGGAATAATTCCAGAATGTTCAGAGTCCTAAACGACAGTGAAAGTCAATACGGCCGAGCATTTGTTGCATTTTCGGTCCCCCAAACAAAATGTCACACTATCGCTTAACGCATGTGGCAGCGAAGTCAAATACACACTAAGAAATTAGGGTTCAATTATGGTGCTGCTGGGGAGCAATTGAGTGCAAAGGCATAATTGCACCCTACGTGGTGCATATAAGGCGCAGCGATGATAGTGTGTAAATTTGCACCCCATTAAGCACGTAACATGAGAAATTAGGGTGCAACGTGGGTGCAATAAAGGTGCAATTGGGATGCAAAGAAGGATGGTGCGCACTTGCACAAAGTGAAGGGCAATGCTATTCTTTCTAATTTAACCAATAGTAACCAGCCCGGGGACGGTAAACCTTCTGTTGGTCCCTAATCTGCCAGAACCACAGGCCCTGTTGGATCGTACGGTGTCTTGGTATAATCTATTATCTGTCGATCGTAGTAACTGAAAACCAATATGAAGAGTTGAAGTTTTCCAGAAGCATGGGCTGAAGAGTAGTCTGGAAAGTATAGAGATGGTGTTATTGGGCATCAATGATTTGTATGCGAAGGAGATCAAGCATGTGGGAGTTTTAATTTGTGTGGGTGACATACGGGAAAAGATTGGGATTCAGTTGAGCTCAGAAACAATAATAATGAAAAGAAGAAAAAGCTACAGATAATATGTAAGGGACATAATTTGACCGGTATCATATTGTGAAGTCTCAAACAGTGGTTTCAGTTCTTTAGTCCAATTCCACTGAACAGACAACACCCCTGACTGCACTGCATATAATGCTCAATGTTAGAACACACGGCTCATGCGTCGCCGTGTGGTCGCACACCGATACTCGCGTTCGCGAACGCCATAAATGCGGTGTGCGATTTGTGCGCACATGAAACGTTCGGTTCACGTGACCCCACTACAAAAAGAGTGGCAAGCCGTCATCAATAAAACTACGCTTAGAAAAACGTGCACTTTCAACGGTCACAATATTATGGTGCAGATCTAGGCAGGCCGATATCAAAAGAACGTTGGTGATGAAACGGCCGCAGGAAAAGGGACACACCACATTATATATATAATATATATATATATATATATATATATATATATATATATATACATATATAACTAATTATCTAAGAATATGACATGTCATGTATAGCACACAGAAAAAATACTTGTAATACTGAGACATAGGTATAATTACACGCAATGAAGCACGCACGCACGCACGCACGCACGCACGCACGCACGCACGCACGCACGCACGCACGCACGCACGCACGCACGCACGCACGCACAATGAAAACACAGAAATACATAATTGTACGATGTTTGATCTGAATCATAGCAGCGACGCCTTACAAAGTTTTGGTGAAACTGAACGACGCCTTGTCATATGCATTGATTTTACGGTAGCGTTGGTGCTACGCGTAGGCGACGTAGGAGATGGCGACGTTTGTGTTTAATTCTTTTGTAAATTTTGATCGTTTTGAGAAAGTAAATTGACCACGTGACATATGTATATGTAAAGTAGATATATGAGGAGAAGTTTGGGTGCTCTAGGTGGTCGTTTTCATGGTTTGGTCAGAAAATAAAAGATCGCCAAAATGTGTGTTGTATGGTGCGCATTAATTTCTGGGTGATCATAGGTAAACTTCAGCATTTCAATTCAGTCCTACTTCACGCCATAACCTAACTTGAGTCGAGAAGTTGGAAACTCTAGTAGTAGCAATGCCGGAGCTCGTTAGGCGGCGCTAGTAGTGCTGTGATCGGTCAGTCGACCAAAACGTGTACCCACGGAGGCCCGTTTAACGGGCCATAGAAGTTGACATTCATCATCTATGATAAAAGTGTGCATATGCCTGTAAAGGAGAATAAACGTACTTTACTCAGATATACATCGTGTTTTATTTATTTAGGTGACATTTTTTTGTTTTTTCATATGAAAATTTCATGATTCTCGCAAATCCTGGATTCACCTTGATTCACGAAAAAACGGTTGTATGTCTTTCATTGATCATTTATTTTTATTTTGGCTACGTCTGGCTAGTGATGTACCGTACAACTAAAACAACCCAAACACTGTCCACTGAAGCCAAGAATTATCTAGTTATGAGAACGTTTGGTGACGCCACACACAGGTCAGAATAATATATTATAATAAATTATGCGATGTTCTCCCCCCGTTCTTGTTAGAAGTTCGTCTTTCTCGTTGTAGTTGTTTAAATTTCATAAAGATCCGTTCTTCAAGTACGCGTGTAAGTAGTAATTGATATATCGAACTATATTATCGTGTAGCAGTGTATGTTTGAAGTTCTGGAAGGTGTTTTGCTCATTTTGGCGGGAGATAAAACATGTAAACAAACTTGCAAAGTGACAGCGTGACTGACCTGTCTCAGCAGACAAGACGAGGAAAGACATCCATTAGGCATTACTGGCATTAGCTCAAGGCTGACACTCTTACACTTGGAATGTTAATAATTATGATTTACACTGTGCTTTTCATCATAAGTATTATCAGGGCATCATATTTGAGGCGAGCGATCGCTCTCGCTCCCTATCGCTCGCGCAAATCAATAATCTAGGCCTAGGGCTAGGGCTAGGGAGCGATTTATCGCTCGCGTCAATTGTTAAAATCGCTCGCTGCCTGCAACTTGCAGTGTTCGTCTTGACAAGTAGTTTCTTGAGTATTAGATTCACTAGGAAAGTCTAACCTCTTTATAACGTAGTGTTCGGGCTCCAATATTCGGAGTTCACGTATAAATTAATTTGGTATATTTAGGCGAGCGATTTATTTTTGTTTTTTTTCAAATGTGAAGGCGAAGCCCTGTGTTATTATAACTGGTTGACTTTTGGAATATTGGTGCAGCAGCGACTTGAAATTGGTTTAGAGAATTTACAGAAAAAGTTGAATAACAAATAGAATAAGTATTACTATTGCATATATATTATACATGAACGTATTGTATACATATATTATAATTTTTTTTGGTTAATTATTAGTCAGAGGCAGGATTTTAGAGTAAGTTAGTTCCGGACTCCGAATAGGCAGTCAATCAGCATAACATTTTCTATCTGGCTGTTGCTGTTGTATAGGCAAATATCTAGCTCATGATAATCGTATGCATTTTCATGAAACGTGAAACCTTACAAAAATGCCATAAACAGAGCAATAAACACGTATTTCATGTCTGTATGCATTCTTATATGTATATCACTAAAGTTACCTGACAATAACCATGTAAAGGTGTGAAATTCTTTCCTTTTTGTCAGAACCCATGTGCTTGTCAAAATTTTTATATAACCGGATGTTGTTGTGAGCGAGATTACCAAACGGGATTCTCGTAGATCAATGTATGGTCATGCTAAGAATTGCCGTCTGCTGGCCATTAGTGCCCTGCGCGGGCCTAGAATTTGATCAGTGGCCATACAGTTACATCATTAATCATTCTTTTATAAACTACTAACTTACTAACGGGTGTTTTATTTATGTCTGTGCTGCTGGCCCACTCTGGCCTCATTCTACACGAAATCGCGTTTGACCATGTGACCCAAAGGCAACATCACGTGCACAGTATGGCGGCTAATTGTGAAATGTTTTCTATGTCACGATAAAAGTACTCATAAGTAATTATTTGGAGCACATTTCTTCAGTTTCTTGAAGCCCAAGTGTTGGTTGTATGTCACAGAATACACATATGAAACTGTTAGTGCGTATCGGTTTTAAAACTTAAGTTATTAGTTCCGTAGCCATTTGGCTACGGAAAGCCCAAATCAGTGCTTACGTAAATCCCACAGACCAAGAGTGGGGCGGACGAGCCTGCCTAGACTCTGACAGGGAAGTCAGTGAGCGGTATTAGGGTTGTTTACCATTCGAAAATTGAGATAGCATAGTGAATAGTCAGAGACAGTGGAATATTGGTTAGAATAAGTATTACTATTACACATAAACTATATACACAAACTTCTTATATACATATATTACGAAACTGCCAGGGCTTCATATTTGAGGCGAGCGATCGCTCTCGCTCCCTATCGCTCGCGCAAATCAATAATCTAGGGAGTGATTTATCGCTCGCATCAATTGTTAAAATCGCTCGCTGCCTGCATGTGTTCGTCTTGACAAGTCCTTTCTTGAGTATTAGATTCACTAGGAAAGTTTCTCCTCTTTATAACGCAGTGTTCGGGCTCCAATATTCGGAGTTCACATATTATCCATCACCGGCGATGGCGATCGTAGCCCGCTGCACAAAGATTGCAAGAACGCCATCGAAGCTACGCTGGCCGCGCGGTTTATAAAATGATCAAATGAGTGGACTAACGTCGATTTGTATTATGTGTAAATGTCACATAATGTCGTATGTCGAACTGAATAGAATACATGTATACATGTACAGTTATGAAATAGTTAAGGGATCAACAATATTTGGCTACGATCCGATTTACCAACTACGCAGTAATAGAAATCGAAAATAATAACCTGGATCTGAACTACCGAAAATTTATATGAGTTGACACATAGTGTAAAAGTTGATCAGACATTGAAAACGATAATTTTTGTAATTGTTCCACTTCGTCTTTCAACCGCTCTGAACACATAAATTCACGACGCACATCTCCGGTACCATTTAACATTGATTCACTGTTTCATGTGCGGATGACAAATTCATAATTTTTGCGCACTGAGTTTGAGTTGTGCGTTTGGCATTGTGATGCAATGGAAGCATGCCATTTCACCCCAGTTTATATTGGTGTTGCCTACTAAGCTGCATTTATGAGTTATGACTATACATGTCATTCTTATACTTGGCGTATTTGTGAATTTCAATTGCAATTTTCAAACCGCCTAAACGAAGTCGCACACGAAACCAGTACCGTTTCGTGGCCACGGCCCGGGCACAGTACCACGGGCACGGCACAGCCACTGGCTTTGCCCAGGCTATGGCCTACGGTAATCGGTGACATGTTGCAATTCAAAACCGTTTCACCAATTGCAATCAGAATGTATGGGCTTTACTAAAGTAAACATTTATTTCTTTGTACAAAAGTCAGTGCCAACAAGCACTAATTCAAATTTCATGGCAACAATGACAGAATCCGAATGGGAAATGGTGGCACAACTACACGGTAAACAAAACAACTAACAAATTGAAGCCCTGTGTTCTTGTTAACAGAGGCAGTATTTTTCCCGGACTCAAATTCAACGAGCGATAATTGGGAGTTTGTTTACAGTTCGTGAATTAAACTAGTGTACCAAACTATCATATACAGTGTTAAATACATATTAGATAGTGATACATTTACATAAATTACATACATAAGGTAATATCTGACATAGTTGTAGTAAACGTTTTCGGTAAAAAGGAATTAACACCAGGATTTTAGCGTAAGTTGGTTTACAGTGGCTGCACTCGATTCATTCGCCGCCGGCGTACGCCGCAGTCCGCCGGTCACATGACCGGCGCGCCGCTTTTTCGCGACCAATCGAGCGACAAATTTTAAAACATGGACGCAGGAGTTGTTTACACTTAGATTTCTTTTTTTGCATTGGGTGAGTACCAGAAGAACTACATTATCTTTTTGTATGATCGATTTCTGAATTTATGATAATTGTGGCATGGATCGAACTTTAAGTTTACCAAAAATATACGGGTAACGTATTGAATATGAAAATAGTATTCATTGTGCATATTATCGCCCTTTGCCCGCTTTGGCTTTATTTAAATATTAGGATATGTTCATAACCGCATACAAAGCACATAATCGATGATATTCAACAGACATGTCTTATATTGTACGGTGAGATGTTTTTATAAAACGAAGCGGTTTTCTCTTTTTCCGAGTGTAAGTTGCTAATATTTGAGTTTTTATGACCTTAGCCTTAGTATTTTTCACAGATCACCCAATTTTAAACAGAATTACGCACTACGTTGCGAACAGTTACATGTTTTGAGTAGTACTTGATATGCCCATATATGGCATACCACTGGAAAGCTATTTTAAGCGTCCATCTATGTAGCTACAGTGCGCACGAATACGTTGAGATGATATTGAGTGCTCAGGATAGTTTTCTTGTCGCAAGGTTGTAGTCAGATTGAAGTGTTTATATAGATAGAATATAGTTTAGTTTGCTGTTTTGCTTTGTTTTACCCAGCAGGTCCATTTCCCATCTGACCCACTGCAAGGATCGTCAAACATGCGCGTGCAGGAGTTCGCAGACAGCAAATTTCTCGAGCAGCCACTCGTGAAGCGGAAATTGCAGAGCAGTCGTACAATGCCACATAACATTGTGTCCAAAGGACTCGATGTGAAGCGGCAATGATATTTGTACGAAGAGATACGCCCCTTCACCACAGAACGTTGCCAAGACACGACAACACCTCTCCCTACAGTTGCAAAACCATCTCGGAAGCCCACTGAACCGGTGTCATCAGACCGTGAAGATGACTTTCCACCACCACCCCCTAAGACAAGCCGTGGTCGAGACCGCAAAACTGCACAGTGAGAACTGAAAGATGTACAGACTCAACACGACAAACTATGGCTCTTTTCCGGGTCACATAAAACAAACAGCTCTTTTCAGAGCTAACCACACATTTGTGGAAGAGTTTGCTATTAATCGAGTGATGTTTATAGGATTTTTTGTTTTTCACCCAAGTTGGCAAGTAATTTTTTTTAAGTAACCGGTAGAATTTTATGAAAGTTTTACTAATACAAAGCTAAACTTGTTCCACTGGACTGTACATGGTAATATCAGCAGATAATTTGTTATACGCTGATGAAGTGTTAATAATGGGTGCCAACTTTAAAAGTTATTTTTCTCCTATCAAATGTTTTGACGGGTGTTCTCTTTAAATCATTGTAACTTCCAGTATAGTGGGAATATTTAAATAATTCAAACTGTTTTTGAAAGAGGAATATTTTTTTAAAACGATTATGTGACTTGTTTTCTCAGACCGCCACACATTAATTTTATAATATATATATATATACGAATATTCCCTAGCAATGAACACTGTCATCATACAAACCGGGTTGTGTGCTTGTATTTAATCTGAGCATGGAGCAAATAATTGAAAAAAATATAAGGATGTTAACTCAAATTTGTAAACAAATGATTTTTAAGTAGTTTCATGGAAATATCCACATTTCTTCTTCAATTTCTGCCATCTTGTTTTGAATGCGCCGCTTAAATCTGACTGGCGGACGCCGCCGACGTACGCCGAAATGAATCGAGCGCCAATGGTTTCCGCCGATGAATCGAGTGCAACCACTGACTTCGTTATTTTGTTTACACAGTGTTCTCCGTATTCGCTAGGTGGCAGGCTTTTTTCTCGTGCGAGCTTAGTAAAAAGACATAGTTAGCAAGTATATTAGCCTAAAGTGTTCTTTTGAACAGCCTTATTCAAGGCTAATGTAGCAATCAGATTAAGTCTAAATTTTGTGATGGCGCCATGCAAACGGCAGGTAAAGGCCACCAGGCATTTAATATGCAGCAGTTGTAGCAACTGGGTGGACTTCGTCAAGTCCGGGTGTGAGAAGTCCTGGGCTGAGGTTCAGGTGGATAGTTTTAGTTTTTAGTGTAGGGGATGTACGAGGATGAAGGAACTTGAGGTGGAGTTAGAACAGCTGAGGCTGCTCATTGTGGCAGTGGTGGGAAGCGAGCAGGTAGGTAAAGCGATGGGAGTGAGGGAGACAGGAGGGAAGATGTCAGGAGGGAAGGCGACGGGAGCAGGTGGGTTGTACCAGTGGTTCTGGTGGGGGGACAGTGGATAAAGTTGGGGAAGACGATGAGAGAGATGCTAGGAAGAGCTCACCTCAGCCTGGGAGGAGGTTGAGAGGAGGTAAGGTGACATGTCGTAGGGAGACAGGACGGAAGGAGACGGGATGTAGGGAGACAGGACGAGGAAGCAAGGAATATGATGTTGTAGTTTGCTTGCCTGGGGCCAAAATAGAGGAGATAACTGAGAGGGTAGAAAACGTGGGTTCGGGCAAGGGTGGATCTGTTTTAGTACATGTAGGGACAAATAACGTAGAGAGGGAGGGTACAACTGCCATAGTTAGGAAATACAGGAATTTGGTCAGAACACTAAAGCAGACGCGGGTTGAGCAGGTAATACTGTCAGGGATTCTACCAGTAATAGGAAGGAGGGGTCATAGATATCGGAATTGCCGGGGGATGGCAATTAACATGCTAGTCGAGAAGATAGCTTCCTTACTCAGCACGTGCTAGAACCAACCAGGGGAGAAAATGTATTAGTGGACAATGTAAAAATATATGAACCATTGGGTAACAGTGACCACAATCAAATACATTTTGACATCAATTTAAAATCAGAAAGTAAAAATAAAAAAATGTAGAGGAGAAACTTCCACAAAGGTAACTTTAAAGATATGAGAAAATACTTAGCAAAGCTAAATTGGAATAACATGCTGATGAATAAGACCACAATTGAATGTTGGAATATTCTAAAATATGAAATTGAGAGTATCATCGATACATTTGTTCCCTTGAAAAAACAAGGAAAATGGTCTAGAAAGAAACACTTGTCAAAAGAAGCTATTAGAAAAATAGTGTTTAAGCAAACTATGTGGAGAGTTTATATGCGTACCAGAAAGGATGAAGACTATGCAAATTACAAAGAGGCACTTAACCTAGCTACAACTGAAATTTGAAAAACAATTGGCAGGTAATATAAAAAATGATAGCAAGAGTTTCTATGCTTATGTAAGGAGTAAACAGAAAGTTCGAGATAAGGTCGGACCACTGGAAAACAACAGGAGAAACATAATTTCAGACGGGTGTCAAATGGCAGAGGTCCTGAATGAGTATTTCAGCTCAGTTTTTACCACAGAAGATATCAGCTCACTTCCAGTTCCATTTACTATTTAATTTGAGGGCAATTAATCAAAACATTTAGGGCAGTTATTTGTAACTCCTGAAATGATAGCAAGCAAAATTAAGAAGATGAAAGATTATAAATCACCTGGTGTTGATGGGATACCACCAAAACTGCGTAAGAAAATTGTTGACCAAATTAGTATACCACTTGCAATTTTGTTTAACTTGTCACTAGAAGAAGGAATAGTTCCTTCAGAATGGAAAAAAGCAAAGATTATGCCACTATTTAAGAAGGGATCGAGGAACAAGCCAGAAAATTACAGACCAGTAAGTTTAACGTCAGTTATATGTAAATTACTTGAAACATTAATTAGAGACCACATGGTGGAATTCCTTGTAAAACATAATTTAATAAATACATCTCAACATGGGTTCCTAAAAGCAAGGTCATGTCTAACCAATCTCTTGTGTTTTTTTGAAGAAATTACAAAGTGGGTAGATGACGGGTCACCAGTGGATGTTGTCTACTTAGATTTTCAGAAAGCTTTCGATAAAGTGCCACACCAAAGATTGATACTTAAACTAAAAGCCCATGGTATAGGTAATGATGTAATCAACTGGATAGAAAAGTGGCTTACACACAGAAGACAGAGAGTAATAGTAGACGGTGAGATTTCAAACTGGAAATCGGTTTTGAGTGGGGTACCACAGGGATCAGTATTAGGCCCTATACTGTTTTTAATATATATAAATGATCTAGAAGATGATATATCTAGCAAAGTACTCAAATTTGCAGATGACACAAAAGTATTCAGAAAGGTTACAAATGATACAGAAAAACAAAGTTTACAGGATGATCTAGATAAATTAGTTAAAATGCTCTAACATGAAAACTAATTAACATACAACATATACCAATGTAAAGTATATGCCAGTTTGATTTAATTAGTTTTTAGTAGCTAATGTTAGTAATTTATTTGGAGGTTTATTCGATGTATTAAGCCTAGATTAGCAACAGAAAAACAGGTTTCTAATAGTTTATAGTTAAACCACCCATTTGGATATGGACAAAATCCATATGGTGCCTAAGATTGATGGTACTGTTTAGACGCTTCAGTCTTCCCTTTAATCACTTCCCTTTAATCCTGGTGCGCTCACCAGTGTAAGATGTACGCCTCCCCTTTTTTGTTTGGGTGCCAAGATGGTGTCGAAAGCGGACTTTGTACACGTTTGTGCAACTACACAGTAGGTCAACACAGTTGTCGTAGACATATGTCTTCACCTAACAGACCATGAACAAAGCTGAACGCAACTATTGAAATACTTCAAAAACAACTTTAAAAGTAAGTCAACTTAAACGCTAAATTAATGTAACTTTTCATAAATGGATTACAATGATATTGACAGATTCGCCGAAAGGGTGTAAAGTTGCGAGTGTCCTGGCTTAGTGGGTTCATACCATGTGTTGTTTTTTCACAGACACAAATCCTACTCAGTTATGCTACATAACGATCAGACATGCCAAATCTACCGGTTTTCCCAGTAGAATACCAGTTTTTCACCTCTTCTACCGGTCTACCGGTTGGTAGAATATTTCTACCTGTTTTTGCGATTTTGGGGAAAACATTTTTATTTTCATTTTATCCGTAAAATCGGCACTGTTGAGAGAAAAATCTCGACTTTCTGGTAGATCCCGTTTGAATCTGAATCCCAGCCTCGATTCCGGCGACCAATGATATCGCAGTTACGCGCCCTCGTGATCTCTGCTATATAATTATAGAGCGAGTACAGCTCCCTGCCAGAACAGTTTAAAATTTTTCTTTCACTTGAGTTATTTCTATCTACAATTTTTAATCATTGATCGCTATTTTCTCCACGGCACGATGAAGCACGCCTCGGCGGCTAAGCCGCGGGCACCGCTTAAGAAGGTGAAGTATGCCAACGCATACAAGGTTGCCTTCGATGCCGATTTTCCGTGGGTCGGAAACAGTTTGCGATCGACGAACCATGCATTTTGCCGTTCATGCAATCGCCACTTTTCCATTGCATCTGTCCATTTAGGCAATTTATTATGATTACTGAATGTACATTATAACTTAGTAGTCGTTATAAAAAATGGTTGACTGTTAGTGTTATACACCGCTTATGATACGGAGTAACGAGGAATGCAGTAATGGTGGCTATGCCTACGGCTACGAATTTCTTTTGCCTTGAACTTGGCCTCTGCAATTTCACCCGCACCCTTGGTACTGGTACTTGGTACTCTGTCAGCACTGCTGAAGTTGAACGATGACACTATCTGTACCGAGTTCGCTCCCTGTGAGCGCACACTACAGCTAGCGCGTGTCGCGTGCACATCAAACAATGACTGGTGCACTAGCTCGGCACAGGATCGAGTGAGTGTGAATTTTATTTAGACCATTTTGTTGTACAGCTGTATCTATATGTTGTTTGTATTTTGTGTATTTATACATTAGTGTATTTTTTATGTCATTTGCACATTCCAGGCAGTTACTACATTTATATTTGTCAATCTCGGTCAGAATTGTGTATAGCTTTGTATATTTCTTGCATGGTATTTTTATTTATCAGTATTGCCTTATTTAACAGTATTATTCTGAAATCTGTACTTTATTAAGTGCCTTTTTATCAACATGATGTTTCATGCTGATTTGTGCTTGTTTTGACATTAGTGCATGTCTAGTCTGTTTGTAATTATTGTTGTATAATTTTTATATATTTTATCATTTGAACATTTCTGTATAGAATGTGCATGTTTGCATAATTGAAATGTGGAGCATTTTATTGTTTTCACTGCAGCGTTTTTTATTTTTATGGATATTGCATCGTTCTTAGTATTTTTTTATATGATTTATAATTTTTTGGTAATGCATTTTAACATTTTGTATATATTATTAATTATTTCTATTGTATATAATTGTCATTTCTTGTGTATTAGAAGTATATGCTGTGTATGTTTATGTAATTGAAAAGTGAAGCATCTAGCTATTTTCACTGCTATTTCACTGCTATGTTTTTTTATCTATTACGTTAATTTTTATGCACCTTTCATTATGCTCAGTATTTTTTACCAGCATTTTAGTCTGTTGTATAATTATGTTATTTATGTACCTATATGTACATTATTTAAATTGTATATAATTACCATTTCTTGTGTGTATTAAAATAATGTGTTCAACCAATGTGGTAAATAGTGTGTTTGTTGTGCTGATGTCGCGACCCCGAATTTTTGTCATACGCGCTAATCTACCCCTTTCGGGCCTTCCAAACTTGGCATGTCTGATAACGATCCACTTTCTCAATTTTGGGGAGGAAACTTTTTTCCAAATTTGTATCATATTTTCAGTACAACAAATACATAATTTATCATTCATATGTCCCAACCACAATCAGTCACATATATTCGTGATAATATTTTTATTGTGTTTCAATCAATTTTTACCATGTTTCAATCATGCCATGGCATCACAAGAAGTTTGTGGGAAACCTGATGTGCAAATTGTGTAGAAAAATAAATATTAATGTGCACAATTGACCACATCACTCACATCACTCACATCACTCACATCAACATCACACATTAATTTGTCTGCAATTTCTATTCCACATAAGTTACCAAAACTTATACCATGTTCACACAGAAAAGTTTAACCGGCTTAACTTAACCTTTGTATGATAGCGATCTCTCAGGTCTTAGTGCAGGCCTCCTTGGATCATCAAAACTATGTAAAATATGTACAAACTGTTATTGACTCTGTATGTATGATCTAAACAACTAAAACTTCACTTTTTGTGACGTACATCTGTTCTTTATGACATACATTACACGTCCTTTCCACAATTGTTCCAAGCTACGTAATTGTCGTACAGATGAAGTTAAGGTGGTTGGGGCGTCTAGCATGTCAGTTGATTTATTTATTTTTTATCTTCATGGCATACTAGGATATACTGAACTAAACGTCAACACAAAAAAAATCACCCGGCACTAAAGTCTATTTTGCCAATCCATCCTTTAAAAACACAGTCCTTTTGGAAATCCCCTCGAGTTCCCAGAAAAGCGACTATGTTTCCATAGTAATGACCGTGTGCGCTACAATGTTCGAACCAGCTAAATTCTTTCACCATGAAACCAGATCACATTGTCTGGTTACTGTAATGCTAGTACACATCAGTATTATATCTACTAAATCAGCAAATACCAGCGTTCAGTCAGCATTAACACAGTTTATCGTGCCTTTGACACTAACGGAAATGCTGACCCTTATGTGACCTGGTGACCCCACAGGATAATGGGACAATCAAAATGTCAGAATGATGAAACTTAATTCGTTTAAAAAAAAAAGTTACATTTGTTGTATCATATATGTACTGTACTTTCACACAGGGAGAGCATTTCGGGGAGGATGACGTCAGTGTGGGGCGGCATAAGGCAGAGCTGAAGCTGGTGGCAGCAAAAAAGAAGCTAGATGAGGCGCCATCTGTGACAAGATGCTGAGAACTCGGGCATATTGTCTTGGTTACATTGCAAGCCACATTCTTCCTGAAATGCTAGAGCAGTTTCCTGTACTGAAGTCTGAATTCCAGGTAAAAACATTTCTGAATGCAAACTGTTTTGATAATAATGAAATACCTTTTGAATTTTCAGAGTCCATGGCACTATTTCAGTAAAGAGCTCTAATGAAATGATATGTAGCGTAATGAGCTTGCCCTTTGATATACATGTAGTTGTATTTGTGTGTGCTTGCATTTTTAATACAAAGAAAATTTTTAATATCTATAGCAGTGTGGGACTTCATTATCACAGACTGCAGTGCATTTTTTACTACGTGTATTTATAAAAAAAAATAGAAAACATTCATTAATTGTAAATACAGTCTCAAAAATTATGAATGCACAGATGTAATTGTTTAATATATAAAAGTTCAACACATAACCTTTCACATAATTTGATTGCACATTACATAGCTTTATGTATGGTATTTGATATTTTATTATTGACTGTTTTAATTGAAGCTCCTGAATTAAATTTTAATTGGAGCTCCTTTGTTTGACAGGCACAGATGCCAATCAAACAATGTGCATGCGACTCTCAAGTCGACATTGTCGGATACTTCAGGCAAAATCCTCTGCCTAGCAGGAAGTGTATTCTCCTACAGAGATGTTCTGGCAAAGTACAAAGTTTGGCAGGGGAAGCTTCCAACCAGGATAAACAGGGTAAAACCTAATTTTATTCTTCCTAAGTTGTATCCTTCATTCTCGACTGTTATGGCCATGGATCACTGAAACGGCTAGTTCGGCCATAAAGTTACTCTCTGTGTTTTGCCACCTATGTGTGACAAAGTTGGTTAACTTTGGAAACAGCCACAAAAAATTTTATAAATCAGTTTTTATAAAAACAATATCTTGATTTATAAAGTTGGCTTACTAACTTAAATGCATATGCCAAACTGACCCCTCGCTGTCCTCATGTATGTTGCAACCCTCCATTTTGTCCTATTTTCAGCATACCACTCTGCTATTAATGGGGCGGGAACCAGTGTGATATTTGATCTGTGTCCTTCCTCTTTCTTTTTAAAGCGAACTCCCAAAAATTAAATACAACGATTTTAACAAAACCATACTACATTTTTATTAGGCCACACATGCCAGGGGAAATGGTGTTTTTTTTTAACAAAAATGTTTTTGCCATATTCTGATAGCTTTGTGTGTTTCCTATAAATAAATTTCACTTTTATAACAATTACACACTTTTAAATCACTTTTATTCATGGATCAAGCATGCTACTATCAAGTAATCTGTCCCATTATTAAATCTCTGTCGGCGAAGGTCAAATGTAACATTTGAAATCGCTGCCCAAAAATTTATACAAATACATGCAATTTATGGCTCTAAGATATCGTGACTTTTGTATTGAGGACCGCCATCTTTAAAAATGGTGGATGTGAATGTCGGAAAAGTTCAAAAGTAAAATATTTAAAATCTTTGACCCCTAAAACATATACATGGACATCACAACTATGGCTCTACGGGTCGCAGTTATTAAGATATGATGAAATTGAATTTGGCGGTCATTTAAAAAAAGGCTGCCATTTCAAAACGCAGCAAAAACTGGAGTGCCTCCAATCTTCAAAATGGTTCCCATGGTATGTAGAAATTTTCAGTGATCCATGGCCATAACATGTGCCAAGTGTCTTGCTTTGATCAAAAAGTGCACACTTTCATCATTTATCTGCACCTATCCGCTAGACTATAATGTTCCCAAGTGCCTTTCAGACCTACTGTAGGGGTTATGCCTCAGTTATACTTCCTGGTGTGTTGCAGATGAATGTAGGGTATAGTAAGTTTGGATATACGAAGTTTTAAAAATAAATATGATCTGACGTAAGTTTTGTGGTTTTATGGTGAATTTTTAGATGATTTTAATAGGCGGAAGGATATTTGAGATTGTTTGGCCATGAGACGTGTGCAATGTAATTCATGCCAATATTGGTCAACATTGATGGTTATCGCACATACAGGCATATTACAAGATTTCTAATTTTGTCTAATTTTTACAAAACTTGACCAGCATGTCAGTGGGATGATGACAGCGCTGTGGCAGGTAAAAACTTTTAGAATTTTTGATAGTCAATTTTTCTTATAATCATGCAAAACGTTAACATGTCCACCAGTGGGAAATGTAACTGTAGGCTGAACACAATTAAATGGATGTCATGGGCACAGCACGGTTATAAAACTTTGATATGCTTATATTTTGTTCATTGTTGTAGCTTAATTGTAGATATTACAGTTAATTTGGATGAAATAATTAGTTTGTTATAACACATTTCTTAGAATGTTGATAATTTGCAATTCCTATAGTATAATGATGGGCCATGTTTTTAAAAATAAATAAATTAATAAAAATGGCTGCTAACCTGCCCCATGTTGTGTGTGTTTGACTTAGAAAATTGTCAGTGTCATGCTAGTTAATATTATATTATTATATATATTTGATTGATTTCATCTAGTCAAAAAGATCATTACTTATTAAGCGCCGCTATTATTTAAACTTTTTAACCATCTCCTTTGTCCTGTAGCTGACCTACTATACGTAAAAAATGTCAAATAAATGTACATTTTAGTGTTGTGCAATAAAGTTTGATGCGCATCAGCTGATATGTTATGCAATTAGATGTTTAATAAGACATTTGATTGTTAACATACAAATGTTGTCTGTTCACCATGTCTCAATATGCATTTCATGTTGTGTGCAGTTCTTTGTAAGTGCTTGGGCACAAGCAAATTAAGGAATGAACCCTAACTGTAGCTAACCCCATCTCTAGCTAACCCCATCCCTGGCTAACCCCATCCCTGGCTAACCCCATCCCTAGCTAACCCTAACCTTGAAGTGGTTTACAGAATATATAACAAATTCCCAGACACAGGTTGATAGGAAAAGTGAACAGTTTGCTTGGAAAAGGTAGACGGCAGTAACACTCACGAATAGCCTGGTACAGAGTGAATGCCAAAATGGAAATTTGGTCAAAATTAGGGGGTATGGCACCAGTTTGTGAGAATTAGGAGGTAGCTATTTTGCACTAGAATCAGTTGATTTAAATCATTGATTTAAATCATTGATTTAAATCATTGATTTAAATCATTGATTTAAATCATGATTTAAATCACTCCAAATAAAGAAAAAAAATCATTGATCTATGAATTTTTTATATCTGATTTTTTTATCACTGATTTATATGAATTTAACACAAATAATTGTTTACAAGCGTCAAGATCAACAAAGTTGTGTATGTTTTTTTAATACAAAAGCACAATGTGTGCACACTTGTGTAGTTGTATAGTCACCAGATATAGCCTGATGGTCAAATATTTTATGACATTTTGTATGTTTGAGCCATTCCCTTTCTGAATGCAGTGAAGCCACACAAACTTGTCTTCAAGAGGAAGTATCTTTTCAAGTCAGAAGCCCTGAGTTAAAGTCTACTTAGAGCTTGTTGTGCTAGTTGTTACCAATTCAGTATGTTGACTCCAGTGAGACAGTCTTGGTGACAATTGTTTAATACTGTACCAGTTTGCAGTCTGGTTGGAGACCCATAGAGTACACAGAGCCATGGACAGGTGCACGTATCCTCTCAGCAAACAATAATTAGCACTGCTACAGCCACAGACACACAACATGCTTTCCTTTTGAAGACAGATGATGCAACTACAGGGGGTGAAGCCTTGTGGACATTGCTAATGCTTTATATAAGCAGAAATCTGTTAAAATAAAAAATCCAATTTTTTTATTTAAAAAAATCATGATTTTTTTTAACCCTGATGGTGGCGTATCCAAACCAAGCAGTATGCCTTGTATCTAATCAACTAGAAGCAAGAAAGCAGTCTCACAAACAATAAAATTTAACAGTTCTGACACATCGGAAATCACTCAAAATCCTGTTAAATGTGACAAATTGTCACTTTTCTGACAAAATTACGCCATATTTGGTTAAAAATCAAGCAATTATATAAATATTAATTTGAAAATAAATTCATTGGTATATCTAAAGAGACAGTAAGCAGGCTTCATTGGCTCGCAATGCTCCACAAATCTAGTGTACATGATGTATGATTTATCAAGTGTTAAAGAGGACCTATAATTAAATTATGTGACTGGTTTTCAGCTAATATTATGGGCCAAGCAATGTTTTGACTTGGCTGTCAAACAAATTTTAATGATGTGACAAGCAGGAATATTCCATAATATGTCTACATATATATTGTTCTGCAACTTGATACAAAATTGGACACTTTCTCAGACAAAAGCTTCCCTATTTTGTGTCATGCCTCAGTTAGACTTCCTGGTGTGTTACATACGAATGTAGGGCATAGTCAGCTTTAGATATAGGAAGTTTAAAAAAATTAATTAAGTGCATTTGGGCATTGCCAGATTTGGGCATGGGCATTGCCAGATTTGCTGGTGGAAGCTGTTGAGAGTGAAATAGTGGATACCTACATATAGCTTCTCTTGGTTATATAAATAGTGGATACCTACATATAGCTTCTCTTGGTTATATAAATAGTGGATACCTACATATAGCTTCTCTTGGTTATATAAATAGTGGATACCTACATATAGCTTCTCTTGGTTATATAAATAGTGGATACCTACATATAGCTTCTCTTGGTTATATAAATAGTGGATACCTACATATAGCTTCTCTTGGTTATATAAATAGTGGATACCTACATATAGCTTCTCTTGGTTATATAAATAGTTATATTACTTATGCTTTCCTGACCTCTCAGTTTGTAAGTTTGAATGCTGTTTAACTATATTCTCTCAAGCCAAGAGTGGTAGTAATAATAATACATTTCTTACACAGCGCCCCATCCAAATTATTGTTCTGGAGCATCTCACAGTGTTTCATCAAATCTAAAAATAATTTAATACATACAGTGCGTACAAAATAGTTGGCATTATGTTACCCGTGGAATATATCCTACACCAGCGGTTATTAACCCCAAGGTCACAACCCAAAATTGGGAAGCCTAGCCATGTTTAATGGGTCACCAAGTCTCCAGTGACTCTCCGAACTTTCCTTTATTTTCACACATGCTCATATCAGATGCATACGAGACGAATAATTGTTGCAAAATGTTGTCTGAATTTAAACATCACACCATATTCACACAACATTTGGCGAAAATTGTTTGTCTCGCATGCATCTGGTATGGCCAAGTCATATTCTGTTGATTCCGCCTAAAATGTGTCATGCGCGCACTGGCCAAAAATAGGTACTGTTATCAGAGCTTTCAAAGTACCCTTTCGCAGACAAATATTGTTTTAATCGGCATATCCAGGCACATTTTATGTCTGTGAGATTGTCTGCCTCCTGATTATCGCCAGTATGAAAAGTAGAGTAGTATAATCTCCTTCAAACCTTATCACAAATGCATGATCTTCCCGACTCCGTCCGCCATCTTTGCTTTCAATTTGCAAGGCATGTCTTCTTTCTATATCAATAATTACCCGATAAACACTGCTAATTTGGTGATTCCTCCGTGTTCAGTTTAATAAAATTTAATGTTCTCATTTATTTATGTTATGCCTATTTATTTTTAAAGTATTGAGTTTACCATTTACGACAAGTGAATTGTTTGAAGGCATGGGTAGCCAAACAAGTCCTTCGACCGGAATATGGGTCTTGCAATGAAATGCTGAGTACTAATTTAAAAGTGCCTACTCAGTTCGATTGTTTCGCTCGTCTAATTTCAAATACATTTTGTGAAAAAGCAAACCTACCAGGTATCCACTGCAATATGCTAGCTGGTTTGTACAACCTTTTCATGTAGTTTTGGTCAGGGTTGTGTGATTTAAATCATTTGATTTAAATCATTGATTTAAATCATGATTTAAATCGCTCCAAAAAAATAAAAATAATCATAGATTTATGATTTATTTTTAAGTTTTTGACTTCCAGTTTTTTTAATCGCTGATTTATATGAATTTAACACAAATAATTGTTTACAAGCATCGAGATCAACAAAGTTTTGTGTGTTCTTTAATACAAAAGCACAAAGTGCGCACACTTGTGTAGCTGTATTGACACCAGATAGCCTGATAGTAAAATATTTTATGACATTGTGTATACCAGATTTAAAAAAAATCAAATAAATAAAAAAAATCCGATTTAAATTTTAAAAAAATCAATTTTTTTATTTATTTTTTTAAATCATGATTTTTTCAACCCTGGTTTTGGTGAAATCACCAGACAAATTGAATTGAATTGAAAACCTTTACTGTCCATTAAATATATCACATAAAATGGAAATTTTCTTTAGAACTCACTGTTAAGGTTTAAACAATAAGACAAAGGATTAATGTATGAGACAAATAAAACATGTGAACCATGTTTGTAAGTACAGTACATCATTGTTATCCCATCAATTCTATTTCAGCACAAGGACATGCACAAACGCACACACACAACTGCACTTAAAATCAGCTGATCCATGACTTTCTTGGAAATGACATACAACAGCAAGTTCAAGCACTATAATTCAATATGCCTATGGCTGACGGAACAAAAGATCTCTTGTAAAAGTTTTTTATGCAAGAGGCATTCTGAGTCGTCAACGGGAGAGTTTCAAAAGCAGAATTAAGTGGATGAGTGGAATCATGGTGCAGCTGCAGTTGTTTGATACCAAAAATTTTGCCCGCCTTGTTGATCACCCGAGCCACCTTGCTTTGTTCTGGACAGACAAATTGCCATACCATGACACTAGGTTAAAAGAAAGTAAACTTTCAATAAAAAAATCTGTACACCAACTGCAAAACCTCTGGGCTGACATTAAAGCTCCTTAATTTCTGGAAACAAAACAGATGTTGTGTGCCTTTTTGTATATGTGGTCTACATTGTCAGTGAAGATAAGGTTTTCATCAACAACACTACGAAGATGCTTGAAAATGGATACAGTTTCCAGTCTGCCCTTTTATCATCCGTGGTTGAGAAAGAGGATGCGATGCACCCTTGACTCTACCACGTCCGAAGCGCATCTGTGTTTTCTGGGCACTGAGCTCAAGAAAACGGTTGTCAAGCCATTATTAACTTATGTAATGGTTGCCCAAACATTAATTCAAGTAATTCTCAAAATTGGAATCTTCACTTGTATGTGCAGTATGATTTTGCACATGTTTCTGCATTGATGTTGTAGACTTCCCTTGTTCTCTGAAAAACCATGTGGCGGACAAGTTCAGTGGGTTGTAGGCTAAAATTTTGTTTTGAATAAACTGCCATCATTATATATCAAATAATTGTACTAGATTCTGAGAGTGAACTTATGCCATTGTCTTCCTTACGTTACACTATTGTTCTAAAGTTGAATTTAGTTCTCTATCTCCCTATCTCTCTTGTTGTCTCCCTCCCCATCACGCACGCGCACGCACACTCACCCTCCCTGCCTTCTCCCTCAGGGAATATTCAGAAAATGTACTGTTATGCATTATATTTTCAGAATGGCTACTTACCGAGACAGCACTAGTATGAGTACTAATAGGCTCACATTGTTACTAGTTGGGCAAAGTTTTGTGCATCGTATGCAACAGCAAGTGTGTTGGAAATACAAACATTGCTGTGTTACTGTACATACTGGACCTTACAAACATTGCTGCACTGCTGTGGAATTACAAACATTGCTATGTTGCTGTATCTGCTGGACTTTACAAACATTGCTGCACTGCTGTGGAATTACAAACATTGCTGTGTTTTGGTATCTGCAGGACTTTACAAAAAATGCTGCACTGCTGTGGAATTACAAACACTGCTATGTTGCTGTATCTGCTGGACTTTACAAACATTGCTGCACTGCTGTGGAATTACAAATATTGCTGTACCTGCAATAATTGCTATTCTATATATCTGCAGGACCTTACGAACATTGTTACACTGTGCTTGCATGGATTTATGAACATTTATACAATATACCTGCATGAACACCAGTATGGACTTCTGACTGAACCGGTATATAATAAATTACAGCTAAATTATTCCATTAATCTTGGTATATAGGTCAAATGTTAAATGTATGTCAACTAATTAGGTTATGTCAAAATAAGTAAACAGTAGGCCACATAGTATTAAAGTTACCAATTTGACAATTTCCATCCACCAAAAGTTACATAGGCTTATTACCAAATTACTTACAGCTAAACTGCCATTAATCCACGTATATAAGTCAAATGTGTCTCTGTCTGTCCCTGTATCGTTCTCTTTCATACTCTCCATCTTTCTGACTTCTGCCATTAATCCACATATATAAGTCAAATGTATCTCTGTGTGTCCCTGTCTCGCTCACTCTTTCATACTCTCCCTATCTTTCTGACTTGGCATGTATATTATATATTAGGTTTTTGGACATGTCTTCTCTTGGTAAAAGCTGTGCAATGACATCAAAGTGGAAACCTGATGCACAATTTCTTCTAACACGTAATTACATGCTAATGTTACATCACAAATGTTGGATCAGAAATTTGAAGATGTGATTTTAGACGTATATTTAATAAATAGTCATAACGATAGATGACAGTCAATTTATGTTTTTAATTTGTTTCATATAAGCAGCTTTAGAAATCATGAATGGCACAGATGGTATCAACATAATGCTGTAATATAGACATATGCTGTACATGTATTACCCAAGATCCCCAAATTACATCACTGGTAAATAATTTTTATTAGATGTGACATCAGCATTCAACCCACGAAGAATCATACATGGGACAGCATGTAAGAAAACTGGGTGGTATAAATGTGAACAAACTAGAACAAGAATCTTAAAATTTTAACTAAAATTTATTTAAGTAAAAGTACATGTATCATGTATATTCCTGTCTTGTCAAGTCGATATGTCACTGAGTAGTGGTCAGACACTTGCATCACTAGCAAGGAAATGGTAACCACACCGTCACTCCCCAGCATCAAAAGTGTGCAAACCAACCAATTCTCCTAAGTAGTAACATTAGTGTACTAAAGCTCCTACATAGCTAAGATAATTGTGTACCATAAGCGAAAGATAATTATTATGATTCCAAACTGGCACACTAGGTGTCAGTACAGCTAACCAATTAAGTCAAAATGTATGCTATCTTAGTTATGTATTGGCAAGAGACCCATATGGTAGCACCCTCACAGATGTTTAAGCAGCACTAATTTCGATAACCTCTTTCTAATCTCTCACCGTGCAACACATCTGTGTGTTGCTTCCCAAGATGACACATCTTGATCTTTGAATAACACTGGGAACAACATTTGATTAGAGAAAACATATAGTTACTGATCGAGACAGGTTGAATCAAATACATTGACCTCTGCACACACCTGCAAGAAAAATGGCACTGGGTTGCCCTGGATCCTGGGGAAGATTGCACAATTTGATCAGTCCTATTGATAAAACTATCCTCAAAATGTACTGAACAAATGTTGCTAAATTGGGTTGGCTTGAAACCTTCACGCCACAAATGCTGTGGTCACACCGGGAAGCCTGAAATGACATAGAGGAGGAATACAATATGAAATGAAAACGAACTGGTGACTGAAAATGAAGGATGAATTGTGTTTTGTGTTGTAGGATGGCAACCCTATTCATAGTAGGTCACAAATGAATACGGCGTGCGCCATCCAGTTATATATAGGTCAGTGAGTCAGCCGGAAATAAAACCCAGTTAGGTCATGCCGAGTTCGGAAAATAACATAGAAACAAATTTGTTTTGGTTTCACTGAAAATCCAGGAGATTGGGTCTCCTTTCCAGGAGATCAGGACATTTGGTGGATTTTCAGGAATCTCCCGGCGAATGCGGGAGACTTAACATGTATGTTTTCTTCCCCTTTTTATCACGTGACACTCAGATATCCACATTTACAACATAGGTTGGGCTTTCTGTATGTCACATTCCATATTGCACGTATATAAATGTGCACCATTAAAGCCATATGCTTGAAGTTGCAGGTCAGCAGGAGTGCAAAGTTGCAATGTTACAGACATGGATCCATAATGGGGCAGAATTTAACATTCCAAGGTGTTAAGTTGCACCATAAAAGATTGAGATCTACACCCTATAGGGTGCAGACCGTTGTCGCATCAGGAGCACCCCTAAGGGTGCAACTCTGCACCCACGTGATAGGGTGTAACGTTTTACCCCAGCTAATGGGTGCAGATTTGCACCTTTAGGGTGCAGATATGCACCCATTAGGGTGCAAATGGGGTGCAAAACTGCACCCCTGTGTTAGAGCGCTAAGTTGCACCCCCATTGGGGTGCACCTGGTGTGACAATGGTCTACACCCTATAGGGTGTAGATCTCAACCTTTTAAGGAAAAAAGCTAATTATACCTCTGTATATAGCAATAATTATACCTCATTTAGAAAACTATACAAGCATGGAAACCATATCGTAAGAAGGATATAGATATACTTGAACGCATACAGAGGAGAGCAACTATCATTATTCCAGAACTGAGAGACCTTAGTTATGAAGAACGCCTGAAAGAATGTGGTTTAACAACTCTAGAGACAATGAGGTTAAGAGGTGATCAGATTGAAGTTTTTAAGGTTTTAAATGGGTATGAAAATATTGATAGAAATATGTTTTTCTCACTCAAGAAAGATGGTAGAACTAGAAGACATCAGGTAACTGAGTAAA
This sequence comes from Lamellibrachia columna, assembly GCA_963662155.1. Classification (NCBI taxonomy): domain Eukaryota; kingdom Metazoa; phylum Annelida; class Polychaeta; order Sabellida; family Siboglinidae; genus Lamellibrachia; species Lamellibrachia columna. The sequence continues at coordinate 22,118,336 of OY759262.1, forward strand.
GGATCAGTGTAGATTTGATATGAGGAAGTACTTGGTCTCACAGAGGACAATAAATGAATGGAACAAATTGTCTATGGATTGTGTAACTGCTAGCAGCGTGAATATGTTTAAAAACAAGGTTGACACATATCTCAGGAGGGCGGGTTACACGTAGATCAACATTGTTGGACTCTCGATAAGCCAATGGCTTCCTTGTCCACTTGCCATCTGGATCTTTGGTTTGGGTGGCAAATCCACAGAAAGGCCATAGAAACGCGTTTCCCAACCAATGACGTACAATTACAATAAATAGAGGTCAACCGCAGTATCATTATTTTCCAACGATGTCAAGGTTAAAAATATATAGTCTCATAGATAGGCGATACTCGTTATTCTGCCGCCGACAACATTCGTCGAATCACGACCGCGTGCGCTAAGAGTCACTAAGACAGTTCAAACAATTTTATTATGGAAAAATCTCATCTTGTAAAAAGAAAAACCCGTCTTATTTTTATTTTACCCGTCGTCGTAACACATTTGCCCGTCTTCAAGATGGGTTCCTGGCTAAGGGCCTTCTCTTACTGGCATAAACTGATGTGTCGAAGGTGTTAACAATACGTGCAGCTGAACAGATTGCGGCGTTAATCTCATGCGTCGTTGATGTGGATTTAATCAGACACGCCCATTCGGTAGGTGTGTATAGTCGACGACAATGGAAACTCGAATTTGTTACCATCGGTTTTTGTTACGATACAATGTTTGTTTGTAGAAGCTATTGGCCGTGAAATATGCATTTTCTTTAGCTACTTTTGTCAAAACTGATGGGCATCGCACGTCGGGGCGTTTTAAAAGAGCTGGAGGTATGTGATTTTGACAAAAGTTTATCAGCATGCCAATGAGATGATGCCAGTTGCTGTAAACATTTTTCTCAGAATTTTGATGGTCACGTTTTCTTATAATCAGACAAAACGTTAACATGGCCACCAATGCAATTCTCTACAGTGGTCTCAACAAACGTAGGCACCTACCATGAAATGAAAATAATGAAACGTTAAAAAGTTCATCGTGTTGAACTATTCCTAATACACTTATAATCAGGGGTCGAAATTAAGAAATTTAACCCACTCGCCAGAGGGACTAGTAGCCTTAATATGTGACTCATCCACATGAAAAATCACTAGTCCCCATTTTTAGTGGACATCGTCAAAATGCGACCTCTTTATGCAAATTCGTATGTTGACCTGTAATGCTCCTTAAACATAAAATGAACAAATGAATATCAATTTCATAATTGACGATGCAACGTAATTATTTTATTCAATTATTACTAAATCAGATCCCGAGGTTCTGGACGTTGTCAACTGCTTGTCGTTTCTGTAGGTGTTGCCAATCTGTACCCCTTTCATGTCATCCAATGTACACATCCACACAAAGTCTGTATATGGTCTTGAGTGTCTGGCAATGGCATGTGCGTTCCACAAAAGCTTATACATTTTGTCAAATGTCGCTTTTTCCAGTTGGTCCATCGTCTTGTCCGCCACACTTAACCCTGGGTTGCTCTCTGCTTTCTCTCTTAAAGCCCATTTCATATAACTTGCAGAACTATTGTGAGCATTGATACTCTCCAATTTAAATACTGGGGAGATGACGACAAAACTGCCTGCTTTCTCATACTTGCAGCAGTACTTACAAAACATTCTCATGTTTAGTTCAGTCTCAGTGTTCTTCGCCGTCCCGTCACTCTCCCCACCTTTAACGTCGACGGCAGCGTAGTCGTCACGCCGGACAGCGGCACCGCCAACGGCAACGTTGCTCGTTTACGAAATCGGATATATCGGGAACGAAGATTAAACATTTTATTTTTTGATACAACGTGTTACGTTTATGTTAGGCAAACTTGTCCGCCCCACTCTTCGTCTCTGGGGCGAAAGTCCACACCGGGTTTTATTAACTCCCCGATTTGGGCTTTCCGTAGCCAAATGGCTACGGAACTAATAACTTAAGTTTTAAAACCGATACGCACTAACCGTTTCACATGTGTATTTTGTGATATACAACCGACACTTGGGCGTCAAGAAACTGAAGAAATGTGCTCCAAATAATTATTTATGAGTACATTTATCGGTCACACAGAAAAGATTTCATAAATAGCCGCCCTACTGTGCACGTGATGTTGCCTTTGGGTCACATGATCAAACGCGATTTCGTGTAGAATGAGGCCAGAGTGGGCCAGCAGCACATACATAAATAAAACACCCGTTAGTGAGTTAGTAGTTTATAGGGAGATGATTAATTATGTAACTCTATGGCCAGCAGACGGCAATTCTTAGCGTGACCTTACATAGATCTACGATAATCCCGTTTGGTAATCTCGCTCACAACAACATCCGGTTATATACATATGTTGACAAGCACGTGCGTTCTGACAAAAAGGTAATAATTTCACACTTTTACATGGTTATTGTCAGTTAACTTTAGTGATATACATGTAAGAATGCATACAGACACGAAAGACGTGTTTATTGCTCTGTTTATGGCGTTTTTGTAAGGTTTCACGTTTCAAGAAAATACTTGTTTTTAGCCGAGCGAGAACTTCGCCTTACATCAGCAACAGCCAGATAGAAAAAATTGTATGGCGATTAACTTTGCCTACGTTTTTGTATATACGACTAATTCAAATTGCTTGCATTTATATTGTTACAAAACGAGTGGAAAATAGCTACTCGCCCGGTGGACTAGTGCAGGCCAAAGGTTACTCATTTCCAGGAATTTCTACTCGCCTCGGGCGAGGGGGCGAACGTTAAGTTCGATCCCTGCTTATAATGCAGTCAGTGCTTGTTATACTGGTGTAGTAAACGTGAACAAGACAGTTATCTTACCGAGTAGACACATCCATGCCCAGCCTTTGTCTATGGGTAGGCCACTCAGCTTATCGATATTATCCAGCATGTTGCAATATACCTTCTTTCTGCCAGTAACCGATGCTCAGGTCAAACTGCTCTACCCCGTGTGACTGACAAAATCGCCTTATGCGCCTATCCAGCGTCGCATGTAATTGACGTTACGGGTCGCTGGTTCGCACCAAACAAATAATCTGTTCACGTATAGAACACATAACCCACGAGAGAACAAGACCGTAGAACAGTTAATGGACACGTGCTACAGTGGGACAGACACGTGCCACTGACAGCTATGTTGGGGATAGCTAATAAGTTTCTTTAGGGTTCATGTCATACGAATGACATACCGGACTTTTGCGACGGTATCCCCTTTAGCAATGCTTTTTTTGCCTGGAGAATATTGTTGAACAGCGATATAAACATAATTTAAGACTACGACACATAGACTACGACCCTGTTGCCAGATTAAAATAGACTAATACATTATGTTCGATTTGGCCCAGTTGAAATCCGGCTAAAGTGGCAACAGTGAGGCGCCTCTTTATACTATGACATACGGCTATTCACATGACACAGCCATTATGTCCACTGTGCTCGAGAAGCTACAACTCTTTACTGAATAACTTGAAGCTGCCTGTTGGAAATGGGGTATGAAAATCAACATCTGCAAATTTTTCAACTTATAGCAACCTTGTAAACGAACGTTCGGGTACTATTTAATGTGCGAGGAAAGTGAAAAGGGTGACCCGATTTAACGTTAAGTTAGCCTAAGGTGCACGTGCAGATGTGGGCAATGGTGTACAATACGTATGTAAGTTATGTGAGAATTAATAATTGTTTGTAATTAATTTATAACGACTAAATAGACATTTGTACTGTGCAGGTTCGTGGTACTTTTTTTATCCGACCGCCCTGTATCTTTTAGCCGACGTGGCGGACAAAAAGTACCGATTGGATTTTTTCTAAAAGTTGTAAAAACGTCTTGTGCTGATGATGCCAGTTGGGCACTAACGTGATATTGTTGACTGTTGTTGCAAATGATTAGTGTGTATTCATTCTTTTAGGTGCATAACCCCCAACATTGTTTTTTTACCATTTAAGGGATAATCTAGCAAAACAAAATTAACGGGTACATTTAAACATTTACGACATTAAGAGGTAATCTCCAAAACTAAAGGGTATCTTTCAATTAAATAGCGATCACCTCAACACGTTAAATAAGAGGCTGATTTTTTAGATGACCCTATTATTTAATTTTTAGATGTTTTGATGACCCACTTATCTTTTTCAGATAATCAGCTAGTTCCTTTGTTAAATGACCCTTACATTTTTCAAAACGATTCCTTAATTTATTAAAAACATCCGTTTAATTTATTTTCCCGGTAGACTACGGTCTACCGGTCGGTAGAACATTTCTAACGGTTTTTGCGATTTTGGGGAATTTTTTTTAATTTATTTTATCGGTAAAATCGGCACTGGTGAGCGAAAAATCTCGACTTTCCGGTAGACCCCGTTTGAATATGAATCTCAGCCGCGATTCCGACGACCAATGATATCGCAGCTACGCGCCCTCGTGATCTCTGCTATATATAATTATAGCGAGTACAACTCCCTGCCAGAACAGTTTAAAATTTTCTTTCGCTTGAGTTATTTCTATCTACAATTTTTAATCATTGATCGATAGTTTCTCTACGGCACGATGACGCGCCTCGGCGGCTAAGCCGCTGCCACCGCTTAAGAAGGCGAACTATGCCTTCGAGGCCGATTTTCCGTGGGTCGGAAATAGTACGCGATCAACGAACCATGCATTTTGCCGTTGGCTCGTCTCGGTGCGCAGGCGAAGGCGCTGCTGACGATTCCCAGCTCGAACGCTGCTCCAGAGAGGACCTTCAGCGTGGTGAAGAAGATCTTCACCGAGCAGCGTTCGCAGTTGGGGAATTCGATTATGTCAGTACTGCTAAAGTGCATTTTGAACGAGGACACTACCTGTACCGAGTTCGCTCCCTGTGAGCCCACACTGCGGCTGGCGCGTGTCGCGTGCACGTCATACAACGATTTGTGCACTGTCTCTGCACAGGAGCGAGTGTGAATTTTATTTAGAGCATTTTGTTGTACAGTTGTATCTATCTGTTGTTTGTATTTTGTGTATTTATACATTAGTGTCTTTTTTAATGTCATTTGCACATTCCAGGCATTTTTTACATTTATATTTATCAATCTCAGTCAGAATTGTGTATAGCTTTGTATATTTCTGGCATGGTATTTTTATTTAATTTATCAGTATTGCTTTATTTAGCAGTATTATTCTGTAATCTGTACTTTATTAAGTGCCTTTTTATCAACATGATGTATCATGCTGATTTGTGCTTGTTTTTTTACATTGCTGCATGTCTAGTCTGTTTGTAATTATTGTTGTATAATTTTTATAT
>OY759262.1:22126143-22166143 GCA_963662155.1 Lamellibrachia columna
ATATTAACATTTATTATCTATTCATATATATACTGCAACACGTAAATAGTGGCACATTTAGCAGACACGAAGCGTCACGTGGATCTAACATATAAAATTATATGTGGAGTTCTACGAAAAGTGCTTTGACAATTACCATTTTTCTGTCGCAATACATGAAAAATAACATTATTTCCCACGGCAAACTAACACGTCGTGCCTAGAAAAATCGCACATTTACTGTCAGGTCATTAATATGAGAAATAAATAAACAGGTATTATATTGTACGCCTTTATGTATGGACGCACAATTATTGCCAATAAAATAACGCTAGTATCCACAGGACATCACGCTACAGAATACATGTCGATGGAAATCACTAAAACTTGGATACATGTACATGAACATTGTTAACACAGAATATACAGAATAACTGCAACTTGTGTGAAAAAAAATTGGCAACATGTCTGGTACAATTATTTTGAGAAACACGGACGGCTATGTGACCACAACGGCTATTTGACCAGAACGTAATATCACGGGGCAGAATAACCATGTTTACATACAAGATGTTACCAAAGCCATCTTATGAATATGTATGTTTGTATGTAAGTGTATTTGTATGATTGTAAAGCTAGTATTTTTTATTCACCCCGATAATACCGTTTCTACGAACAATCGAATTACCCTTTGTAGCTACTACGTACAACTGTACGCAAGGCTATGCGAACAATTACGATTGTTGATCATGCTTCGTGTTTTCCAATGTCCGATGTCACAAAGTGCATTTTATTTACTGCATGACATGCACTTGCGAAATTATTTTCGCGTTCGCATTTGTAGCATTTTTTTCCAGATGCTGGACCCTTCCTTCCGCTCGTATTACGCCTTGTACGGTTGTACCACCACAATCACTGCATGTGTGGCTACCACCAAACTGCTTGCTTGCTTGCTGAAGTGGCGACCCCTGCTGAGTCTAGATGTGCCATCACCGCTGCTTCCCTGGTGATCATGCCAAGAGTGGCGCCCTCTGCTGGCTTTGACTTTGCCGTCAACGTCACTTGCCTGATTATGCTGCCGAGTCTGGGGTTTTGTATATGTTACAGTCAATCTGCGTAATCAGTCATTTCACGTAATCACTGACATGTTTAGGCATTACGCGAAATGACTGTTTCACTCAGGCATTTCGCGAAATGACTGAAAATTTCAGTCATTACGCGAAATTACTGGAACAGAGGTGCAGTCATTTCGCGTAATGACTGAAACAGTGCTTCCCTTGGTTAATGATGTGGGCAAACTTGCTGTGTTTCATCTACCTATATTTTCAGAAATTGTCACCTAGCAGCTATCTATTTCCCACATTCAAAAATATTTTTTTATATTGTAATGAAAGTATGACTTACAATTATTGTTCGGTTTCACCAGGAATTGAAGTTACTCCACATGATCGAAACTACCTATCATCAAATTAGTGTTTTTATTACGAGGTGCAATGTCCCAGTCTCCCTAGATACCCAGAGCAAACACTGAAGTATCAATTACAATTTTTTCTTCTATTGTGTATCTTAAATTAACTGTTGAGAATGTTACATACATACTTAAAACACAACAGCACAGACTCATTGAACAACATATCACTTTATTATGGTTCCACACTTTGCAATAGTACATTTCCACAATATATGTCAAACAAATTAAACAACATGCCATATTTATATATATGGATGAGAGCATATACCCCAAGGTAGTTGTTTTTAAGCCAAGAATGTTAAATTCATAATATTTTACATCACAGTATCGGTGAAAACTAATATTGCATTCAACAAATATTACTAAATAATTATTATACTCACTAGTTATCATGAAAGACATGTGAAGCATGCTAGTATGTATACTTGCCACTGAGAGAAATCATACACATTACTCAGAGGATATTTATAAAAGACGATAAATCAAATCGTGTCTGGTCTTAATAGGAGAATTTACTTTACTAACCACTTGATGATTAGTAATAGCATGTCATATGGTTCGTTCTCACTTATTCGGGCAGCTCAGACTGTTGTGACACCGGCTGTTACACTTTCGTTTTGCTTTGTAGCACTGCACCTGTTGCTAGTACATTTTAAAAGAAGAATGCAACAGTGACACCTGACAAAACCTTGTCCACGAGTTGCTGAAGTTTTTATTGCATGGCGGAGCGATATCTGTTGGTCTTGGTTGGTGTCTAGCTGGGATGAAGGCGTTGTGGGCATAAGTCGAATTGGTTGCGTGCATATTTGTCATGATCCCAGTCTTCACAGCAGTGGTGTATAAGTTGTCGCCACGGTCATTGGTGACCCCCAAGATGTTACGTGGATCCCCCCTTCCTCTATCCACCACAGAGATGGGAACTGGGTATTGCAGGGGCTGCGAACAGGAGACATATAGCCATCAGCTGGATAGCCACTTCTGCTGCTGGTTTCGAGGTTAGAGGCCGTATGATACAGAACTTTGTGAGATGGAACTGATAGACAATGATCCACTTGAAATGTGATTGGAGGATGATTGCATGTCGATAAGGATGACGCCATAGGTGTACTCAATGCACACGTGCATAATTACATGTTAACTATGGCGCATTTGGAAGAGTATTGAACTGTAGTTCCACCCATGCTTCATTTATTATAGGTTGGAATATTTGCATTGATTAAATGGACTACTATCTACCCGAATTTTTTTTTAATATCTGGTAAATTTCTCACACATAAAATCAAGAAACAATGTTCAGCATAAGAAACTACAAATAAAAATTGGTACTTGCTGAGAATTGTAGTATTCATGGCATGTCTTCGAAGATTCATCAGTTGCCGCAAGTTTGAGTTGTTCTATAGAATTGAAATACTCCACTTTGGGAATTAAATGTGTTTGACATATTTAAGACCTTTTGTAGAGTTCTTCCTTAAATTGTACTTTGTAATTATCCTGTGCCATTGTGATAGCTATGCCAAGAGGCAAATGATTAAGACCTACTGATTGTGTTCTTTTTATAGGCACAATAGCCAGTTGAGACAGTCACCACAATAACAGTGCCTTAATTCCAGTCATTTCGCGTAACGACTGAAATGTCATTTCGCGAAATGCCTGAGTGAAACAGTCATTACGCGAAATGACTGATTACGCAGATTGACTGTAACATATACACATTATGTACCTTTCTCTCCCCATTGCTGACACTACGACCGGTCATCGCTTCGCCTTGCACCATATGCGAGCGTTATATTTGGCTCAATCAGGCCCTTTTACTGTACCTTGCTTAACTGGCATTTCTTGATAATCTGTGATTTAATTTCTGCATCTACGTCGTTAAAACTACAGTTGCTATAATGACAGCTGCAACAACCCGAAAGCGGAAAACTAAATCACCTGTCTCATCGCCTGGGCTAAAACAATTGTCATATAGAGATAAACAAACGCCGTTGCCACTGAGTATCGCATTTGCTAAGCACAATGAGTGCTTCTGGAGTTTTGTGAAAAGCATCTGCTATTTTTATCATTATTGTTAATTAGGGATAAATGACAAGTAACATTAATCGTTCTAATCACTAACACAGTGACTCAGTCACATCAATGTCCACTTAGGCCTTAGTAACATTTGTTTTTCTTCGATACGTCGCGAATTGACCGCAAATGTCTGCCAAGTAGGTTTAGTAATCCATCTTGCATCGTAATATAACCTTCGCTTTGTTAGTCCATTTGCAAGGTATTATCTATGATTTTGTTATTATATTGTATGTCGTTATTCCCAGCATTTCATTTTCAGTCGTGCAGAATTATCCAGCCAATATTTTCTATCTTCAACAAAGACATTACTTGTGTCCATAGAGATATATCTACACAATATAATTAATAAAATGTCTATTCCTCCGCGTATGTAAACACCACTGCCCAGCTATTTCCCATTATTTCCATTTATAAATTGTTTTATTTTGCCGTACATTGTGTTAGTACCGGAAGAAAAGCTGATCAATATTACGACCATGCCTAGACGAATTAGGCAAAAAAATTTCGCCCCGCTCTTCGTCTCTGGGGCGAAAGTCTCGTAGGGCATTTGCTAACTCGGCGATTTGGCAGTTCCGTAGCCAAATGGCTACGGAACTAATAACTTAAGTTTTAAAACCGATACGCACTAACCGTTTCACATGTGTATTCTGTGACATACAACCGACACTTGGGCGTCAAGAAACTGAAGAAATGTGCTCCAAATAATTACTTATGAGTACTTTTATCGGTCACACAGAAAAGATTTCACAATTAGCCGCCATACTGTGCACGTGATGTTACCTTTGGGTCACATGATCTAACGCGATCTTGTGTTGGGTGGCGGTGGCCGCGTGAAGAATTAGGCCATACGCATGAAAAAGAATAAAAAATGGCTCAACTAACACTGCGTTCCCGTAATAATAATGTCTCGAACGACGGGTTCCAGTGCCCAGAATGTAAACATTAGCTTGATCTTCTGTTGACGCACGAGAATCCCGAGTGGTAGTCTCGCTCACAAAACATCCGGTTATATACAAACTTTGACAAGCACATGCGTTCTGACAAAAAGGTAATAATTTCACACTTTTACATGGTTATTGTCAGGTAACTTTAGTGATATACATATAAGAATGCATACAGACACGAAAGACGTGTTTATTGCTCTGTTTATGGCGTTTTTGTAAGGTTTCACGTTTCATGAAAATACTTATGTTTCGGCCGCGCGAGCTCTTCGCCCTATAGACTAGCAAAAGCCAGATAGAAAAACATTGTAGGGCGATTAACTTTGCCTAAGACGAATAGCAGCATTATGTCATGACAAAAACTTACATTGAAATGTTGTCGTTTTTGTTGTCGTGTATATGTTTCATAGAAACACTTGTTCAACGCGGTGAGGTTTAGCGAGAGTTGTACGTAACCATTTTTACGCATTGGACGTTTGATGTTCCGATTGACATAAAGTTTACCTCAGCACTTTTTGTATACCACATCCGTCCTTATTACTGATCTATACGTAAATGAATGACCGCCATTATTCCGAGGTCGCCTCACAAGAGGTTAGTTGGAACAGAACTTGACGCGATTTGATGGAAAACGCCGGTCGTGTTTGCGTCACTTTCAGTGCAACGCCTACTGATAAGCATGACCAGTTACCACAACAGAAAACACACATTATGTCTATGAGAAAGACACTTAATATCGGTTACCTAAACGTAACGGCTGAAATGTGTTTTTCATAGATGGTATCAGTAGTTTCGGGTTAATGTGGAACTAAATCAATTAACAAATGGGAGAACATATGTTTTATTCACAGTAAGACAAACATTAAGCTTCATGTGCATGGTACACAATCGTTTATGCCGAAATCACTATGATCTTTGCTTTTGTGCTTTGAGGCCGAAGTCACCAGAATTGCGGGCCGAAGTCTTCAAAAGAATGCTGTCCACTGGTTCTACTGGTTCTACTGTGCTTCTTAAGTGAGAAAATGCCAATTCATGCACATTCAGTATCTCATCTTGTCTCTGGGGTTGTCAAACCACATTCTTTTAGGCGTTCTTCATAACTGAGGTAATCATTGTAGTTGCTCTCCTCTATAGTCGTTCTAGCGTATCTATTTACTTCTTACTATATGTTCTTAAAGCTCGTCTACAATATTCTAAATGAGGCCTAATTATTGCTTAATGCACAGGTCCAGTTAACCTTTTTCCTTTTACGTTATTTGTGTCGTAATCAACCCAAGAACGTGATTACTCTTTGAAGCTGCAATACCACACTGATTTGAAACTTTCATGTGAGCATTTATTGTTACTACTAAGTCATTTTATGTTGTTTCCCATGTATAGTTTACATCTACGTTCCCGGATCATTCTACCAAAACGGTATAATCTGTGTCCCTTAACGTTTTATAAGAATATTTTCCCCATAGGGCCTAATCTTCTTCTTCTTCTTACGTATGTTTCAAGAAGGGTCAATCATGTGTCGCATTTATGGTCCCAAGCCAGGCGCGTGCTGGCCCGACCAGCCTGACCAGGTCTCCGTTGCATCTGTGTACGGACTCTCACTGGTGATGTGAAATGCGGTCTGCCTTTCGGCACCGCACTCGCACGCCTCGCCTCGTTTGTCCATGTGGTACTACTCTTCCCGGCAGCATCGCTGATGATACAGCGGGTGTGCTCCGAGAAGGCGTGTCGAGATCGCAGACATTTACATCCAGGTGCAGTTGTTGTCACCATGGTGACTAGTGTGTGTTGGTCATCTGTTTCGGCAAGACGAACAAGTGCGAGGCATTGTTTGTTTCGACGGATGTCTGGGGGCGTTAACCCAGTGACGACTGGCAGCATGACCGTTGGTGTCGATCGGATGCACTCGGATACCAGGTGGAGGCTGTTGTTTAGTGCTGCGTCAAGTCGATGTGTGTGGGCACTGCGACACCACACTTGCGAACAATACCCGGCCGGAGCAAGTGCTATTGTTAATTTTTGAAGAACGTCAACGTTTTCTCAGACCTTTTCATTCCAAGGCCATTTTGTGCCAGCCGGTCGTCGAAGAAAGTTGCACCGTGCGTTGACTTTCTTCGAGAGCTGGGACAGGTGTCTTGAGTAAGTCAATGACCTGTCGAATGTAACTCCGAGGTACTTGGGATTTTCTGTTGTCGGGATCATTTTCTCTCCGCAGTGAACTTCCATCTGGTGGTTTGTCAGGCAGTTTGTCAGATGAAAGGAGCTGCTCACTGTTTTGTTGACGTTAAGTCAGAGCCGCCATCGTTGGAGGTACAGGTCTAGACAAGACAGGTCGTTAGTTATCGTTTGCTGCAATTCAGCATAGATTAGTCCCGATTCCATGATTCATCAGCATAGATGTATTGCGTTGATGCTGTGTGCGGGATGTCCGAGGTGTAGATGTTGAAGAGTATCAAAGCAAGTGTTTGTGTTTGTTTGGTAGTAGGCGTAGCATCTTCAGGGGTAGACATTTGTGCCACACAACGAGAAGTCAACGAATACTGCTCCACATTTCTTTCCGGTTTCAAACGCTGTCTCGATGTCTTCTGTTCTACAATACTTCTTCTTGGGCGAAATCCTGCTTACTCGAGTGGCAGCTGTAGATCAACGACCGGAAGCAGACGATTGTAGATCAGTCGCTCGAGAAATATGTAGACAACCGATAGTAAGCTTATCGGACTATAGCTGGGTTCTTGCCCGGTTTGAGGATAGCAATAATCTTGGCACGATTCCAGATTTTTGGTATCCTTGTGCGCTGCATGCAGTTGGTCATGAACACGCGCAGCCAGTTCTGACATTCTTTGCTGAGGTGCAGCAGAAAATCGGGATGAATCGAATCTGGTACCGGGGCTTTACCGGATTCGAATGAACCTAGATCGCGTTGCATCTCATTGATTGTGAAATCACTGCAGAGGAAAAGGTCGGTTGACCCTCCTTGCCATCTCTTTGAGATCTTTATTGACCGCGCTGGTGAATTCGCGGTTTACTAGCGGCCATTTTTCATAAAGTGTTGTTTGAACTTACCAGCTTTGATGGACACCTGAGGTTTGTTGTTCTTCTCCCCGGTGAGTCGTCGTACAACGCTCCAAGCTCTGCGACTAGAGTGGGTGAAGACAATCGCCTTTTCGGTTTCGACCCATCTTTCCTCTCGTATTGTTTCTAAGTGTTCAATGTAACCGAATGGTTATTTACTGGTATGAAAAGGTTTTGCTATCGTTCAGGCGGAACCCTCTCAATGTGGGTGATAACAAATACTTTTAAAGCATTCACTGGCCAAGTAAATAAGATTTTGTCAACCCGGTTATCAGCAACCATATTACTGTAATTTATTAACAAGGTTGATAGGCTGATAACAGGGTTGACACTGAATGGTAATCACTTATAAGTTAGGCTTAAAATATATCACCGACTATCTATAATTACTATTATGATTAAGTTGTTCTAATACACTATAGCAACTATATCTTGCAGACATTATGGCACTCACACCTGCCAAGAAACAACGCCGATACAGAGAACGGCATGATGCTGATGGATAACGTAAGGAAAACCGAAAGGAGTTGGGGAAACTCAAGCCTATCAGTGTCTTATCGCAGAGAAAGTAGAGACGTCGCCGCAGATATTAGCGAGCAGCACAAATGAGGTCACGCTTGAAGTGAGATGTGGAACACAATCAGGATATGTTATCCCCTGCTGCGAGCCCAAAGTCAAGTCTCTGCTGAATGTGTACCAGCATTCAATATCAATATCAGACACCAGTGTGAAATGCTCAGAAAGTTGTTGAAAAACTTGACTACGTCTGAATGAATAATACAAATCGACTTTTCTGAAAACGATACGTGTTAGTAGTAGACGTAAGTTTTTGAAGGATTAATTCCGGGCCCCATGTGTCTGAACGACTTACGGTTGCGTGCGCAGCCAATCAGAGCGCTCCCTAGCGGTTGTGGGAACACCAAAAACCTTGCGCAGCGCCCCCTAGCGGCTGTAGGAGTACCGAAAGATAACCAGTAGCCATCGATAGTGGACATAGGAACACACAATATACACCTTAATAATAATACATCACCCACCCCACCCCCACCCCCACCACAACACCTGACCCTGACCTTGACGGAGTGACCAGGCCGAGTGGCGAGCTAATACTAACTGGACGCCCTAACGACTGGAGTTAACTGTAAGCCCAAGCGTTTATCCAGCTGTGAGCCATAGTGCGAGATCAAAGGATGCCAATCGGAACAATGTAGCAATGGAGCCGAGCTAATCAGTGAAAAAAACAGCAACAATGTTGCAAGTACAGTATTGATGTGGGACTGAGGCATGTTATAGCCAGTATATATGTAGTGGACATAAGACGTCATAAAATGAAAACTTTTAAATATAATGCGATGATGTAATATTTATTAGTTAGCCGACATGCATGGCAACATTTTATCCGTTGGATTATGGAAATCTGACCTTTCAGTAAAGAAATTGTAGCAGGGTGAAAATTGACTATGTGTATAATATGCACACACACACACACGCACGCACGCACTCACGCACGCACGCACGCACGCACGCACGCACGCACACACACACACACACACGCAATGGGAACGAGAACTCAATACAAGACGGGAATATATATATATATAATATCAGCTCAAGCAAAATTTAATATATATGAAACTTTTAAATATAATGCGATGATGTTATATATATTATTTAGCCGACATGCATGGCTACATTTTATCCGTTGGATGATGGAAATCTGACCGTTCAGTAAAGAAATTGTAGCAGGGTGAAAATTGACTATGTGTATAATATGCACACACGCAGTTGGAACAAGAACTCAACAGAAGACGGGAATATCAGCTCAAGCAAAAATTTAATATATATGAAAAATGAAGTACAATTACAATGGGAATATATATATATATATATATATATATATATATATATATATATATATATATATATATATATATATATATATAGAGAGAGAGAGAGAGAGAGAGAGAGAGATTTTAAAACATTAGAAGTATATATAGAATTATAAACATTATAAGTATAGAAGTGAAACATTATATATATATATATATATATATATATATATATATATATATATATATATATATATATATGTGTGCGTGTGGATAAGTTCATGGAGCATTATTGAACGCCGTCAAAAGATTTCGGCGAACGTGACGTGGCGTCATATTTCGTCGCATGTTGCAGCGTAGTCGGAGCGGCGCCAGCGTACGTCGGCGTCGACGCTGTAATGGAGACGTGATCGTGTGACGGTGTGACAGGGTAACGCTGCAGCTCTGTCATGACACCCAACCAGACCCTCCGATGATCGAGGAAAGCTGCTCCTAGTGACGGTGTGAGACGCAGCAGCAGCAGCTCTGTCATAACACTCAACCAGACCCTCCGATGTTCGAGGAAAGCTGCTGCTGTGTTACATTCATCGTCCCAGGATTCTGGTTGGGTGCCATTGCGTCGATAGCCGAAGGTGCAGTGTTGCAGTTCGGCGAGAACGTGGCGCCATCGACTAACATGCTCCATGAATGATGGTAATAAATCATTAGCATATAGTTCATCACGAAACGCGACGGTGACCCGTCTGGCCTGGCGCTCTATAGTCATGTCCTGTAGTTCTGCCATAACGAACGGCCAGTCATGTCTATGGATACTGCAAGGAAACGACAAACCAGAGTGAGATGCATAGTGTAGTCATCTATATATATATATCAGACGTAACCAAGCAACGAGATAGATGGAATGCGAAACCGATCGACTGGTAGTTTTTATCGCTAGGCAAGCCGCTGCATATGGAATTTGGACCCGACGAACACTCAGCGAGACATGTATACACGGGAACGATAGAACAGTAGGTAAAGTGAACATTTATTAAAAATGTAGGGCTATGTAGAGCTATGTAAAATATTATATATATATACTCACGCACGATCCATCAGTTGAAACATCGCGTTCCCGGCTACTTGGAGAACGGCCAACACATCTGTAAAGACGGCTATCAGTTCTGCAGGCATGATCGACTTGAATTGCTGGTTGTGATGACGACACGATGATCTCAGCCGTATTATATAGCATGCTAGAAATAAGACAGACAGCTGTCGTAACCCTCGGAACAATACCACAGTAATCAGAAAAAAACTGATAAGCGGTCGGCAACTGTCAACTAACCGACGTCGGGCATCCATCACGGAAGGAAAAAACGAGGTTATGAGTACTCGGACAGCTCTAGAACGGCGTGTATTTAATACAGTAAATGTACATTTAACGTCATAAAGGCAGTATGAATCGTCCTATACACTTCAGAGGCGGTAACAATTATCTGTCCAATTTCTACGTGTGCAGGATACATGTGTGGAATAGAGAATTTAAAACTGTTGAAAGCGCGTACCAGTGGCGTAAATGTATGCAACATGGTGATTTGCATACAGCAGAAAAAATACTAGCCACACGCACTGGTCTACAGGCGAAATACCTCAGCAAGAGCATTCGAGAGAAGGTGCATTTACGCGCAGAATGGAACAAATAGAGATATTCTGTAATGTATGCGTTAGTCGCTGTTAAATTTCGCGATCCAACCCTACGTAAACGACTGTTAGACACACGGGAAGTTGAATTGAAGGAATGGGTAAAGAGTCGGGAAGGATACTGGAGTGCACTGACCTACAGTGGTCAAGCAGGTCAGAACATGCTTGGACAGATACTTATGCGAGTACGCGAGTTCATTCGAATGCATCAGAATCCCCCCACAGTGAAACGATGGCCAGATGTAACGCGAGTCGATCACAAGACCGGTGGACAAAGTACAATGCACTGCCAGACACCCGGCGCACAATAGCGGCATCACGCGCGCGGCCAACGGTGGAGATAAGATTGCGCGCCACAGGCAGTAGGAGGCCTATACAAACCGAGCGCACAGTTAACGAATCACACAACCGTTCTCCGATCGCAAAGCATCAGTTCACAAGCAGCAACAGCATCATCAGAAGGAATGGCCTCGAAACAGTTTGACGACAAGGAGATGACTGTTACGCGTCTAGAGAATGAAGTAAGTAACGGAAATTATAGATTTACACGTCCGTTAACGATAATACAATGTGCTGTGCAAGAGAAATATATCGTATATACATCGTGTCCACAGTGTAACAAACGTGTGATTCCGGAAAACAATGGGTATGTGTGTCCGATTCATCGATGGCAGCGGGTTCCCATGTACAGATTCGCTCTGCGTGTCCTCCTACAGGATTGGATTGGAAGTGAATGTTGGGTCACGTTGTTTAATGAAAAGGCAGTTCAGGTATTGGGATTCACTGGTAACGCCTACATGAGCATGACGTCAGACGCCGAGCGGTACGCGGCACTGGATATGTTGCGGGGGGCCCGTGTCATGGTGACCATTAGGAAATGCGTAGCGGGACAGTATGTCAATTACATCGTGTCAGAACTGGAAGTAGTGACCGTGTAATTCTGTTGACAGGATGACACCACCGCCACCGCCGCTGCTACAAGCAGTGACGTCGGGGATGCAAAAGAGAAGGTAATGGAATGGTTACGTAATAATAGTTGTGAGATACTATTCTCCTCCTCGGTGGAAAGTTGTTCACCGCCACCACTCATTATAATAACAGATGACGAGGGGGAGGATAGTACGTCACAGCCCGATGTTATATCTATAAGTAGTAGCGACGAGATGGAGGCTACGGTGAGTGGTCTAGATAGGATACGTGATCGATCCGAAGCCATGACGAACGAAAATAACTTTTATAAAGCGCTAGAGGTCGCCAGTGTCCAGTATGCCTGTGACGAGGTGAACCGCATAATGAATTTAACGGACGACAATGAGCGTTACGTACCATCGTCCAGCTTGGTCATGCACATCTTGCGGTGGCTATCGATAGAGGTCACCGCAACGTGTGCGAACATGCAGTGGCGACACGATATGACAGAGTTGGTTAGAAAGAGTCTAGCCGAACGATACACAGATATACAGGGCGACGCGGACGAATATGCAGAATGTAACTAGTATTTCTGTTCAATAGATAAGCAACGGCCTACGTCAACTCCGTAGGGCGTACGATGAGGAGGTGGCGACGTCACGCAAACGGAAGACATCAGCCACGGAAGATGACGACACCATAGAGGTGAAACGGCGAGACACTTCCGCATCACCATCAACATCCCATGACTACTGCGAGTCACCACCAGCAGCAGTGCCACTACCATGGGAAGAAGAAGAAGATGATGATGATGAACATGACGATGATTTCAAGTTCAGCCCTGCTTCGCCTCCACTGACACAGACGACGAAGCGGGAGGAGGAGGAGGGGGAGGAGACGACACCACCGACGTTGTACGTGTTTCCAAACTCAACCGTCCTACTGACGGCAGACGGCGGTGCAGTCCGCATACCAGACCGGCCCGCCAACCAACCGGAGCCCTCCACAAGCCACACCTACGCAAGCCACATGAACACAGAGGTGTGTAAAATCATGATCGAAGAGTCGGTGTCGCATATAATCACAAACACGTGGCGAACATCATCACACACGTTAGAAGAGGTGACGACGAGCATATGTGAATCCATCACGGCAACTATAATGTCGCCGGAATGGCACGAACTCATGAAATCGTATGCACGCATCAACATCCGCCGTCTGCAGTAGTTAGTAGTTGAACATTAGTAGTTAGTAGTAGTTAGTAGTTGAACATTCAGTAGTTAGTAGTAGTTAGTAGTTGAACATTCAGTAGTTGAACATTAGTAGTTAGTAGTTAGTAGTTAGTAGTAGTAGTAGTAGTTGAACATTATAACCACTGTAGATGAACTGTAGATGAATATTAGTATTAGTAGTTGAACATGAGTATTATTGCTGTCATGTAGAACGAAGTGTACTACGACGAGGCACCCGTACTCCCAGCCAACGTTCGGGATCGTGCTGAAGTATTGTCGGTTATCACCACGTATATGACGTCATCAACAGAATACTATTATTAGTCAAACATAACCATTAATTTATATATGTATATATATATATATATATATATATATATATATATATATATATATATATATATATATATATATATATATATATATATATATATATACACACACATAACGACTTATATAGTACATCATCATCATCATCAATTTATGTAACCTCTGTCGCGGTGTAACAGCCCACAAGTTAATAACCATGATACTAGCCACTGACGTGTCGATAACCGATCGTAAGCTAGTGGTCACTGTCGAGGATGTAACAATCCCACAAACCATCATGTCGTCATCGTATTTATATAAGTCTATCCGTGTATATGTGTATATATATATATATATATATATATATATATATATATATATATATACATATATGACATACCACATTATAATTAATAAAAAAAGTCATACAATGATTGATACGTGTTGCCAGTGGTGTTCCCTCGTCCTACATAGTTGAAAGAGAACCCGTAGCCATCGATAGTGGACACAGTAGCCAATACCATAGGAACACACCTTAGTTAATACACCATTCACCACCACCACGACCACCACGACCACCACGACCACCACCACCACCACCACCACCACCACACGCACTATATAGATGTACTAAGGCACGCTGTCTCTCAGTTGTAGACGTGTACAGCACCATGAAACGTAATATATGTCGGCACTGTGGACTGGCAATCGACACGTATGCAGAGCTACGACGTCACGTAGAGAGTCATTCGACACCGTCGGTGAATGAGCACTCGTATTCGGTGGCGCAATCAGCAGCGGTGCCACCTAGCGACCACGTTAAGAGAACGAAATATGCGTGTAAATGCGATGCAACGTTTGGGAGATGGGACGATCTGCAGCATCACGTAAGGTCCGTATGTCGTCTTAGTAGTAGCAGTAGTAGAAAAAAGACCACAGTCTACACTTGTACGAAATGTGGAAAGAAGTTCGTTAGTAGTCGCAACCTGACCAGACACGCAAGATCCACGTGTACCGACGTCAAGGAGCCACCATCACCGAAGAGATCAAACATGGAAGACACCACACCCCACCACCCACTCGTTACCGACGAAGACCCCATCGATCCACCCGCTCGACTGCCCTTCGCCGACAACCTGTCGACGGAACTGCTAGATGTCGTTCGAGCGCACTGGTCGACCGTACGGACACGTGTAACGAGAGGACCCCTCCAGTGCAGGTACGATTACAGATTAACGACGCGAGACACGACCGTTCTAGAGACGCCTTTGAAGATCATGTTCCAGGAACAGACCAACGCCTTCAAGATTAATCTAAGTTACGGGTTCATTCTGAGGAACAAGAATACGGGTCGATACAAGTACTACCATGCCTCGTGCAACTGCTGTGGACCCTACCTGGACGAGCCCAGTCTCACCACCAACAGCAATGACTTTGATGACTTTCTCGAACGCATCCGATAAACCGACATCTTGCAATGGGCCATCAATCAAATACCGGATTCTGCGTGGGTGTGCGAACTCGTGACCAATGTCACATTTTTCGTCAACCGCATCATCGATCACCCGATAGGATGTGTAGGAATGATCTCCCTTCCAGTCTACATCAAGAACAACAAAGCCGTCTTCGGATTGGAAAAGGAACCCAACAATTCCAAGAGGTACAGTGACAACCTGTGTCTCTTCCGGTGTCTGGCCCTGCATCGAGGATGTGATCGATATCGATTGGAACCAGCGGTGAAGACGCTGTACGAGGCTTACGCCCAAGACGGCGTACCCATGGAAGAATTTGCCGGGGTCAAGATGGATGACCTCTATCGTGTAGAGACCACGTTCCAAACGAACGTGTGCGTGTACAGGCTCGAAAAACCGGATGGAGAGGATGGAGAGGATGGAAAGACAACTGCCGAACACGTTCGTCGATCGGTATGTAAGTACCCTGACACACTCTACCTCAATCTTCACGAGACACATTTTTCCTTCATCCAGGATGTACGCAAGTACTGTCACTCGTACAGATGTCGGAAGTGCGGTGACTCGTTGTGGAAAGGCGCATGGAAGCTACGCAAACACGAGAGCACGTGTACGGGGTGTGTGCATCGAGTCTATCTTGGTGGCGTGTACCATTCGACTCCATCGGTGTTCGAACGGCTGGACGACGAGAACATCCGAGTGGCCGAATCGTTGCGGTACTATCCGTACCGAGCCACCTTTGACTTTGAGTGTTGGTTCGACACCGAACAACTTCCGTCGGACAGTGACCAGGTTCACTGGGTTGCGCGTCACGTCCCGCTGAGCGTTAGCGTGGCATCCAACGTGCCCGGACACGAGCAAGTGAAATGTCTCGTCACGGATGGAGACACCAACAAGTTGGTGTGCGCCATGATGGATATCCTGCGATCGATGAGTGACGCCGCGTACGACAAGATCAAAGACTCATACGAGTATGCGTTGGAACAACTCGCAGAAGCGCTGACGAACTGGGACGAACAGGAGGAGACTGCACGGTCAGCCACCGACAAGGAATCTCGACCGGCAACCAATCCATACAAAACGCTGATGGGACAACTGTATGGATGGATGCATCAGTTACCTGTCATCGGGTTCAATTCGGGTAAGTATGATCTCAATGCCATCAAACAGTTCCTCATACCGTACTTCCTGTCGACTGCAAAGACAGAGGAACAAGAAGAGGAAGAAGAAGAAGAAGAAGAAGAGAGGGAGCAAGAGGACAAAAAGAAAGAAGAAGAGAACGATGGCATCGGGTAATTTTTCGTCATCAAACGCAACAACACTTTCATGTGTCTTTCGACGGATCAGCTGAAATTCCTAGACATGACCAACTACATAGCCCCTGGGTTCAGCTACGAAAAGTATCTGAAAGCGCACGGATGCGAGGTGACGAGAGGTCATTTCCCGTACGAGTATATGGACCGTCTGGAGAGGCTCGACGACACCGCTCTTCCACCGAAAGAGACCTTCTTCAGTCGACTGAAGAACGAAGGTATTTCAGACGAGGATTACGCCAGTTGTCAAGAGGCCGGGTGCAACAAAGGCATGACGACGTTGCGCGACTTTCTGGTCTGGTACAACAACAGGGACGTGGTTCCCTTTCTTCAGGCAATCGATACACAGTTTGCCTTCTATCAACAACGTGGAATAAACATGTTCAA
Source organism: Lamellibrachia columna (assembly GCA_963662155.1). Classification (NCBI taxonomy): domain Eukaryota; kingdom Metazoa; phylum Annelida; class Polychaeta; order Sabellida; family Siboglinidae; genus Lamellibrachia; species Lamellibrachia columna. The sequence continues at coordinate 22,142,808 of OY759262.1, forward strand.
GCAAGGCATCAGCGTGTCTGGTGTGACCCTGCTGTACCTGTTCAACGACCTTCCAGAGAAGACCTACTTTACCATCTTCAACGAGAAGAATAAAGATCTGCATGACCTCGTCAAAGATAACATTGTCGGCGGTCCTTCGATCATTTTTCACCGCTATCACGAGAAAGGGGTCACCACGCTACGTCAGAACGAGTACGGAGAGGCTGCTCGTCCGTGTCGGTCGATCGTCGGATACGATGCGAACGCACTGTACCTGTGGTCACTCATGCAAGACATGCCTATGGGATGGTGCACGCGACGACGGGTAGAGAACGACTTCCGCCCCGAATCGGCGCAGCTGTACGGACAGATGGCTGCAGAATGGTTGACGTGGGAATCCGAACGCACGGGACGTCCCATACGACATCAGATCAACGGACGAGAGAAGAGAATAGGCAAACATCGGGTGGATGGATGGTGCAGTGAGACGAAGACGGCTTATCAGTTCCAAGGTTGTTTTATCCATGGTTGCCCGTGCACTCGAAAAGAGGAGAACGCCGTCAACGGGAAACCCATGGCGCAACTGCTCGCCGAGACCCGAAAGACCACTGCCTACCTACGTCACTTTGTCAAGGTCGTCGAGCTGTGGGAATGCGAGTGGAAAGAGATGAGACGAGCCCCGACCGTACGAAATGGTCTGGATGCTGCATTTCCCCTACGTCGACACGTACGGTGGACGACGACGTCGCAACAGATCCTGAACGGCGTGCGTGCAGGAACCGTGTTCGGCATGATCGAGTGCGACATTTGCTTACCGGAAGAATTGCGCGCGCACTTTGCCGAGATGCAGCCCGTGTTCAAGAACATCCGTCTGATACGCAAGGATCTCGGTCCGTTCATGCGCCGATACGCCGAAGAGCACAACATCATGTCGACTCCAAGGCGCATGCTCGTGGGTAGTTATCGTGGCGATAAGATACTGCTCGCAACGCCCCTGCTGCGATGGTATCTGGACCACGGTCTCGAGGTGCTACACGTTTACCAGATCATCGAATACGATCCTATTCCGTATTTCCGACGGTTCGGCGATGCAGTGTCCACGGCCTGACGCGAGGGAGACGTCCACCGAGACAAGACCATCATCGCGGACACCATGAAGTTGCTGGGGAACTCGGGCTACGGAAAGACCATCACCAACGTGGACCAACATCGCGACGTCAGCTACTGCACGGAGAAGGCGGCATCGCTCATGGTCAACGATAAACGGTTCCGACAACTCGACATCGTCGTCGACGATGCGTACGAGATAGAGATGAACAAGAAAACCGTCAAGTACACCCTACCCGTACACGTGGGATTCTTCGTTCTGCAGTACTCCAAGATGCGCATGTTGCAGTTCTATTACGACTTCATCAACATATACGTAGAGCGCCCTCTGTTCCAGTACTGCGAGATGGATACAGATAGTGCCTATTTGGCCTTGGCCGGTGAGTCCGTCGATGCCCTCGTGACCCCAGCACGACAAGATCATTATTTCCGACATCGTTCCGAATGGCTCCCGTCCGAATGTTGCGACGAACATCGGAACGACTACGTGCGCTGTCGACTCGCCGATCGACCTTGGGTCGGAGACGAGGCGTGCTGTAAGGCGCGCAGAGCGTTCGACAAGAGGACAATGGGTCTTTTCAAGGTCGAGTGGTCCGGTGACGGGTTCGTGGGGTTGTGTAGCAAGACGTACTATTGTTTCGGAGCCACCGACAAGTACAGCACCAAAGGACTGAGCAAACGTCACAACACCATCGACAAGGATGCGTTCCTGGAGGTGCTCACCAACCGTCGGAGCGGAAGTTGAAAGAACCGTGGATTCCGGTGCATAAATCGACCGTGTTGACGTACGTGCAGGAACGGGCGGCCCTCACCTACTTTTACGCTAAACGCGTGGTGCACGAGGACGGGGTGTCCACGGGTCCAGTGGACGTGTAGAAAAGGCGATGCACTCTTGTCGTCTTTCACAAGCGATCATGGACGCACGATGGAAACATCCCTTCACGTGCATCGTCGCAGGACCGACGGGGTGCGGCAAGAGTACTTTCGTGACGCGTATGTTGCGTCACGCTGCTGCAATGATCGATCCACCTCCCGATAAAATCACGTGGTGTTACGGAGAATGGCAAGAGGCTTACGCAACGACGGACTTGGTCCACGTGCGGTTCGAGGAAGGGTTACCGACGGCGGCCATGTTCGAATCGACAACGAGGAACCTCATCGTCATAGACGATCTGATGGCAGAAACGGACGAGCGGGTCACGACCTTGTTCAGTAAAAAAAGTCACCACAGGAACACGTCCGTGCTGTATCTCGTACAGAACCATTTCCCTAAACACAAAGAGAGTCGCATCATCAGTCTGAATTCTCAGTACATGGTGGTGTTCAAGAATCCTCGTGACGCATCGCAAATGTCGCCCTTGGCTCGGCAGATGTATCCGGGACGCGTCAAGTTCGTTCAAGAGGCTTTTAAAGAAGCCACGGCGGTACCGTACGGTTATCTATTGGTCGATCTCAAACAGGACACGCCCGAGGACATGCGTCTGCGCTCGGCCATCTTTCCAGACGACGGTGTTCAGTACGTGTACTTGCCGAAGGTATAAAACGACCGAGTACGTGGATAGTCTCTTCATTCGCACCATGTCTGCCCTGGTGAAGAGACACATTGTGTGCATACAGGCTCTGAACAGAATCAAGAGCAACAAACTGAAAAGGGCCATCATCGCCAACGCCGACGCCGATCTGCTGTGTGCACTGGCCGAGTGTGCCTACAACATACTAAAAAAGAACATTCCATTGACCGAATTACAGAGGCGACGTTTGAGTAAATACAGGACGAAGTTACGCGAGTTGGCTCAGAGACGAAAGCCAGCTGCCAGGAAAAGACGTATCTTGCTGCAACCGCAGGTCGGCGAGGGATAGAGCGGAGGTTTCCTATCGGCCTTCCTAGCACCGTTGGCAAGTTCGGTCTTTCTACCCTTGCTCCGAGAGGTGTTGCTCAAGAGGTAGATACATGGAAGACGCACGCAAGATGGCCTTGGTGGACCCGCGACTGTTGGACACGCTTCGTTCACCCCCACCACCCGCAACCGACACATTAGGTAAGAAGGTGCAATCCCTCGATGACGATATGAAGACCATCCTCGATAGAAAGGACCTAGACGACGGGACCAAGGTGACACTGTATAATCAGGTGTTGCAGCGGTAAAACGTCTTGGCCGATAAACACGTCAAGGAACCGATACGCGTGGTCACGGTTAACGAGTCGGTGACGGGGTCGGGGGTGGAGCCGGGGCTGGAGGGCGCAGTACGAGCTCCTAGTAGCGGAGTAGAGGCCACCGTCTTGGACACCGTTCCCAAGACCATGCAGGCCAAAGCCAGACGTTTGATGGAGCATCTCAAGAGAGATATCGCGTGGACCGCTCGCGGTGAACTTATACACGAGGGCGTGCCGGTTGTCGGAAGTAACGTGGTGGATCTCGTTAATGATATGTTGCGTAAGAGAAAGACCGATCCGCCGGATTGGCAGCCATTCGCACGACAACTCCGTGCCATCAACATACCCATGGAGTTGGTCGGTAACGTCGTCAGGAAAGCCTACATACGACAGGCGACGACGGTCACTCCCTCTCGTCGGTCAGCTACTACTACTACTACTCCTCGTGCTGGTGCTGGCAGTGCACGAAGATCACTAAGTTGGACACCCCTCGCTCGTCAGCGCCGTCGAATGGAACATTCCATGCCCACCCCACCCCCCGAATCACGCAAGGCTTTGTCGTCATTGGCTGGTTGGGACGACTTATAAGGTGGTACGATGTGTGTCCGTAGCACAGTGTTCGTCATGCCAACCGATCCACAGGACGCGTACCGTTCCATCGTTGCTGCGATATTTTGCAGTGGACTTTCCTTGATTGCTCACGGTATAGCCCAAATTCTTATGCAACAGGCGTTATTCAGACTATGGTTTCGCTACTAGACTGTTGTTGCTCCACCGCTAGCGTTGTGGGTGCGATAGCGTGTGTCCTACTATACGTCGGCGTGCTCCTCGTCATTCGTCAGCATTCGTACTCCGGAGTCAACGTCACCGCCCCCGTCAACGCATCGGTCCTCCTCCTCCTCTTTTAATGGCGCGGAGGAGAGAACACCCAATGAGGGAGGTCTACTTCGATCCAAAAAGGGTAGGCAGTTATGGCGGAGTCGGTGCCTTGCGACGCGTCACGCGCGTGCCGCGGAAAATCGTCGCAGAATGGTTGTCGGAACAGGACGCCTACACCTTACACAAACCAGCGAGACGTCATTTCAAGAGACGCCGCGTCATCGTGGGTGGTATACATCAGCAGTGGCAGGCCGATCTCGTAGACTTGACGAAGTTGAAAAAAGACAACGAAGGTATGACCTTTCTCCTCACGGTGATCGACGTCTTTTCGAAAGTGGCCTGGTGTGTTCCTATGAAGAACAAGTCCGCGGCGTCGTTGGTAGCAGCGCTGCAAGCCACGTTCGTCGACAACTGGCCAACGACGTTGCAGACAGATCAAGGTGTGGAATTTCTGAATAAATCCGTTCATACTCTATTGAAGAAGTACGGCATCCATCACTTCTCCACGCACAACGCGGAGACGAAGGGGAGCGTTGTGGAACGATTCAACAGAACGTTGAAGACGCGCATGTGGCGATACTTCACGAAACACCAGACGTGGCGTTACATCGACGTCCTTCAGGACTTGGTGCGATCGTATAGCAACACCCACCACCGCAGTATCGGTATGGCTCCGTCAAATGTGAATGGAAAGAATCAAGAAAAGGTGTGGCAACGTCTGTACGGTCACGACGGTAAGGGCGTGCCCAAGTTGCGCGTGTCGGATCGCGTGCGCGTCAGCAAGTACAAAGGCACGTTCGAAAAGGGCTACGAAACGAACTGGAGCGAAGAGATGTTCACGATACACGAGGTTCACCCCTCCGATCCACCCGTGTACCGCTTGCGAGACGATCTCGGCGAAGTGCTGGACGGCACCTTCTACGAACTGGAGCTGCAGAAGGTGTCGGTACCCGTCGATCAAGTGTACCGCGTGGAGTCGGTACTGCAACGCCGTAAGGTTGGTAGACGAAAGGAGGCTTTGGTGAAATGGTTCGGCTATCCCTCCAAATTCAACAGCTGGATCGATGCCAGGGCACTCGTCCACTCAACTATAAAGACTAGCCGCGCGTATGGCGACACTTCATTCGAGAAATGACACAATACACGACACCACATACCTGCACCACCACCACCACCACCACCATCATAGACGAGGAGGTGGAGCAGGAAGAACAAGAGGATTGTACTGACGCTGCATCGAGCGAGACAGACAGCACTCCCTGGCACCTGTTCGGTACCGTGTGTCCCAAAGAGGAGATCGTTTTTCTGTGTCAGGTCGTCGTCTTGTACACGGTCATCCTGATCAGCATTTACAACCTGTCGACAGGTCACGATAATTCTAATCTGTGGACGGCTCTGTTGAGCAGTTCTTTGGGTTACCTGCTACCCAATCCCACGTTGAGACGCAATGGCGACTGATTTCTATTTGACGATACGTAGCAACGCTTCCATGAAGGTGCACCCCGCTAACACCTTGGTCCATTACATAACGGACTTGCCTCAACGCATATCGGTGTCTGGCGAATGGGAGTGCGGACTGGCAGAGATCCAGTACCCGCATACTTGGTACAACGTTCCAGAGGACGACACCTGGTTCTACCTCAACGAGCGCATTCCTGTGGGTCTTACCCCGAGTACGAAGATCGCTGCTGGGTATTACCGCAGTCCTGACGTATTGTTGGACCACGTCAACAAGGCGCTGAAACGCATGTCGACGGATAAGACGCGGGCTAAAATGAGTTACAGTACCATCACTCAGAAAATTGCTTTGCACATGTCACCGGGCACCGACTTCAGCATGCCGTACCAGAGTGCAATGGGTACCATTTGGGGATTCTCCCCGTCGCTTGTCACCAGTCCAGCGAGAGATAGGGATACACGCGTGTACACCCACCCGAGAGTAGGAGAGGAAACAAATCGAGCCTATCCACCGGAGCTAGGTCTCACGCCATCGGCCACCGTTACTTTGCCACCCGCAAAAACAAAGACTGCCGGTAGCCCGTACTCTTTCCGTCAAGAGGCCACTACCGTGGTGAACATAAATCAAGGGTTCGACACCATCTACGTCTACACGGACATCGTGGAGTCTCGCATCGTCGGCGACAGTCTCGTGCCGTTGTTGCGATGCCTCCCGGTTCGCGGAGGTCACGGCACCACGGTGTCCGATCGTTTCACTAACGTTCACTACGTGCCTCTGTTGCGCAAGGAGTTCGGGACCATAGAGGCGGATATAAGAGACGACACCGGACGGCGCGTGCCATTCGAGTACGGTAGAGTGACGGTGACGCTTCATTTTCGACGGCGTAGGACCGGGCTGTTCTGACAATGAATTACAACGACTATTACGCGCGTCAAGCGGGTGGTGCGCTGCCCTACTTAGCCGGTGCACAATACCAGCGAGGTCACGGACTGGGCAGTCTGTTCGGTGGTCTGCTGCGCAGCGCCATGCCACTCATCAAGAGAGGTGCCGTGGCGTTGGGTAAGGGAGCGTTGAAGACCGGCATTCGTATAGCTGACGACGTCTTATCTGGTCAGAACATAAAAACGGCAGCCAAACGACGCATCACGGACGCTGGTAGGGGCATGCTGCGTAACCTTGAGATCCCTGGCGTGCGATCTCGTAAACGTATAAAACGAGCACCCGCGAAGACAGGAGTCACTACAGCGAAGAGACGGCGTATGAGACAGACGCCCAAGAAACGTGAGGCCGACATATTCGACGACAACGATGGCGTTCGTACATAAACAGTCGTGCGAAGGGGTCAAGACCGAACTGGATCTCTTTACCGTACCCTCCACTCAGAACAGCATCGTCGACAGTCACGTGGTGGAACATCAACCCATGGCCTCTCTGGACTCTGGTGGACCGATAGAATTCCTGATCCCTGGATCGGGAGACGATTACCTGGATCTCGCCAACACGATGCTACACATGCAGTTGAAGGTGACGCGAGCCAACGGGGACGATCTCGACTTGGCCGACCCCGTGGGACCGGTGAATAACTGGCTGCATTCGCTGTTCAGTCAGGTCGACGTCTACCTGAACGGCACGCTCGTGACCCAATCAACCAACACGTACGCGTATCGTGCTTTCATCGAGACGCTGCTGAGTTACTGTACCAGTGCCAAGGGCACGCAGCTGACGGGTGAGCTGTGGTACAAGGACACAGCCACTCACATGGATGCTGTCAATATAGTCGACGGAGACGCGGCTAACGCAGGGTTCGTGGCTCGACGAGAGCACATCGTACGGAGTCGAGTGGTCGACATGATGGGTCGTCTACACGTGGACCTGTTTCTGCAAGATAAATTCCTGATCAACGGCATCGATGTCAAGATCCGACTGGTGCGCAATAAGGCTGCGTTTGCGCTCATGGCTGGTGGACCCGACCCCGATTACAGGATCAAAATCGTCAATGCCACCTTGTTTGTCAAGAAGGCCACCCTCAATCCCACCGTGCAGTTGGCACACATCAAGGCTCTCGAGAAGAGCACGGTCAAGTATCCGATGCGGTCCGTCGACTGCAAGGTGTACTCCATTCCCGCGGGTGCTCGGTCGCACACGCACGAGAACCTGTTCCTCGGCACTCTGCCGAAACGTCTGGTGCTGTGCTGCATCGATAACGATGCCTATAACGGTGCGTACGCCAATAATCCGTTTCACGCCAAGAACAACGCCATCAGCTTCCACACGGTGTACGTGGACGGACGACATATATACTCCAAACCCTTTCAGCCCAATTTCCAAGACGACCTCTTCGTCAGGAGCTACATGAGCCTGTTCACCTCGACCGGTAAGATCTGGCAGGACGAGGGGAACGGTCTGACTCGCAGCGACTACCGACACGGTTACACCTTCTTCGGTTTTGACCTGACCCCCGACCAGTGCGACGGCCCCTGCTTCCATCTGGTACAAAAGGGCGACCTGCGCATAGAACTTCATTTCCGCAATGCGCTGCAGACCACCGTGAACGTCATAGCCTACGCCGAATTCGAGTCCGTGCTGGAAATCGACAAGAACCGCAACGTCATCTACGCCTACTGAGATGGACACCCTACAGATCGCCCGACTACTGGAGACGGACCCGTGCACCAGATCGATATTTCGCGGTGTCGTACCCAAAGACGGACTGCCTGCGACGATAGACGGCGTTCTACCTGCGGCCTTCGTTTGCAACACCGACGACGGCGACGAACCGGGCGAACATTGGATAGCGCTGTACCTTGCTGCCGGACGCGGCGATTACTTCTGCTCGTACGGCCTGCCGCCACGTCACGCGGCCTTCCGCACCTTCATGAACGAACATTGTTCCGAGTGGACTCATAATAGCAAGAGACTTCAGAGTCCTCTGTCTAACGTTTGTGGACAATATTGCGTAGCTTTTGTATTGCTTCGTTGTAACGGCTTGCCAATGAGAACTTTTATCAACGTATTCGGCACCGATCTAGTTGCTAACGATTGCCGCGTGTTTGATTGGCTTAAACAGATGCGACAAGGTAGACTGTACAATCACACTTCGTACAAGGCGTGATGGTCAACATCCGCAAGTCGCCTCATCGTCACCCTCGAGCCTCTGGCGAGGTGGAGACACCCCTAAGCTCGCGACCTCTGGCGTGATGGTCAACATCCGCAAGTCGCCTCATCTTCATCGTCATAGTTGTCGTGATATTACACGCTACCCATGTTGTATCGCCATGCTGCTTGTGTTGTTCAATAAAATACGTGTGCACTCGTACGCTATCGTGTTTTGTTCGTTTCTCGTCTCCTCGTTAGGTCCTTTGATCTGAGTTATTAATGACCCTGTTAATGACCCCTGTTAACTTACTCTTTCATCTCAGTTATTAATGATCCTATTAATGACCGCTGTTAACAGACAGTCGTTCCTATGTCCACTATCGATGGCTACTGATTATATTTCGGTACTCCTACAGCCGCTAGGGGGCGCTGCGCACGTTTTTGGTGTTCCCACAACCGCTAGGGAGCGCTCTGATTGGCTGCGCGCGCAACCGGAAGTCGTTCAGACACATGGGGTCCCGGAATTAATCCTTCAAAAACTTACGTCTGCTACTCGTGTTACCCAAATTGTATTTGTGATAACTGGTGCTGTTAAATGTTGCCCACAATTTATTTGTGAGTACTGGTGTTGTGCAAACGTTATGGAAAGTTAATTTGTAGTTACTAGTGCTGTAAAATATAAGCCAAATTTTTTTTGAGATGTTTGAAATGTTTTTTTTTATGTTTAAATATTTACTTAGTTTTAAAAATAAATAGTTTTACTTGGTTTATGATTGCCTTGGTTCAATCTAGTTGCCAGATAAACGTTTTTCAATGTCAACTATGCGTCAACACTGTTACCATGCTTGTTAACTTATTCATCTTTTGATGGGGAAGGTGTCACTGAAGCGTTTTTAGGGTCACCATGTAGACAAAATAAAACCCATTAATCTTATGCATGTTTTGGATCACAACCTTATGATGCGTTCTGCCCTATCGTGAGTTAATATGTACTCAGTGTTTGCTAATTTTTGCTGTTTAGACTTATTCTAGGAAAACGTTATTTTCTATATGAAAATCAGTACAGTGACACACTACACTCATGTATTCGCCTTATCTGTTGTATTTTGTCAGTGGGCACTATATAAAATGAGGAAGCTTTTGTCGGTAACAGGGTTAACAATTAAACTGGGGGGGGGGGTCCCGTGTTGTTTCAGACGCCATACCGCTGTAAAATTATGACAAAATATCAGAAAGTGGCATACTAGTCACACAAATGTCGGATCATATGGCCATACCTGCTGCTCTGAATGTTAATATTAACAATATATTTAATAAAATATAAACATTTTGCACAAAATCATATACAGGGAACAAAATATAGCTTCCTTAGTGAACTTGAAAATATAAACCTACATAATCCTGACACAAATGCATTCACTGTAAATATAAATGTAGAAACAAACATAAAAAACACAGGAAACCATTGCTGATGTAATGAGTAAATCGAAAATGCAAAACAACTTTCCAACTCGCTACAATATTAACGGAATCCAGATAAAAGATAAAAAGAAATAGCAAAGAAATTTAATAACTTTTTTTATAAATGTTGGCTCCCGAACTAACCAATAAAATATATATTGAAATCAATTATTTGGATGATTTCAGCAAAGTGCACACCTTTTTATTAAACCGATTGCACATTATTAAATATATCAACAAGCCATATATTTATGCATTAGTTAATATGATTTTGGACTTAATCAATTCAGGAGAGAGTTTAAATTGCTCTAGGTACCATAGTAATCACCTGTGAGTATCGGGGTTCGAATACACCTACTGCCGTTTGAAAGATGGGCATTCTGTTTAGAACAAACAATAAAGGATCGCCACTCCTATGCTTACTGGGTTGTGTCGTTATGATCAGATCTTCACATGTCACGTTCTCCGTATGTTTGTCCATGTGACTGTTGGTTTTCCTCTGCCTATGAACACGTCCACGTAGTTATTACGTTATCGTTATCTTATCTGTATTCATACACAATGCCGTCGATGTGTATCTTAAGCAATTCACGCTGTACAAGGGAAACGACTTTGCGAGCGAGCGGGCGTGCGTACATGCATGTGAATATTCCAAGACTCTTAAGGCGGCGCTCCGAGATACGATGTAACCGAGACGAGCTCTTCGTACGAGGAAACTCGTACGAGGAAATCGAGCCGTACGCCTCGGACAAGAAACACACGTTACACGTCAGTCGGTTGGGTCATATCGCACGACGTCAAAGGTGAAGGTCATGTAGTCTTTTACCATAGTTGACAAAATGGCGGGACCATATCAATGTAGCTCCGACGAAAGCGTATAGGAAGAGAATTTCAGTGTCGTGAATGTTACATATTAGTAGAATTGTTCGTTTTGACAAAACGCCCAAGTTGATACTATATTTATAGCGTCAAAACTAAAAAAGAGTGCTGACTGGTCTGATGTGTCGATCGGTATTTACTCCGATACAATACGTCATTGTCACAAATGTGCATCACTGGTCGGCTTCCTGGAGAATTGCTTGCTTGCTAGAGTTCAACATAACAATACGACTCTCAGTGCAACGCAACAGTCGATGAGATGATGCAATACTATCGTTACTAAACTGAACTATTGATAGTTATCGTCGATAGTTATCTGTAAGACATTTATTTCGTCGAGTTATTTGCAACAATAGAAACAAACATGTTTTTCAACCATATTGAATAATTCTATTTATGTTTCGACCTAACATCAACAAACATCCACACACGATGGCGCCACCCATCAGTTACGGTTTGACACTGTTTTCCTGGCTTTCGCTATTTAATGAAAACGCATACATATAATGTTATATTGCTATACAACATTCTGAAGCAACGCGTGCTCACCACCAGTTTTGTTCGTGTGTGTGTGCGTGCGTGCGTGCGTGCGTGTGTGAAAATATTACATAAAATAGACCAAAGAAAATATAATGCAACAACCAGATTACAATTACGTAACTATTTGACATACAGCAGAAAATAACATTGATATAAATATTAAACAATCATGCAGTATTAAACTAATGGCCAGCACAATATCTATAAAATACAGGATACAAACTAGTGAGCGACCCAGCGTATTGCATTCTAGCTATTGAACAGAACCATCATTAAATAATATACATAACTAATGCTAAATATGATACCCAAATATGTATTAGGCTCCCAGCATGCGTGCGTAACTAAGCATATCGTCAGCAACGTCGTCACTGTGAACACAAGACACGCGGATAGAGTGTTCTAAGCGTCACACTTCTATTTCCGGCCGTATCTGTGAGCCCACGGTTCCGCGAGGTTTATGATGGCTGCGACAAATGATGAGGGACCGATCACAAAGAATGAGTCGTTCCACTGCCCGGTGACATCTCGCAGGAACCCTGAAGAAACTACTTACGTACTTTTAGTTTCATTACAACGTGTTTTCTTTAATCTTGTAACAAGAACACTGGGGCAAGGATCCTCAAACGAAGAACCAAACAAACGGTGTCCTTAATATATACAATACAAATTGCATGCCTCAACGATGGGCACATGGCAACATCACTAAAATTATCAAGAGGAAACATTTACTTAACCCAAGAAACGTTTATTACGTTGACATGGTACATGACAAATTAATATTTCATGCATTCGTTTGTTTCATAAAATGGTATTAAGGCTTAAGTGTTATTCTAACAATAAGAAGCTTAACTAATTTCAATATGTACTACGATATGCTTCGAGCTCAAATAAAAGCAGGATAAAAATAATATTTAATGTTTAGATAATATTAGCTTAGTGTAACAAGTTGCACAAACAAAGCAATACACAGTAATTATAAACAACATACTTTCTTATTTCAATCTTTGGCAGGGTACACCACAATATGTTATACTTTCCACCTACACTATTATTTGTAAATTCGTTTTAACAATTGTGTATCTTGTGATAAACGCATCATATATTATTTTTGTCAAGTAGCGCTTGTATTTAAGATCAAGCTTTCCGGCCCGTAGTAATATTACCAACTTCTATAAAGCAAATTTTGGTATTGACTCACCTATGAGGACAGCAGAACCCAAGTAAATTCCTCCTGATATGCTGCGAATCAGACATGCCAAGTTCGGAAGGCCCGAAAGGGGTAGATGAGCGCGTACGACAACAATTCGGTTTCGCAACTTGGCGACGTCGACAGGCAGCCACACTCGAGACACAGCACAACAAACACACTATTAACCACAATGGTTAAACACATTATTTTACTACACACAAGAAATGGTAACTATAAATTATACAATTTAAATAAGGTACATATAGGTACATAAATAAAATAATTATACAACAGGCTAAAATGCAGGTAAATATACTGAGCATAATGAAAGGTGCATAAAAATTAAGGTAATGGATAAAAAAACAGCAGTGAAATAGTAGTGAAAATAGCTCCACTTTTCAATTACATAAACATACACAGCATATACTTCTAATACACAAGAAATGACAATTATATACAATATAAATAATTAATAATATGTACAAAATGCTAAAATGCATTGAAAAAAAATTATAAATCATGTAAAAAATACTAAGAACGATGGAAGGTCCATAAAATTAAGGTAATGGAAAAAAGACACCAGTGAAAACAATAAAATGCTCCACATTTCAATTACGCAAACATGCACATTCTATACTGAAATGTTCAAAGAATAAAACTATATAAAAATTATACAACAATAATTACAAACAGACTAGACATGCACCAATGTCAAAACAAGCACAAATCAGCATGAAACATCATGTTGATAAAAACGCACTTAATAAAGTACAGATTACTGAATAATACTGTTAAATAAGGCAATACTGATAAATAAAATAAAAATACCATGCCAGAAATATACAAAGCTATACACAATTCTGACTGAGATTGATAAATATAAATGTAAAAACTGCCTGGAATGTGCAAATGACTTTTACTTACAAAAATACACTAATGTACACAACATAAACAAAATACACAAAATACAAACAACATATAGATACATATATAAATCCCTGTGAGCGCACACTGCGGCTGGCGCGTGTCGCGTGCACGTCACACAACGACGTGTGCACTAGCTCTGCACAGGAGCAAGTGTGAATTTTATTTAGAGCATTTTTTTGTACAGCTGTATATATATATGTTGTTTGTATTTTGTGTATTTATACATTAGTGTCTTTTTTAAATGTCATTTGCACATTCCAGGCAGTTTGTGTTTAACCATTGTGGTTAATAGTGTGTTTGTTGTGTTGTGTCTCGAGTGTGGCTGCCGGTCGACGACGCGAAATTGCGATCCCGAATTGTTGTCGTACGCGCTCATCTACCCGTTTCTGGCCTTCCAAACTTGGCATGTCTGCGCCACGTACATAAATAGCCACTGACCCTACTGCCTGCATCGACATTTTGTATTTATTTTTTACATTTTATTTTCGTAATTTCACACGCTAACATGCCCTACTACAAAATCTAGGAAGTCACGTTGCGCATGTACAAATGCCAGTGACACCGAAAACCACCAGTGGCTATAAGTGTAGCAGATTCGAGTTATGATACGAGACCGGTGCTGGAGCCACCTACCTGCGTATACTAGAGTATTATAAGTAGTACTACTATATATATAATTGATCCGCTAGTTGTTGTTAGTGGTATGGAAACCCAACATATGGTGGCGACATCTTGGGGACGACAAAAGCGGCACTACTAGTTCTACGTTATCCGCTAGATGGCGTGGCGGCGCGGATGACGACGCTTACTACTAAATGGTGAACACACGGCATGGTGGTGGTGGCAAAGGACAACAACACGTCAACAAACCGAATGTCTGATTACGTACGTAAGCAGAAGTCGAACTTTGAATGCTACAATTCTTCGAAGATAAATCAGAAATACTTCAGGAGTTATTGTCTCCACCCAGACAGTGAGTAACTGACTCCATGCAGCTGGTATAAGAGAGTTACACTGACCGGTTTCTTTATGGCATTAAAGTAAAGTGAATAAAACATAATAGCTACTAAATGTATTTTAACATTCTTGAAGTATTCTGTGATTGCTCCAATAAAAAACGACAAAATGGCTTCAATACCTTAACAATCCATAACATTGTTTTTGCTCTCATATGACGATCACGCCTGACTGCACATACTGAAAAAACACACTTGCTAAGTGCAGATAACATGGGAAGCAAAGCATTCGCGCCTATATAATTGCACAACATAATATCATACGATAAACGGATTACTAGAAATTTGTGATCGAAAATGTGAGTAATGTATAATATAGCTGGACGGACGGACGGACGGACGGACGGACGGACGGACGGACGGACGGACGGACGGACGGACGGACGGACGGACGGACGGACGGACGGACGGACGGACGGACGGACGGACGGACGGACGGACGGACGGACGGACGGACGGACGGACGGACGGACGGACGGACGGACGGACGGACGGACGGACGGCCGGACGGACGGACGGACGGACGGACGGACGGACGGACGGACGGACGGACGGACGGACGGACGGACGGACGGACGGACGGACATCTGCTTTTCATAATTGTTACTACAATATGCAGTTTTTACCAATATCTGAATAACATTTTGTACATGGAACCGATATTCTAAATCACTAACAGTTATTTCATCGATTGGGTGCAACACAGATAATTCGACGGCAGATATATGTCGCATGTTGGTTCAAATACTTTTTCGGCATAGCAAGTCTCCCTGTCCCCCTTTCACTCGCAGTGACGTTGTTGTATCGTAATGCCATATTTAGGATAACATTGGTATTACGTTACTATTGGGCCTTCTTTCTTATAGTATTCTATGCTTTAAGCTGTCTACAAGACTGTTCATTTGTGAATTATATCTGTAAATATATTGCATTACCAATGCTTTTTTTTATGTACATTGTTTTAACGTGCATCGGTATTGGTTACACGAATATCTTTATTTTTGTATTTTAAGCAGAATCATCCAAGTTCAGTATTCGTGTTTAGTTACTACACACATTTCGTTTGTATAGCCGGTGATGTACAATCACATGGAAAAATGGATGAAGCGTTTCCCTAAGCCAGCATGAAGAAGTACGTGCTATCCAATGAACACGAGCTGTCATTCATAGGCACGATATCAGCAACATACACAAGTCGCTTGAGCTGACTCGGCCATGATTGAAGAGAATACTGACACTGCAGTAGTACGGACTGTGTTCCTTACTAGGGTTCAACATAGCAATACCTCGAACTATCGATGCATCGCAATAGTCGATGTGATGATTCAATACTATCGTTAGTAAACTGAACTATCGATAGTTATCGTCTATAGTTATCTGTACTTAATTTGTATCGTCGAGTTATTTGCAACAATAGAAATAAGCATTTTTTTCAACCATATTGAATAATTTTTATTTATCTTTCGATCTAACATCAACAAACGTCCAACTTCATTCACAGATTCAGCATTTTAGTCAACACACTCGAAGGCCACAAGATTGCGCCACCCACCAACCACTGTTTTCCTGGCTATGCGCTATGTTAATGAAACGCAATACTAACGCGATAGTTATTAAACTATAGTCACTCCTATTCTCTACAGCCTTAAAACCGCTCGCAATAGAATGCACGGCCGTAGAGTCATCTGTTAATGTTTATCACACACGCACACACGCGCGCACTCACGCACGCACGCACGCCCGCACGCATGCCCGCACACAGTTAATTTAGTCAAACATAATTATGTTTGACAAGATCTACCAACTAATTATGTCTATCGCTATTTTATTGCATGGTTTGCACACAGTTAGTTATATAACCTCGTGTATCGAACGATATGGGGCTTTAAACAATCGGTGTATCAGAATATTATTTTGGTATACAACATTCTGAAACAACGCGTGCTCACCCTTAGTATCGTTCAATAAGTGTATATTATTGTATCTAATGCTACGTGCGCGTGTGTGTGCGTGCGTGAGTGTGTGTGTGTGTGTGTGTGTGTGTATGTGTGTGTGTGTGTGTGTGTGTGTGTGTGTGTGTGTGTGTGTGTGTGTGTGTGTGTGTGTGTGTGTGTGTGTGTGTGTGTGTGTGTGTGTGTGTGTGTGTGCGTGAGAGTGTGTGGGGGTAATGTGTGTGTGTGTGTGTGTGTGTGTGTGTGTGTGTGTGTGTGTGTGTGTGTGTGTGTGTGTGTGTGTGTGTGTGTGTGTGTGTGTGTGTGTGTGTGTGTGTGTGTGTGTGTGTGTGTGTGTGTGTGTGTGTGTGAACATTTTACATAACAAATACCAAATAAAATATGATATAAAAATTAAACAATAGTGCAGTAATAAACTAATTGCCATCGCAATATCTAAAATCCAGGAGATAAACTACTAAGCGACCCAGCGTACCGCATTCTAACTATTGAACAGAACCACCAAATAATATTCATAGCTAATGTTAAAGATGATACCGAAATATGTATTAAACTCCCAGCATACGTGTGTAACTAAGCATATCGTCAGCAACGTCGTCAGTGAGAACTCAAGACATGCGGCTAGAGTGTTCTAAGCATCACACTTCTGTTTCAGGCCGTATCTGAGAGCCCACGGTTCCGCGAGGTTTATGATAGCTGCGACCAATGATGAGGAACCGATCACAAAGAATGAGTCGTTCCACTGCCCCGTGACATCTCGCAGGAACCCTGAAGAAAACATGTGAATCTGTGTCAACTACTTGCGTACTTATATTTTCATTGCAATATGTTTCTTTAGTCTAACTTGTGAAAAGAATAATGGAGAAGGATCCTCAGACGAAGAACCAAACAAACGGTGTGCTTAATATATACAGTAACAGTTTCATGCCTCAACGATGGTCGCATAGCAACATCACTAAAACTATCAAGAGGAAACATTCATTTAACCCAATAAGCGTTTATTAAGTTGACATGGTACATGATAAGTTAATCTTTCATGCATTCAGTTGTTTCGTCAAATGCCATTAAGACTTAAGTGTTATTCTAAAATTAAGAAGTTTAACTAATTTCAATATGTACTACGATACGCTTCGAGCTAATATAAAAGTAGGATATAAATAATATTTAATTTTGAGACAATATTAGCTTATTGTAACAAGCTGTACCTATAAAGAAAATAATACAAAGTAATTATAAATAATACACTTTCTTATTTCAATCTTTGGCTGGGTACACCAAAGTATGTTGTTATTTCCAATTACACTATTATTTATAACTTCGTTTTAACATTTGTGTGTCTTGTGACAAAATAATTATAATGTTATTTTTGTCAAATTGAGTTTGTATTTAAGATCAAGCTTTCCGGCCCGAAGTAATATAACCAATTTGTAATGAAAATTGCGGCACTGACTCACCTATGAGGACAGCAGAACCCATATAAATTCCTCCTGATATGCTGCGAATAAAACAAAACATACTACTCGTTAATTCGCTGAAGAAAGATGTGTTGCACGTGAACTATAAAAAGGCTGTTCACAGATCAGGCGTACCCCTCCCCATATACACACAGACGCACACACAAACGCACACACTCACAGGAACACTCACACACGCACGCATGCACGCACGCAGGCACGCATCCACGCACGCACGCACACACACACACACGCACGCACGCACGCACACACACACACAAACAAACACCCACTTAAATAGCACTTCGATGCGGGTGTTATTTGAAATCACTGTTCGTGAATGTTAGTAAATGACAGTAAACAGACTGTTGATCCGATTAGAATAAATGACTAAAAACGGGGGGAAATGCTAAGACTAAGATGCATAATAATGTTCTAGTACAATTATATGTTTTCTAAAACTATTACACACACACACACGCACGCACGCACGCACGCACGCACGCACGCACGCACGCACGCACGCACGCACGCACGCACGCACGCACGCACGCACGCACGCACGCACGCACGCACACACGCACACACGCACACACGCACACACGCACACACGCACACACGCACACACGCACACACGCACACACGCACACACGCACACACGCACACACGCACACACGCACACACACAATATTTCAGACAGATTCTAAACACACAAACCTGTACAAGAAGCCGATCGCGACTGGGAGGTTGGCAGTTCCTAATTCTTCGGCGATGAGGACTGGAGCTAACACAACGGCCGTGCCAGAAAAGAAGCCACATAACCCAGACATAATGGCCAGATACACGTATTGTCTCACGATCGGACACAGACACAGCACGATTCCGTTGGCAAGTGTCGCTGCCTGGTATATGTATTTCTTCTTTACGATGTTGAAATCTGAGAGGAGACCGACGAGGAAGCGAGATGCTCCACTGCAAATGCCCATGATGGATACGAGGAAGACGGCGTCGAATTTCGAGATACCAATGTCAGTGGCATACGGATAAATCATAATAGCGCAATTCACAAAGCTGGTGTCAGAAATAGGCATTGTTAATGCGTATATATACAGAAGAGGATTCTTTAATATGTTCCATTGAGACGGAGCTTTCTGTGAAGGTGTATTATGGGGACTGATCTTGACGACGCTTCGAGTGTCCGTGCCAGTCACCGATAAAGTGCATACTTTATTTGAACACGTCGTTCTGTCAGAAGTTGACACACTGCTTCGTCCAGTTCCCAAGTTGTCAGAATCTAGTTTAGTTACGGCGCTGTCATACTCCTGTGGAACTACACACACATCCATATTAGCCGTATTAGACACGACTTCCGCAGACACGGGAATGCTGTCAGCAGTTTGTGTTACCAGTCCGGAATGTCTGACCTGACGACGAATGTGTTGTCTCAAAAACAATTTTCTTTGAATTTCGTAGAATTCTGGCGGCCGAAAGAGAATTGCTGCTGCGGTGATATGAAACAATAATCCGCCGAAGATGAGAAGGGTACCCTGTAATCCGTAATAGCCCAGGCAGTATTTCATTAGTGGCGGAAAACAGAAACCCCCCATAGAAGAGGCTGAGAAAGTTATTCCGTTGGCAAGTGCTCTTCGTTTTTGAAAATAGGTGCCAGTAATTACGATGCTCGGTCCATAGCACAGTCCAGCTCCAACACCTGAAACAAATACAATGTGTACCATAATCCCTTTTGTGTGGACACATCGTAACATGTTTATAAAAATTCAAGTAACACTGGCGTGGTAGATATAATTTTATCATTACAATTCAGTTTGTTATACAAAATTATGCAACTATGCAATGGCTACACAAGACACGGTTATATATTCTGGCATGTACGTACCTACTAGAATTCCGTAACTTATATATACCATCCAAAGTTTCTGAAGAAATGCGGTCAATACATAGCCAGTGTTCAGAAGTAGACCGCCCATGAAGACAACTCGTCTTGCACCAAATCTTTTGCAGAGAAGGTTGGCTGGTGTCACTGGACAATGAAGACATTATAGTGAGACAAGATAGACAATCAATTGCATGTTCAAAGGAACACTGATTAAACGTGTGCACGGCTCAGATCATGGGTACACATGAGCATCTGCCGAGGAGGAAGGGGGGCACTTGCCCCTGGATCTGGAATTTTTTCGGACGTCTATTCGTGAGCTCAAAGAATATGCTACCTTTACATCTGATATATATATATATATATATATATATATATGTATATATATATATATATATATATATATATATATATATATATATATATATATATATATTTTTATATCAGATGTAAAGTTAAAGATGTATATATATATATATATATATATATATATATATATATATATATATATTTATATACATATCTACATATGTATATATATACATATATAATATTTATATATATAATATAATATATATATATATATATATATATATATATATATATATATATATATATATATATAAATAAAAATCTTTAACTTTACATCTGATATATATATAAATATATATATATATATATATATATATATATATATATATATATATATATATATATATATATATATATATATATATATATATATTATATATATATATATATATATATATATATATATATATATATATATATATATATATATATATATATATATATATATATATATTTCCCCTCCCTGGAATAATTCCTACGGATGCCTCTGTGGGTACATAAGTGTTGCACCGACCCTAGACATTCGAAGCATAACTATTTTGTGTGAAATGTATCCTATATGAAACAATGTCAATACAGAGGAAGAACGCTTTTGTTTTGACTTTGAGCGTCCAGTAAAGTAAATAACCATGCATTTCGCTAGATATGGTTCTTCCGTACATCACGTACTGGACAAAGTAAGCTTTGCGCACAAATAGACATATACAAGCAAAAACGATGTCATACAACAATTAGGCGGCCATTTGAGGCCACTTTTCTAACTTTAATTGCTCTGGTACAACTTCCAAATACATGCAACCAGACGAATCTGCTCATGCAGGTTCTTTAACACCCACTGATCACGGACAGCAAGATTAAACACAATGAAAACAATTGTTTTATTTAACATACTTAATTGAACCAGGTGTTGAGTGTGCCCTTGGTCAAAGCCGTGCATAATTATTATTAGTCAAACGCCACGAGAAGGAGACAAATGCACAAGCTCACAAAGTATTGTACATTTGTCCTTCACTTAAATACTGTGGTGATCAGAACTCAACCAGATTAATTACAGAGCATAAACGATGCACAACGAATGTGAATGTTTAATGACAAACAGTTGTCTTTATGCGTCACACTAGCGGGCACTAACTGTCACATCAGCCCCCAATATAACTGAAATATGAACAGAATGTCGCACTTTTAGAGCACTTTCTGAAAAATTCACTAGCGTGACATTCTTGTTTGTAGTTGTAAATTATTAGTTTTATTAATTCTTTTATATGCATTTCTCCCGGAAATAACACGGCCTTTGTTTCGCTATAAATAAACCGAATCGGCATACATAATGAAATATTTGTCAATTTATAAATGATTTCCGGTGTGTAAAGCGCTGTCCCCGGTAGAAATTAGAATTATTAGAAGGCCTGCCACCAAGTTGGGAAAGTGGACACCCCTTTCCAATGTTTAGATCCGTCCACGATCTCAAACATTAAATTTTTCTTGACACAACTTGGCAGTACTGCAGGTATTGCCGGTAGTTGTCCCAGTTTAGAAAATTAATATTCTCATTAACGAAAGGTTGATTCCAAGATGATTTCGCTGTGAAGTTCTTTTTTGAGTTAGAAGATTTCTTCCCATGGACAAATATCGAAGTTCGATATGTCTTGCGAATCTCTTGATCGTCCTTGCATATCCACTTCATCATTGTCTATGATGAACGACTTCCGCCTCTGTTTCGGATAATACTAGTTTACTTAAATTGATAATCGTGGAGTTAGGTAGATAGTAGTTTTGTTTGTCTTGTCTTGAGAGGAATGGTTGCCTCAACTGTCCTTAGTTTAAAATAATCCAGTAAGTATGTTAGCATTCCTTACTGAGTTATTTCCTTACTTACTTACTTACTTATTTATTTACTTGCATATTTACTTATTTCGGAGAAGAATGGGTGTACTAAATCCGAATATCCTTTGTAGAATTTAAAAGCCTGAATTCCGACCTTTGTGCACTGTCAACGGATCATAAATGACATTTATTAACTCCTGAACCTGACTTATGATAGGAATCCTGTTAGTCATTTTGGTAGATGGTAATCCACACTCACCTGTAAGGTACATCAAGCATACCATGATGGCCGGGATCCACGTAATTTCTTTAGCTGAAGCATCGAACCTCTCTTGAATCTCTTCGAAAAGAACGCCAAATGTATTGACACATGCGCCGCCGATGACGAAGTGGATTGTAAAAGCGCCTGTGGATGAAAGGTCATCAAAGTCAGCATCATGCATTACTACTGGTGACGTATAAAAAACAGTTTACACGAGCGATTAATTGGCCAATTGGTCGGGCAACACTGTTTCACCAGAACAATTGGTTAATCGCTCATGTAAGCACCCTCGCGAGACCGATTAGCAAAGTAAATGTGTGGCTTCGATTGTGATGCCCGAATTGAGCTAGCCTCAAGTCGGGCGTTTGTCGCCCAACGGTTTGAACTAGTAGCCAATCAGAGACCGCCGCGACCGACAGCTTAATGACTCGTCGTGACCTTTCATCAAAGCTAGCATGTGTATTGGCGTCAGTCAGTAGGTCGTACTGCTCGTGTGAACAGGCACATGCTTCATTTTGCGCTTTTTCGTGCGTATTTAACCTGTCTGCTGCGTACGATACGTCAATCACGGGATTCTTGTGCAGAAGTGATTGCAGATAACAAAATATGTAAGATTCACTCAACATAGTCAAACCATGCTCGACAGATGTTTCTTTGTGGATCTTGTGGGTAAACGCAGCAGATAGCGCAGATAGAATAACGGACTACCTGAAGGTAGCGTTCTTGCTCCCTAGCTGTTTATTATCTGCACAAATGACCAACCGGTACATCGAAAAACACCAGAAGTTTCCTATGTGCCGATGATCTCTACATTAAATCCAAGGAACAGTCCTTCGAAAAATTGGACCAGTCCTTTATTGATGCACTCGATGGATTAACCAACCACTA
>OY759262.1:22171143-22221143 GCA_963662155.1 Lamellibrachia columna
GTAAGCTTCGGAAAACTAGTTCCCTCCGCTACAGTGGGCAAACTGGCGGAGGCTGTTGCACATGTGCCCAGGAAGATCGTCTATGCTGAAATGGCTGGTGATTCGGTGATGGTTAATGAGCAGGTTGCAGTGGACCAAGTGTGGTCTAGGGGTGAGAGAGGAAATGAGTCTGCCTGTATCACTATGCCAGAAGAAAACTCTGTGCAGAGTAGCAAACGCACTGCTGACCGCATTCGCTACCGACCTTTGTACCCCGGACGCCGTGATGGTGGCCCCGGGCGGCGTAATTTTTTTTCCTATCAACGTTCCGGGCTATTAACATAAATGGGCGGATATTACTCGATGATGCTGGGTTGAGCGACAGCACGAGTGACCGAAACAGAAGAATATTATGGGCTAGAACTATAAATAATAATCGTCGGCTACGTTGCACGTGTGTTGGCGGAGATTACTCGACGATGCTGGATGAGCGACAGCGCGAGTGCCCTAAATAGAAGAATATGGGCCAGGCTAGAACTATAAACAATAATCGTCTCCTACATTGCACGTGTGTTCGCTACATAATTGTAATAATGACTTGTTACATGCATAGCTAGGCCTATATACAAGTGTTCGTGTTTGTATGTTCGTCAGAAGTTTACAATAAAAATGGGGTGGGTGGGTGTGTGGGTGTGTGGGTGTGTGGGTGTGTGGGTGTGTGGGTGTGTGGGTGTGTGGGTGTGTGGGAGTGTGGGTGTGTGGGTGTGTGGGTGTGTGGGTGTGTGGGTGGGTGGGTGGGTGGGTGTGTTGGTGGGTGGGTGGGTGGGTGAGTGTGTGAGTGTGTGGGTGGGTATGGGCGTGTGTGGGTGGGTGTGTGGGTGGGTGCGAGCGAGCGAGCAAGCGTGTGTATGCGTAATGTGCAATTATGTAATTTTATATATGCACACACCACTGACATGTGTCATGTGTGCGCTGACTGACTATAAATTGTTGCAAATAACATATGATTCACACATAAGAACAGTTCAATGAATGCAACTAAACTTTTATTACAAATCATTTAATAATCAACTACCTGACTACTTCAATCATATACCCTACACACACAACTATGACATTCATCAGCACTACACACTCGTGATAGAAACAATTTACAATTGTCACATCTTTACAATGAAATACGCTAATTTGGAAAGGGGAGAATGCTGCAGTAATACAACTTATGACTGCATTGCCCTTTCAACAACTCACAGTGATAAATGACGCCTATTGTAACACGCTATGTATGCAACTAATTACTGACTAATGTAGTTAATCAAAAACTATAACTAATAAGTATGTTGAATTAGTCTGAAGTATCCATGTTTACACACAAATGTAACTAAGTGATGGGTGTAGTGAAAACAAGCAAAGTTGAGCTTATCTGAAGCTCATGTTAGCTACCCTTAAAACTTGTATTTACCGGTATGTATAATAATAACACATAGTACAACGGTTCACATAATGAATAATACCGGTTATTTTAAAATATAACTAAGAATACAATTTTCTTTATAAAGTACCTTGAAAACCTGTATATTACGACAACTTTAAGTTCACATTCAAGATAATTCCATAGTTTAACCCAATAATTAGATAAACACATTGATTTAATTTCAGTTCGAATGTAAACCTTCTTCTTTTTACATATTTACATGTCTCGTCTTGCGAATAGCTACAAAATGTACAAATAATTTCTGCAGGTTAACAGGCAAAATGTTATTATATGCCTTGTACATTACTACTGCAGTCTTTAGATTAATTAAATCAAACGACTTCAGAGCATGCATCTTGTAGAACATGGGATTTGTATGATCCAAATGCTTGCCTCTACATACAATTCTAGAAAACATGTAACAAATTGGGTCTATATGTATTTCCACAAATTTCTGCAAAATAAGTCATGTATGGAAGAGCCAATGAACAGTGTAAGACATATAGAGCCTCCTCAGTTAAGAGAAGACATGCTTTATAAAATATTGCGGTTGTTTTTTAAATTTATGATTGCACCACTACGTAGTCACTGTTGTCCGCTGTCTTATTCCGCACAGAACATGGATTAACGAGAGCGAATTGTATGTCCATTGTCCGGCAACGCAAACGTCAAACATATCATCGTCGTTCTCGGTTGCTGTTGCTGCTGCTGCCGTTGGTGTTGTCGCAGCTACTATTGCCGTTGTTGTTGCTGTTGCTGCCGCCATCGCTGCAGTCACTGCGGCTGTTGTCGTTGTTGTAGTTGTTGAAATTGTTGCTGTTGATGGCGCTGGTGAACTTGCAGCACACGACGTTGCGCAGTCACGGGGCATACTTGAAGTTGTGCCGCGTAACAAGTCCATGTGGGGGGGGGGGCAGTCATTCAATAGGCAACACAGTTGCATCTGAAGGCAGACACTATGACAGCTATCGGTCTGCACAAATCCGTTCCGTCTCTTTGGCCTCGTCTTGTCGCCTGCACTCTTGAAATGCCGTTGGTAGTCAATGCATGCCACAATGGTCTGCTGACTGGCTTTCCAAATACACTGCCAGCCAGCCGGTGGAGGGCCTTGGCTGAATATTGAAAGGCAGACGTCATGGTTGACTGGTCACTATCTCTTCTTGTGATGCCTGCTCTTAGGTAAGTGTCTAAAATTAAAAAGTTGTAGAATTCTTCAAAATAAAGTTCCCACCTCAGTCACTGTTCTTTCTTGGCGTAGTGTGTAAAAAGTAGCATGTAATAATAGCCTTAAAACATAAAAATCATAGATTATATACGAGACCGTATAATAGGCTGCCATGTTGGGGCACAATGGCTACGTGATGTTTGATGACATTATCCGACCGGCGATTTGGAAGGGGTGTTTTTAAGACGCGCACACAATACAATTAATCATTTCACAATACTAGTTTTCATCCCGGCGCTGACACTATTCGAATAACTTATCGTTAGGATTTACTTCTATCGTTACGTATTGAAATTAAATTAGCGCTGTAATTTATGTTAGAACAAGAAAACAAATTGTGTTTGTGCGATGTATTATCCACGCACAATATTTTCTGTCCAGGATTATTATGGATATACGTTTGTTCCTCATGATCTATGTCAACACACGATTGTTGTGTTATCCACCAGAAACGCCATTGGTCATTTCGGGTAGCCTCCATTCAGATATTTTGGCGTGTTGGTAAACCAAGTGATTTGTTATGACACAGACACATATATAAATATATATATATATATATATATATATATATATATATATATATATATATACCCATATGTACTTTGTCCTTACAGCCGCACTGCATGACCTAGATCAGAACCCATTTCAATGCTGTGCCTTCGTCGCTGGCGTGCTAATAGACCAAGTAGTGATTTTTTTATGACCTATATACCGACGGGTGCTTTATCCTTGCAGCCGCGATGTGCACCGTGCGTGTGGGTGTTGTTGTATGACTAAATCAGAACGCCAATGTTCAATGGCGTGGCATCGACTAAGTGCACTAGCTATTGTCACATAATTGTGATTCTTGGAAGCGAATTCAAAGGCAGAAGTCTGCTTGTACCATTATGGTTCAAATACACTGAACTCGTTCTTATCTTACATATCAACTCTGTCGCAAACTCTGCTGCTGTGTCTGTCTCTGTCGCCGTGTCTGTCGCTGTCTCTGTCTATGTCTCTGTTGCGTTCTCTACCTCTATCTCTGTCACTGTCTCTGTCCATATCTCTGTCTCTGCCTATGTCGCTTTGTCTGTCTATATGTCTGTTTGTGTTGCTATATATGTCTCTGTCGCTGTCTAAGGATCTATTTCAGTATCTGGCTATGTCGCTGCCTCTGTCTCCGTATCAGTCTCAGTCTCTGACTCCGTTCCAATCTATATCCCAGTCTCTGTCTCGGTCGCTGTATCAGTATATGTCTGTGTCGCTGTGTGTTTCTTTGTTACTGTCTCAGTGTCTGTCTCAGTCTCGTTCTCTGTCACTGTCTCAGTCTCTGTCTCGATCACTGCCTCTCTATACTGCTTTGTTTGTCTCTGTCTCTATCTGTGTCGATGTATGTGTCTTTGTCGCTGTCTCTGTCGCTGTACATGTCACTGTTGTTGTCTGTGTCTGGAAAGAAACATTTGTAAAAAAAAACAACTAAGCTACGTGGAGGTTTTATAGGCGTATACAGAACATACAATACAAGTTTGGTCATTAGATGACTGTGCTGGAAATATAATATACAACAGGGTTGTTTTTATAGCGGTATACCTAAATTGGTACTTCAGTTCAGTGGTTACCAGATAGGTTATTAGTTCATTACCGTTATCTAAGTTCCAGGAGGCCAATCCGACTATGTATGGCAGTTAATGGTTACTCCATGGTAGCTAAGAAAATAAAGGTTTTGAAGGATAATACATCACCTAGCATGGATGGAATTTCGCCATAAAATATTAATAGATACAGTAGAACAAATCAGTACGCAACTTGAAAGAGTGTCAAAATTATCTTCATTAGAAGAGGGAGTTATTCCGTTTTAATGGTAAGAAGCAAACATCAGAAATAAGTCAGAGAATTAAGATTGTCTGGTTATTAAGATCTCTAGTATTCTTAATATGTATCAAAGACGATAGGATAGCAAACAAGATACTGAGATTTGCGGATGACACAACAGTGTTTAGAAAGGTTAAAATTATGGAGATCAACAACATTTAACGAAAAGTTAGTTAAATGGTTTGAACAATGACTGATACTATTTAATGTTGGGAAATGCAAATGCCTACACACAAGACACTGCAACTTGTATGTAAAATATAAAATAGAAGAAATTATCCAATGTATATAACAGCAAATTATTAATGGAGATTCATTTGAAGTTTTAAGATATTGAATGGGTACGAAAATATTGATTGCAATATATTTTCTTACTCAAGAAAGCTAGTAGAACCAGAGGACACGGTCACACACGGAGTAACACATTGTGCGTAGATTGGATATCAGGAAGTACTCGTTCTCATAGAGAAAAATAAATAAATGGCACAAATTATCTACAGACTGTGTAAATGCTAGCAGCGTGAATATGCGTAA
Organism: Lamellibrachia columna; assembly: GCA_963662155.1. Taxonomy (NCBI): domain Eukaryota; kingdom Metazoa; phylum Annelida; class Polychaeta; order Sabellida; family Siboglinidae; genus Lamellibrachia; species Lamellibrachia columna. The sequence continues at coordinate 22,176,207 of OY759262.1, forward strand.
AACATTTTTATATAAATATCTCAGAAGGGCGGGTTACATATACATGAACAATTATTGGACTCTCAATAATCCTATTTTGCGAAAATCTCGACTTTGATTGTTAGATCGGGTAACAGGCGAAAGTGTGAGTAGCCTGTTATAGTATATAGAGGCGAATAATTGTTGCCATTTTAGCCGAATGTCGACCCGCCCAAATATAGCGTAATATATTAGTTTACTTTAATATAGGCACAGCATATGTGTCAGAGTGTTGAACTATGGTCTTGTTCAGCAATATTTTCCAGGCAGTAAAACACTGCCACACGGGACCGTCTCAAAATATCTGGTACGTCATTCCTATGACATGAACCCTAATGACACTTAATTATCTATCCCCAGCAAAGTTGTCAGTGGCACATGTGTCCATTAACTGCTCTGTGGTCTTGTTCCACTCCTGCGTTATGTGTTTTATATGTGAACAGGCTATACGAGTATTGCGAATCAGCGACCCGTAACGCCAATTACAGGTCAAACTGAATAGTTGCATAATGCGAGTTAGTGAGTCATCCGAGGTAAAGCCGTTTGACCTGGGCATCGCCTGTAGTACGCATAAAGTTTAGGAGGGACGTATTCAGGAAGCTGCTGCCATTTCAGTAAGCTGTTGCCACTTCCGGTGACTTGACATTTCCACACAGGCCTGTGTAACCACCACACCACTGTAACTACCACACCACTGTAACCACCACACCACTGTAAACACCACACCACTATTGCTATCTTCTCTGGTCGGGATCGCAGCGAAACCAATTTTCTCGAAGCGAGTAAAACCGCCTGTGCGAGTTGCTACTATTACATAGATCACCGAAATATAACATTTTCACAAAGAAACTGGTATAATTCCGGAATGTTCAGAGCCCTAGGCGAGAGTGAAGTTCAATACGGCCGAGCAGCTACTGCATTTCCGGTCCCCCTAACAAAATGTCGCCCATCGCCAAACGCCTGTGGCAACGAGGTCAAATATCGTACTTGCGACATCTTTGTTGGATTTTGAAAACATACATTTGACTGGCTAGGAACCTTTTGTGTACATACCAGCCGTAGCTCCTAGTAGTATAAGCTGATGTATCGAAGGTGATAACAATACATACAGCTGAACAGATTGTGGCGTTAATCTCATGCGTAGTTGATGTGGACTTACAAAGACACACCCATTCGGTAGGTCTGTATACTCAACGACAAAATAAACGCGAACATCGGTTTATGTCACGACACAATAGCATCGGTTTATGTCACGACACAATAGACTGGCCGGAGTATTGTCACCGCAACATGACGCATATAGGTGTGATGTCTACCGTGAAATGAAATAATGAAACTTTAAATTTAAAGGTTGTCTGAAGTCCATTTAACCCCACAAAAATCTCGTGCAGGGCTCATGTGCTGCGCAAGGTCCAACAAAAAAGTTCATCGTGTAGTGACAAAAGCGAATGTTGAGCTATTCGTTAATACACTTCTAGTGCAGTCAGTCTATTACTGGTGTAGTAAATGTGAAAAAATCTTAGCTAGTAACCATATCCATGACTAGCCTTTATCTATCGGTACGCCACTCAACGTATCGATATTCTCGTGCATGTTGCAATATTCCTTCCTTTCGTCAGGAACCGATGCCCAGGTCAAACTGCTCTACCCCGGGTGACAAAATCGCCTTGTGCAACTATCCAGCCTGTAGTAGAGGTTACGGGTCGCTGATTCGGAACACTCGGATAACTGTTCACATATTGAACACATAAGGAATCAGTAGAACAAACCCGTAGAGTAGTCAGTGGAAACATGATACAGTGGGACAGACAGCTATGATGGGGATAGATTATTAAGTTTCCTTAGAGTTCTTGTCATACGAATGATGTACCAGTGATTGTGTTACGGTCAACCGTTGGCAATCTTTCACTGCCTGGCAAATATTGTTGGACATATGTTGTGCCAATATTAAAATAAACTAGTATATTATGTTCGATTTGGCCCAGTCCGCCTCTAATTATAGTACTAAATCGATTTAATAAGGTTTACCTGTACTGCCAGTCAAAGCAAAGCACCCAGTTGGCAAGCGAACAAGCCATAATTGACATAAACCATTGGATTATGGGGAGTCCAATAATTGTTCAACTGTGTGTAACTCGCACTTCTGAGGTATTTGTCAATTTTGTTTATAAACATATCCACGCTGTTAGCATTTGCACAAAATGTAGATAATTGGTTCCATTCATTTATTTTTTGTCGAATGAGTACTTCCTGATATCCAATCTACACACAATGTTCTATTCTGTGTGTGACCTTGTCCTCTGGTTCTACTATCTTTCATAAGTGAGAAAACGCCAATTCATGTGCATTCAATATCTTATCTTGTCTCTAGGGTTGTTAAACCACGTTCTTCCAAACTAATGTCAGAATTGTAGTTGCTCTCCTCTGTGTTCATTCTAGTGTGTCTATATACGTTTTACGATATGGTCTCAAAGCTCGTACGCAGTATTTTAAATGAGGCCTAATTATTGCGTAATGCATATGTCTAGTTAAATTTTCCTTTTATGCTATATTTCTCGTAGTTAACCCAAGAATGTGATTACTCTTTGAAGCTGCAATACTACACTTATTTGAAACTTTTTTTTTTTTTTAACAAAAGGAACCACTCCCGCTTCTAATAATGACAAGTTGAACACTCTTGCTAGTGGTATGCTAATTTGTTCTCCTGTTTCAAATAGTCGTTTTTAGCGGAAATCCATCCACTACAAATGATTTATTCAGATCATAAGTAGATATTTTAAAATGTTGTTTTAACGGGAGATTTTAATAACGATTTATTAAAGATTAACTCCATACATACGTTTAAAGAATATTATGATTGATTAACTGAATATTCGTCCTATAATAACTTTTCCAACATACTCACAATAACAGAAAGTGGCATAGTAGTCACACAAAATATCTGATCATAACTGTTAATATTAATAGCACATATAATTAAAATAACATATATAATAAAATAGAAACAATTTGCACAATATCATTTACAGGGAGCAAAATATAGCTTGGTGAACTTGAAAATATAAACTGGCCCCTAGTGTTTGACCAAGCTGTATCAACAGACGTATTATAATCTATGACCTACATAATCCTGACACAAATGCATATAATGTAAAACAAACTGAACTTAAGATCAAGGTGAATGAGGAAAGACACTTGAAACGAAAAGCCAAAGCAGATTATTTTCAATCATAATTTTATCAATGTAGAAAAAACATAGAGAAAACATGGGAAACCATTGCTGATGTATGATCAAATCGAAATTGATTATAATGAGCAAATCAAAAATGCAAAACAAATTCTCAACTCACTACAATATTAATGGAATCCATATAAAAAAATAAACGAAAGAGCAAAACATGTTTTGCTTGAGACTGAGATACATACTGAGACAGAGACAGCGACAGAGAAAGCGACAGAGACAGTGACGGAGACAGTGGCAGCGACACTGACAGAGGCACATACAGCGACACAGAAAAAGACATGCAAAGCGATATAGATACATATTCAGAGACAGTGACAGAAACAGAGACTGCGACAGATACAGCAACAGTGACAGCGGCCGTTACAGTGACACATACAGCGACACAGACAAAGACATACAAAGCGATATAGACAGAAACAGCGACAGAGATAGAAACAGCAACATAAATAGCGAGAGAGACAGCGACAGATACAGAGACAACGACAATGAGAATGCCGGAAACTGCGAAAGAGGCAGATACAGTGACAGCGAGAGAAACAGTGACAGCGACAAAGACAGTGACAGAGAGATGGACAGCGACAGTGACAGAGACAGCGAAAGTGAGAGAGACTGAGACAGCGACAGTGACAGAGACGGCGATAATGACAGAGGCAGAGACAGCGACAGTGACAGTGACAGAGATAGCAACAGAGACAGCAAGCGAAACAGAGACAGCGACATCGACAGAGACAGAGACAGAGACTGAGACAGAGGCAGAGACAGTGGCAGAGACAGAAACAGAAACTGCGACAGTAACAGCAAGAGAGACATCGACAACGACAGAAACAGGGACATAGACAGTGATATAGATATATAGATGACATAGATGACAGAGACAGAGACAGCGGCAGATACAGAGACAGCAACAGCAACAGCAACATCAAACACCACTAAACCAAATATCTGCTGTTCTGGGTTACGCAATGTCCGTCAAACATCCACTATGTTCTTCTATAATATCACATCACATCGGGGAATTTCGAATATTTGTTAATTTTCGATCCATCCCCATAGGCACGCCCATACTGTTTTAGGCCCATACATGCGAAACTGAAGGATATGTGGGGAACACACAAATTCACACACTACTTTATTATATATTAGCCCAGTTCCCCGGCGTTGAAATGGAATAAAAGCAAGAACTTATGAATTATTGCACTATCCAGTCAAGTTTTGGTAGTGCAAAGCCAATGTCAAAGGCATCTTCGCCCAACAAAAGTCACGTACAACTGCAGATTTCACGACGCGTTAGGTATATGTTTGACGTAGATGGCGGGTGTGAATGTCAGAGAAAATCAAAAGTATATTTTGTAATATGTAGTAGATATGTTGTCTACTACGGGGGCTGTTCAATTGGCACCATATCAGAAAACCCTCCAGGGACCCAAGTGGCATATATATACAAAGTATCACTATTCAATACAAAAGTGCACAATTTTGCCTATTCCACCTGCTTATCCGCCAAACCATTCATCAAGATGTATGACCTGCCGGAAGCTTTGTGGCGAAGGGAATTCTGCAAACAATTTCTAGAGGACATGGTGTTGGTGAGGACAGGAGACGACTAATAAAATAGGCATACTAAATGTGAGGCGAACAAAAACTCCATCATAATGGAAGCAACAGACGGGTCGCTGCCGGCGGGGAAACTATGGGTTGTACGGGGCGGAAGGGGCGAAGGAAGGATCACAGGAAGCAGCAGTAAGGTGTCCCCTCAGCTGCTTGCTATCTCCACTGCTCTTTCTGATAGCCATAGACTGGACAATGAAAAGATCCACAGAACACCATCGTACTGGGATCCAGTGGAACTTGTTCTCACAACTAGAAGACTTGGATTTTGCAGATGATCTAGCACTACTCTCAGAAACCCATCAACACATGCAACAAAAAACAGAAAGTCTTCAAGAAAAAAGCAGCCAACTGGGTCTTAAGATCAATGTGGGAAAGACAAAAAAGTCAAAAGCAGACCTTCCGAACCCATCTCACTAGAAAGTGGTACTGTTGAGGGAGTACAAGACTTCATCTACCTCGGGAGCAACATCAGTACAAATGGTGCAGCTGACAAAGATGTGGAGCTACGCATCAATATAGCTCGCCATGCCTTCAGAACCCTACGCCCTGTATGGCTCTCTTCCCAAGGTAGCAGCAGTGAGGTGTCTCCTCAGCAGTGAGGTGTCTCCTCAGCAGTGAGGTGTCTCCTCAGCTGCAGCAAAACATATAAAAATAAATAGATCCCAGAATGTGTTAATTTGATCACGGCATTCTGCAATTCAGCGTATAGTTCGAACTAATAAAATGTATAGCATACAGTCACGGCTTGTTCAACATGGAGTGTTCAGGGAAGAGTTGTTTGTATCCCTGGTTACGCACTGGACGTCTGATGTACCGGTTGACCAATAGTTTACTTCAGCACTTGTTATCGACGGCATCTGTCTCTATTACTGACCTATGCGTAAATGAATGGCCCCCGCTACTCCAAGGTCACCGTGACCCACAAGTAATTAGTTTCAAGTAAACGTGATTAGTTGGAACACAACAAAACCTGATCTGATTATGCGATCACGCCGGATGTGTTTGCATCACAGTCAGTGCAACACGTGCTGATCGACATCAGAGTTTACAGCAGTACAAAAACTATGCAAATCCTTGTCATACTATCATCTGATCACAAAAACAAACGTGAGGTGTCTCGCGTCCACCCGACACATTGTTAGGATACAGACAATCTTTAATAACTTGTCAAGTAAAAATTACTTTATTCACCCAGCGACAAACGTGTAGGCATAATTATCATCTTTACGATGACATAGAACACAAAATAATTCCACGATTGCAACTTCTCTACAGCTTGAAATTGTGACCCCCACCCACGGGGTTCCGCGCGGGTGGTTCCACATCCGATTCACATGTCAGAAAGTCCTCTTGGGTCACCTTGCACAATTTTGTATGGATCGGCTATAAAATGCGGACGTGCATATGACAAAACAGGCAGGCAGGCAGGCAGGCAGGCAGGCAGGCAGGCAGGCAGGCAGGCAGGCAGGCAGGCAGGCAGGCAGGCAGGCAGGCAGGCAGGCAGGCAGGCAGGCAGGCAGGCAGGCAGGCAGGCAGGCAGGCTGGTAGACAGGCAGGTAGGCAGGGAGGCTGGCCGGCCGGCAGGCAGGCACGCAGGCAGGCAGGCAGGCAGGCAGGCAGGCTGGCAGACAGGCAGGCAGGCATGCAGGCAGGCAGTCAGGCAGGAAGGCAGGCAGGCAGGCAGGCAGGCAGGCAGGCAGGCAGGCAGGCAGGCTGGCAGTCTGGCAGGCAGGTATTATATGTACGGATCTAAAGTAACACCTCTCTCCAGTAACTTACAGTTTCAATCATACACACCCTTTCGGCTATATATTAAACCATGTGCTAAAACATGTGGATTCCACCGGAGGCTAATGCATGGTGAAATATACGCATTGTGGAAACGATAGGCGGTTGGTGAGACAGATGTACGTCTCTCTCTCTGTAGACGGCGATTTGCTACTATTTTTGTAGAATCAGTATGTTTAGTATTTATTTCTAATTTAATAATGTGATATTTTATTGAACGGAATGCGATCTGTTATTCTTGTTACCACGCTACTTATTCATTTAAATTGTAATTGATTAATGTAATTTCTGGTTTGTACTTTTGAAGAAATTATGGTATCATCCACACAAATTCGTACGTTTGATTTTATATTATAATGGAGGTCGTTTATGTAATCAAGAAACAGAAATGGGCCGAGTGCAGAGCCTTTTAGCATATCTGATGCTACTGGAGAGTTTTGAGATGATTAGCAGTCTACCACTACACTAAAAGTCTTCAATCAATTAAATAATAATGTTGTTTATTGGATAGTGTTGTTTTTGTGTAATAATCTGTTATGAGACTTTACTGCAATACGCCTTTGTCCTTTTTTGTAAATGGGAGAAACATTAAATTTATTTAGTCCTTTTGTATGTTTACTGAGGATAAAGATATCTTGACAGTATGTGTCAATATTGGGGCTAGTTCGTGATGCAGTTCTTTTAAAATAAAAAGTTTTATTTGGTCACGGCCTACCGGTTTATATGGTTTTAGATTCATTAAACGTTTATCAAATCCTATCACCCGAATATCGATCAATGGAATTGATGGGTGAAGTGATTTTAAGTTATGTGCATCTCGCCGGTTTTGGGTTGTACTTTGACTGTGGATTAGATTCACGTGTATCCAATATGTGTTTGCCTAAAAATAAGTCATGCATGTCTGATACGCATCGTAGGTCAATTTTCTCCGCTTTATTCGGAACAACAGACGAAACTGTTATTATTTTAAACCGAATGACAACCGACTGCTACGATATAGAACATAGTCCCAACCTTTAACTTGATATAAGGCGTATGAAAGAAATATTAAATGGCACCATTGCAAAGTGCACCCCCTGTAATCGTACTCGACGGCTGGCGATGTAGCACAACTCATATACGGCCTTGTCAGATTATTCATACTGCGCCACCGTCTCGTATGATTCGCTGCGATGCACTTCGCAAATGTGCCATTTAACATTACTATTGTTGTTAATTAAATAACAACGACGCTTTTTGGCAACAATGCTTTATTCAAAATGTGTCCTTTCGAGTCTTAGTAAAGCTGTTTGTTTAAATTGTGTTATTGTTTCTTGTCATTAAAGTTCCAACTAACATTCTCACACATTGGTGCAATTTGCTACTATTTCATACATGTCCGAAATATAAATTTTCGCACAGAAACCGGAATAATTCTGGAATGTGCAGAGACACAACCGACAGTGAAGGTCAATACGGCTGAACATCTGCTGAATTTCCGGTCCCCCTAACAAAATGTAATCCAATCGCCAAACGTCTGTGGCAAGAAGTATCGTACTTGCAACATGTTGGATATTGAAACCATAACTTTGAGGGACATTTTGTGTACATCCCAACACTAACTCCTACTAGTATAATCTGATGTATCGAATATGTTAACAATACATACAGCTGGACACGTTCCGGCGTTATTCTCATGCGTAGTCGGTAGGTTTCTATGCTCAACGACAACAGAAACACGAATTTGTTACCATCGGTTTGTGTCACGACACAATGAACTCGCTGGAGTTTTGTCACCGCAACATAACGCCTATAGGTGTAATGTTTCAATAAACGTAGGCGCCTACCATTAAACGAAAATAATGAAACGTAAAATTTAGAGTCCATTTGACCCCCAAAACATAATGTGCATGGCTCATGTGCTGCGCAAGGTCCAGCAAAAAAGATAACCGTGTTAAGCTATTTGCTAATATATTTCTAATGCAGTCAGTGCGTGTACAATACGGGTGTAAATATGAACAAGGCAGTTGTCTTACCGAGTAGACACATCCACGCCCAGCCTTTGTCTATGGGTGCGCCTCTCAGCTTATCGATATTCTCGTGCATGTTGCAAGATTTCTTCCTTCTGTCAGTGACCGACGCCCAGGTCAAACTGCTCTACCCCGGGTGACTTACAAACTGACCGTATGAACTATTCAGCTTCGTCTGTCATTCACGTTACGGGTCGCTAGTTCGCACCACTCATATAAACTGTTCACATACAGAACACATAACGCACGAATAGAACAAGACCGCAGAGCAGTTAATGGAGGCACAGACATGTGCCACTGACAGCTATGATGGGTATAGCTAATTAAGTTTTCTTAGGGTTCATGTCATACGAATGACATACCGGAATTTTGCGACGGTATCCGCTTTGGCAATGTGTTTCTGCCTGGAGCCATACCATTGAACATTGGCGTTCTTATCTAGGTCATACAAAAACACCCACACTCATGGTTCACATCGCGGCTGCAAAGACATCTGGGTATATAGGTCACAAAAAATCATTGTCATTGTTGCTTTTTCTGTCTTTTATCTGTGTTTGGACATGGACCGCAACTCTGTCTGGCGGCGATCTTTTTCGTTAATTCGCTGATGTTACATTCCACAAAGATTCATGCTCATGAAAAAAGCTATATTAGATAAAAATATAAAAAATTGACGCCATTTTCTCAAGACGTGTCACGTGTGTTGCTTGTGATTGGACAAGTCAGGTACGACGAGGCGACGTCGCCTGAACAATAGGAACGGTTCTATTGCAAGCGACGTCGCTGCGACGCGTCGACTGCGATGCCATATCGCAGCGATGTATTGTTTACACGGGGTAATCACGCTGCATGCGACGGCATCGCACTTTTTGCAGACTATATCCGTTCATATTACTGACCTATACTTAAATGAATGACCGCCATTACTCCGAAGTCGCCTAACAAAAGGTTAGTTGGAACAGAACTTAACGCGATTAGTTGGAAAACGCCGGTCGTGTTTGCGTCACATCCAGTGCAGCTAGCGATGATAAGCATGGGAATTTTTCGCAACAGGAAACACCTGGTATGTCTATGAGAATAGACAACCCCGCGCGGGACACACATATACTTAATACCTTACCTGAACGTATTGGGGGGGGGGGGGGGCGAGGGGACGGCTGCAATTTTTTTTTTCATAGATGATATCAGTAGTTTCTTGTTAATGTGGAACTGCATTCTTCATAGCAAAGATCAACCTTGTAGTTGTTCTTCTCTGTATTCGTTCTAGCGTATCTATATACTTCTTACCATATGGTTTACCAGCTCGTATACAGAATTATTGATGAGGCCTAATTATTGCTTAATGTATAGGTGTAGTTAACTTTGTTATGTTATATTCCTCGTAGTCAACTCAAGAATGTGATTACTCTTTGAAGCTGCAATACCACACTGCTTTGAAACCTTCGTGCGAGCACTTCTTGTTATTGCTAAATCATTTTCTGTTATGGCAGTACCTAGGACAGTGTCTCCCATTTTATAGCTTATATCTAAGTTCCCGGGTCATTCTACCAAAACGGTATAATCTGTGTCCCGTAAAATTTGATTCGACTATTTTACCCATAGACCCCAATCTTCTTCATCTTCATGCGTATGATTCATACGTCCAGCCTGCCCAGATCCCCGTTACATTTGTGTAGCGGACACTCACTGGTGATGTGGAGTGAGGTCTGTCTTTCGGCACCGCACTCACACGAAGCTGATGGTGACAACTCCATCTGGTTCATGTTGTGTTTTAACCTGCCATATCCTTATTCTACATTCGATTGAGGCGCACCAGTGAGTGTCGGCTGAGTTCGTGTCCAACTGGTTTCTTCGATGGGATAGGGATAACTTCCCTTAGTCTGCAAGGCGTGGCGTCCCACCTTCTCGTCCACGCCTCGTTTGTCCATGCATCATCAGCTAATGAATATATATTATAAAATATATAAGGGGTTATCTCAAAAAATATAAGCGATTGTCTCAAAGATATATAAGGGGTCGCCTCAAAAATAGTTAAGTGGTCACCTAAAAATATAAGGGATCGTCTCACTGTATTCTAGCACTGTACTGGGGTACACTCTCTATGTATTGTAGCTGTGTACTGGGAGTGTAGTTACTATGTATTCTATGTAGTGGGAACACATTGACTATGTATTCTAGCTGTGCATTCTAGTTGTGTACTGGGGGTGCAATGAATGTGAATTATAACTATATTCTGGGGGTGTAGTGACTATGCATTCTAGCCGTGTACTGGAGGGGGGGGGGGTGCAGTGACAATGTATTCTAGCTGTGTAGTGGGGTGCTGTGACTATGTATTCTAACGGTGTACTGGGATTTTAGAGATTATGTCTTCTAACTGTATAATGCGGATACAGTGGCTATTTTGCATTCTAGCTATGTTCTGAGGGTTTAGTGACTATATAAATGTGTAGTGGGGTGTAGTGCATTCTAGCTGTGTACTGAGAAATACAATTAAACGTACAATTGCGGGTATGGTGAGAATTACATTTAAGAGTATGGTGTGAAAAAATGTAAATGTACAGTTATGTGTATGGTGAGAATTATAGTTAAGTTTACAGTAAAAGTTATGGTGAACATTAAAGTTAGGGGTGTGGTGGTGAGAATTACAATTAAATGTACAGTTAAAGGTATGGTAAAAATTACAGCTCTGGGTATGGTGAGAAATGCAGTTACGGGTACAGTTAAGGATATGGTGAGATCTACAATTAAATGTACAGTTATAGATATTGTGAGAATTGCAATTAAGGTCACAGATAAGGGTATGGTGATAATTACAATTAAGGGAATGGTTGTACAGTTAAGGACATGGTGAAAATTACAAGTAAGGGTATAGTTAGGTGTATGTTGAGAATTACAGGTATGGGTACAATTAAGAGTGTGATGACACAGTTAGGGGTACAGTTAAGAGTGTGGTGAGAATTACAGTTAGGGTTACAGTTAAGGGTATGGTGGGAAATACAGTTTTGTGTACTGTTATAGGTATGGTGAGTATCACTCTTACTGGTACAGTTAGGGATATGATGAAAATTACAGTGAAGTGTAGAATGAAGGGTATGGAGAGAATTACAGTTAAGGGTATGGTGAAAATTAATGGGTACGTCCTGATGAACTTCATGGGCCGTATGTAAGTAAAATTATCATGTCGATATTGCGCGGTTTCATATCCTCTCTTACTATAATCGACGCTCAATGGTCATTCACTGAGCTGACATGGTGAGTGTTCGCGAGAGAATCAGACAGATAACGAATAAGAGAACAAGTTGATATGCTCAGGCACAGCGTCTACGAATATTTATGCATACGGCCGGCATAGATCCATCCGCCAATCACAGCGCTACGTGTCCGTACGTCGTCGACGATGGTTCAACATCGACAACACGGTATCGCTCGTTATTATCTCGGCCCTCCGGTGCGCGGTCAGAAGTTCGTGGTGTTGTTATCGACGTCGCTGATACGCCGTATTCACATCTGGAGGTTATTATATTCTTTTCATTTGCGTCATCAAGTATATTGTATTTAAATTTATTAATTATTGCTTATATAAACTAACTATTTTCAATGAGCATATACGAGTCCCTGTTTAATTCAATATATTCTTCCTATATATTCATTCAATGGGTATTTATTTGCACCATGGGGTGGTGGTGGTGGTGGTGGCGGTGTTGTGGTGGTTGTGGCGGCGGCGGTGGTGGTGGTGGTGGTGGGGGGTGTTGGTGGTGGTGGCGGTGGCGGTGGTAGTCGTCATGTTTGCATGACGTCTATGTACGTGTATTATATATACGTTGTTTATGCTGCTGATGTCTGACCCCTCTCGCTAGATGACCATCCTATAAAAAAGAACTTTGACCCCTGCTAGATGAGCACTGCTAGATGATATGTACAGTTAGGTGTATGGTGAGAATTACAGGCAAGGCAACAGCTAAGTGTGTGATGAGAATTATAGTTTCGGGTACAGTTTGTAGTAAGGTGATAATTACGGGAGTATGGTGAGAATTACAGTTAGGGCTATAGTTAGTGGAATGCCGATAATTACAATTAATGGTACACTTAAGGGCATGGTAAGAGTTACAGTTAAGGGTATGGTGAGAATTACAGCTAAGGGTGGTGAACATTACAATTAAGGGTACAGCTAAAGGTATGGTAAGAATTACTGGTAAGGGCACAATTAGGCGAATGTTGAGAATTACAGTTAGGGATAGAGTTAAGGGTATGGTGAGAAATACAATAAAAACGTAAACACGTATACAAGTTCTGCGCTGTTTGTTCCTTTTATGGGACGACTCCTTACCATTTTTAAGATTACCGCCTTTATTTATTTGAGACGACCCCTTATGTGCTTTCAGACGATCCCATGTTTTTTTTGAGACGGCCCCTTATATATATATTTTGAGACGATTATTATATTTTTGAGACGAAAGCTTATATATTTTATAATATAAATTCGTTATCAATAGGTTGCTTTGTAATGTTAATAATAAAGACATAATTGCACCTCTTACATACGTCTTTTTTCTTAGTGCTAGCTATGCAGATACAACTAGATGACCACTCCTCTTAGACCTTTGACCCCCGTCAGATGACCATCGCTAGATGACCCCTCGATTAGTCATCAGGCGATACCACCACCACCCCACACACACTTTGACCCCTCTTAATAGACGACCACCCCTTTACAAAAATATATGATATTTGACCCTTGTTAGATTACCATTGTCCGATGACCTGCCCTTTGTTTTCGTGGCGTCGCCGGCAGGTGTCTATTTTAGTAACATCCGAACTTGGGGCCTATTTTACGGATTCTTGTCCTCTTACTAACTACTCACGTTAACATATTTATTACGTTTATCTTATCGTTATTCATATACAATGCCATCGATGTGTATCTGTAATTCTGCAATTCACGCTATACAAGGAAAACAACAAGCGTGCGCGCGCGCGTGCGTGCGTGTGAATATTCCGAGACTCTTAAGGCGGCGCTCCAAGACAAGATGTAACCGAGCAAAGCTCATCGTACGAAGAAACTCGTACGAGGTAATCGAGATGTACGCCTCATACGACAAGAAGACACATTACACGTCAGTCGGTTCGATCGTATCGCATGATATGACCGAATATGACCAGGTGTAGGTCATGTAGTTGTTTACCGTAGTCGACAAAATGGTGGGACCCGATTAGTGTAGCTCCGTTGAAAGTGAAGAGGAAGAGAATTTCAACCATTCGCATGTCTCAAGTTGTTATTATAACCATAGCGTCAAAACAAAAAAGAGTGCTGACTGGTCTGACGTATCGATCGGTATTTATTCTGATATAACCATAATTTTCTCGAATGTGTATCATTGCTCGGCTTCCTGGAGAATTGCATTCTTGCTACGGTTAAACATAACAATATATCGAACTATCGATGCATCACAATAGCCGATGTGATGATGCAATACTATCGTTAGTAGACTGAACTATCTACAGTTACCGTGGATAGTTATCTGTAAGTTATTTGTATGGTCGAGTTATTTGCAAAAATATAAATAAAAATGCTTTTCAACTATTTTGAAACATTTTTATTTCTTTGTCGACCTAACATCAACAATCGTCCAGCATTAGTTAAGGAGCAGTGTAGGTTGGACATGAGAAAGTACTCTTTCTCACAGAGGGTGATAAATGAATGAAACAAACTGCCAAATGATTGTGTTAATGCTAGTAGTGTGAATATGTTTAAAAATAGAATTGACAGATATCTGATAAGGGCGGGCTACACATAGATGAGAACATTGTTGGACTCTCGATAAGCCATTGGCTTCCTTGTCCACTTGCCATCTGGAACTTGTTGTTCGAGATGGCAATCTTGTTAAATCTTGTTTCATCAAATGACAATAAGACGATAGTGTTATTCTAAAATTAAGAAGTTTAACTCATTTGAATATGTATTACGAAAGCTTCGAGCTTAAATAAAAGCAGGTTATAAATAATATTTAATTTTGAAACAATGTTAGCTTAGTGCGAGAAGTTGTACCTGTTAACAAAACACTACACAGTAATTCTAACCAACACACTTTGTTATTTCAATCTTTGCCTGGGTATACCAAAATATGTTGTTCTTTCCACCAACCCTTTACACTATTATTTGTAACTTCGTTTTAACATTTGTGTATCTTGTGGCAAACGTATTATATATTATTGTTGTTAAGTTGCGTTTGTGTTTCAGATCAAGCTTTCCGGCCCGTAGTAATATTACCAACTTTTGTAATGAAAATTGCGGCATTGACTCGCCTATGAGGACAACAGAACCTAAAATAATTCCTCCTGATATGCTGCGAATACAACAAATATAGTACTCGTTAATTATCATTCGTTGAAGAAAGATGAGTTGTACATGAACTTTAAAAGGTTGTTCACAGATCAAGCGTAACCCCCAAAAAAAAACACACGCCCCCCCACACGCAGACAAAGATGCATACTTTTCTAATACATTTACGTGTTTTCTAATACAATTACACACACACACGCACGCACGCATGCACGTACGCACGCACGCACATACGCACGCACGCACGCACGCACACATACGTGTACAGGGTGTCAAGTGGGTACTTGTGACAGAACACCTGCAACTGGGGACCCAATTAATAAGCTCATAAAAACAAAGTTTTTGAAAATATTTAACTCTAATTTGTTTTAGTTGGTATTATAGACACTGTGGATCATACTGACTAGCTTGCTTTAGAAGACACAATAATTATATGACTGTACACCTGCAACTGAGAACCTGTCACACACACTCTCTCAACTAAGGACTTCCCATAAACACTTGCAACTGAGGACCTTACAACACACACTCTCAACACTCTCAAGACTTCCCATAATCCCTTGAAACTGTGAACCGCTACATATGCTCCCAAGCAAATACTTCACCAGAGACACTTGTTAACGAGGATCCCTGCAGTCACTTCCCAACTGATGACTACATACACATTCGCAAAGAAGAAACCATACATGCTCTTTACTGAAGACTTCCTAGATTGATTTCATATGGTGCGCTTTTCATGGAAACATTTACTTTACTGTGCGTTTGAATGTGGATACACCGATACATCGCCCTAGGAAAATCAGAGAGTGCAATCTCAAATAAGAATAAAGAATGTACCTGGTTGTGGAATTATATGTGGTGCTTGAGAATATGCTATTCTACTTTATTATATATATCTCAATTGTTACTGCTGCATGAAACCAATGACGTTACACTGTATATAACCTCCATAGGTATCAAACTACTTCCTATATACAAGACACAGTTTTGTTAACAGGTTCATTATTTTTATTCTTTACAATTACTGCCTATCAACCATTTTGTCTTGTATGAGCCATGCATAAATATACTTGAAACAAACTACGAACTCAACACTTGGTAGAAAATGCAAATATGAATAGCACAAATGATGCACGCAACAGTCATTAATAGAAATGTGCATGGTTCCAAAATACACACATGTCTATGCACTGCATAAATCACTTGGCTACACACCTAACATACAATATAAGAGGAATATATAGGTCTTCATATTGCCCCTTTTGCGGCCTTCTACAACAATCATTCACTTCCTTATTTTTTCTTCATCTGTATAAAATTGTACACATAATATTTGACTGCTTCTCAAGACTGGCACTGCAATGCTGATTCCAGTTCCACTGCCTCCGCACAAGCCGTCTTTCCTGGCACTTTCATCATTGTGATGAATCTGTTCAAGTGTTTCTCTATTGCTGACTTCTCCTCGTGTGACCAAGGCTTTTTCCTCACAGTGCTGTGTCCTATACAAAAGAAAATTTTCCTAGAACCATAAATCTTCTTGAACAAGAATACAAATGTTTTGCTATCTACAAATATTGAGAATACATTCTAAGGCTTGTTTCAAGAAAAATGTTGAAAACTTTATTTTTGCAAAACAGTTGAACTTATTATTAATTATTATTTAATAAAAAAATAAATTTCTTATATAGTGCAACATCGCACTCAGTTAGCCTTTTGGTGAGGGCTATTCCGTTAAAAATGTGGAGGTGGACCTGAATTAGTAGCACTAACATTATAAAATCAATGAGTAACTATACTGATGCACACTGTATACCTATGTTATAATCAGGTACCATCAGAAGTGACAAAAATTATTTCTGACAGAGGAAATAATATGCCATAACCCTACATTCAGACCCCATATGCGGAATATGGAAATTCGGAGAATACCCCACCACCGAATTGCAAATAATTGATACCCCACCAATGAATTTGGATTATAGTGACCCCACCAACGAATTAAAATGGAACAACCCTGAGCTCATCTCCAGAGAGAGAGAGAGGCATGACTGATATTAAAACGATCATCTGCGTTACAATGGAAAGAGCAGTGTTTACATATCTTAAACTGTTTAGTTGTGGCCAGGCATTTAACCATAACCCTCATTATTGGAGTTTGTGGGTGTGCTAACCACTCTGCCACCAAGATATCTGCTACGACACATCAACGAGTGCTTTGCTATGATAAGCACAATCAGTTTTAAGTTCGGTTTTAGGGAAAAATATATACGACCTTTAAGCATGGGAAAGTACCAAAAAATAAAAAAGACTACTCAATGGATCCTGCGAAAATAGTTCTTCCGTTGATGCCTACAAATTAAAGTCTTCAGTTCAATCCCCACAAACTCCTGGACTGGTTGCTTTTTTTCTCATACCCACGAAACAAAACGATTACGTCACACTCACGGCGGGTCTGCGAGCTGCCCACCGTTACAAAGGCAGTTATCTTGCCGAGTAGACACATCCATGCCCAGCCTTTGTCTAGAGGTAGGCCACTCAGCTTGCCATGTTGCAAGATTCCTTCCTTCTATCAGTAACAGATGCCCAGTCAAACTGCTCTACACCGGGTGACTTAGAAACTTGCTTTATGCAATTATCCAGCTTCGCCTGTAATTGGCGTTACGGGTCGCTGATTCGGAACACTCGTGTAGCCTGTTCACATAGAGAACCCATAACGCACTTGTAGAACAAGACCGAAGAGCAGTTAGTGGACACGTGCTACAGTAGGACATACATGTGTCACTGGCAGCTATGCTGGGGATAGCTAACCGAGTTTCCTTAGCGTTTATGTCATAAGAATGACATACCGGAATTGTGCGACGGTATCCCCTTTAGCAATGTTTTTTTCTGCCAGGAGAATATTGTTGAACAGGGATATGAACATAGTTTAAGACTACGACACATATCATGTGGCCAGATTAAAATATACAATAAATTATGTTCTATTTGGCATTTTGCGATTTTGACATTTTTAATGATCCGCTAAATAATGGTTTCAGATTATCCCTTGATTTAGTGTAGATTACTTCTTTCATTTGTTGAGGTGACCCGTTTATATATATATATATATATATATATATATATATATATATATATATATATATATATATATATATAGGTATATATACCATGATGGTTGAAATCGACTTGTGTTGCAGTTTCTGTCTCTTTTCTGTGTCCTTGTCTGTCTCTGTCATACACAAACACTCAGACGCATGGTGCACTTCGCGGCGGCATTAGTGTCTGTGTCGCTGGCGTGTTAGTAGACCAAGTAGTGACAGCCGCGACATGAACCATGCGTGTGGGTATTTTTGCATGACCTAGAACCCATTTCAATGGCATGGGCTCGACTAAGTGCACTAGCTATTGTCATATTATTGTGATTCTTGGAAGCGAATTCAATTATGGTTCAAACACACTGGACCCGTATTTATGTTGCATGTCGACCCTGTCACAAGCTCTGTTGATGTGTCTCTCTCTGTCGCTCTGTCTGTCGCTGTCTCTTTCTCAGTTGCTGTCTCTATATATGTATCTGGCTCTGTCTCTGCATATGTCGCTTTGTCTCTCTATGTATCTGTCTGTTTTGCTGTTTGTGTCTCTGTCGCTGTCTCATTTTATATGTCTATCTCTGTCTCTGTCATTGTCTATGTCGTGGCTCAGTCTCTGTCTCTGTCACTGTCTCTCTATCTGCACATATTCTTTGTCTGTCTCTGTCTCTGTCTGTGTGGCTGTAGTCTGTGCGGCTGTAGATATGTCGCTGTCTATGTCTGTGTTGCTTTTTCTGTCTTTGTATACATTGTTGTCTGTGTCTGGAAAGAAGCATTTGTAAAAAAATAACGTACAGCAAAACTATGTGGATGGTTTTAAATTGAATTTTAGGATATTGAATGGGTACGAGAATATTGATATAAATATATTTTCTCACTCAAGAAAGATAATAGAACTGGAGGACATGCGGTAACATTAGTAAAGGATCAATGTAAATTGGATATCAGGATGTACTCTTTCTCACAGAAGATAATAAATGATTGGAACAAATTATCTAAAGATTGTGTAACTGCTAGCAACGTGAATATGTTTAAAAACAAGGTTGACACATATCTCAGGAGGGCGGATTACACATAGTTTAAAAATGTTGGACTCTCGATAGGCCAATGACTCCCTTGTCCAATTATCGTCTGGGCGTTTGCCTTGTTGTGTTATTAAATCTTATTAAAGTTATCGGTCTATGTGACACGCCCAGCCAGAGTGTGCTAAGCGTCCCTGTGTGTTTATGATCGTATCTGGAAGGCCACGGTTCCGCGAGTTTTATGATGGATGCGACTAATGCCAAGGCAGCGCGATTATACGTTCCCATGCTGAAATGCACATACACAAATTCGGTTTAACCTATTTGACACACATGTACACACAATTATTTCGATGCATGCGTTGATCGCGAGGTTATTTTTGTCATCGACGGTGACGTCGCGCGTAAACGCCACTCGTGGATTCATTCATGATAGAGAGAGGGACAACATACGTATTATAATCTATGACCTACATAATCTTGACACAAATGCATACAACGTTAAACAAGCTGAACTTAAAATCAAGGTAACGGAGGTAAGAAACTTGAAACAAAAAGCCAAAGCAGATTATTTCCATTAATAATGTTATCAATGTAGAAAAAACATAGAGAAAATATGAGAAACCTTTGCTGATGTAATGAGCAAATCGAAAACGCAAAACAAATTCCCAAATCACTACAATATTAATGGAATCCAGATAAAAGATAACAATAAATAGCAACATTTTTTTTTTGAGACTGAGACACATACTGAGACAGAGACAGCGACAGAGACAGAGACATAAACAGAGACAGCGACAGAGACAGCGACGTAGACAGTGATAGCGACAGTGACAGAGACACATACAGCGACACAGAAAAAGACATGCAAAGCGATATAGACAGATACAGAGAGAGCGACAGAAACAGAGACAAATAGAGCGACAGAGACAGCGACAGTGATAGTGACACATACAGCGAAACAGACAAAGACATACAAAGCGATATAGACAGAGGCAGAGACAGCGACAGAGGCAGAAACAGCGACAGAGACATCGACTGAGACAGCGACAGATACAGCGACAGCAACAGAGACAGAGACATCGAGGGAGACAGCGACGGGGACAGTGACAGAGACAGAGACAGTGACAGATACAGCGAAAGCGACATAGACAGAGACTGAGACAGTGACAGAGACAGTGACAGCAACAGAGACAGTGACAGAGACAGAGACAGGGACATATACAGAGACAACGACAGAGACAGTGACAGAGACAGATACAGCGACAGGCACAGAAATATAGAGAACAACAGACACAGACAGAGAAAGAGGCAGAGGCAGAGAGATGGCGGTGATCCACGTAATTTCTTTAGCTGAAGCATCGCATCTCTCTTGAATATGGTTGAAGAGAACGCCAAATGTATTGACACATGCGCCGCCGATGAGGAAGTGGATTGTAAAAGCGTCTGGCTCATCAAAAAGATCATCAAAGTCAGCAGATGGAATCGAGTTGACAAAATCATGCATTACTACTAGAGACGAATAAAAAACAGATTAATTGGCCAATTGGTCAGGTAACACTGTTTCGCCCGATCAAGCGGGGCATAAATCGCTTGTGTACACAGGCATTTGACCTATCGATACGATAGGTCAATTACGGGATTCTTGTGCAGAATTTATTGCAGATAACAACAGATTTAAGATTGATCCAACATAGTCAAAAGATGCTGGACAGTAGATGTTTCTTTGTGGATCTTGCCGGTAAACGCTGCAGATAGCAGCTGAATATACCTGTCCTGATGCATCATCGCCTGTTTGTCCCCTTGCATATGGTGCCCCCCCCCATGGCTTGGTGCTCAGCCCCAACTGTTTTCTATATACAGCGCCTGTTGCCAAGATCATCAGCAAGTACAATCTGATGTTCCACCTCTAAGCAGATGACACCCAAATTTACCTCCCAGTGAAACCTCTCCAGATGGACGTCGCCGCGGCTGTCGAGCGTATTGAGGGATGTGTGGCATAAATCAGGGCGTGGATGAACTCCAATTTCCTTACACTGAATGATGACAACAACGGAGGTCATTATCTTCGTTTCTTCGCAGCAGTTGAAGAAAATGCCAATGCCAAGACCGAGTCCCCAACATGGCATGTAGAGCTATTATTGGTTGCCTCAACTCAAACCAACGCGAGTGGTCGACATTTATCTGTTGTGCGGTGTTGCTCCAACATCAATCGGAGGGGCATCGTTCTCACAAATAGATGTAACTGTGTGATCTGCAGTGACGGGGAAAGTATAGCGACACGAGAGGAAGAACGAGTCTTTAGCGTTTGAGACTATCACAGAGTCATAGCTGCATTGGTAGAATAAGACGCCTTTCATACCCAACAGTAATGTTACTCCAGACGATTCGAATCGAAACAGAGACGTAACCGAGACCATTCGTATGATTATTCCTATCAGAGATGATTCGTGCTGAAAACCATTCTAACGTAAAGCAGCATTATGTGGACAGAAGTTAAACTAAGACTAATGGAAATAACAATAAAGCCGTAGTATTCATCCAAACAACCTGTTTAAATCGGAAACAAAACCACCACTTATGTAATTAGCATACATTTGTATTTAATTATACAATTATTGTTATTTTTTTTAAAGTTCAGGTATTCCGTAAGGTATGTTACTAAGCAAATTGTTTTAAAGTTGTAGGTTTGCATATTTATTGTCAACCTTAAAACGAGTACTGATACACTGATATACATTATACAATGATGTTCAACGGATGTTATGCCTCTATTGTTACAATTAAACTTTTTGAAACTGATACATATGTTCAATAAGCAGAAACACTTGATGGTAACGGTGGGATGTTCTTTACATGATCAGATTTATATGTGTATTATTTTATCCGAACTATTTGCAAGCGCGTTTTTGTTTTCTGTCATTTCCACGCAACGTCGACGCACCTTACTTCTCCAATGTCTCTCATATGAGGAATGATATCTTTGCATAAACAACTCAGAGACATTAATTAGTACTCATAATATACATTTTAAACAGTCCAATTTTCTTCTGTTATTTTGTACGTAATGACGTAAACAATACGTTCGTCGTCATCGAATGACAATTGGAAACCATGACATTGCGCAAGATCACTAATTTGGTGCGGAAGAAAGTGGAGAAAACTGGCCGACAATACATTTAAAAAATATATCGCTTTATACAACTATCCAGCATGACTTGTCATTGACTTAACGGGTCGTTGATTCTCAACAATAGTAGAGTAGAACAAAACAGCAGTAGATGTAGACCTCAGAGCACTTGTCAGTATAACACATAGACCACATAACGCAGGAGTAAAACTATACACATAAACCGGAATCATTCCGGAATGTGAAGAGTCCTAAACGACAGTGAAGGCCAATACGGCCGAACATCTGTTGCATTTCTGGTCCCCCAAACAAAATGTCACCCAATCGCCAAACGTGTATGCAACGAGGGCATATGTCGTACTTACGATATGTTGGATTTTGAAAAGATAATTTTGAGTGGCTTGGGACCTTTAGTTAGCACTAGCTCCTACTATTATAACTGATGTATCGAATGTGTTAACAATACGTACAGCTGGACAGATTGCAGCGTTAATATCATGCGTAGTTGATGTGGACATACTAAGACACGCCCATTCGGTAGGCTAGTATACTCAGCGACAAAAGAAACTTGAATTTGTTACCATCGATTTGTGTCACGACTCAGTGAACTCGCCGCAGCATGACGCCTATATACGTGATGTCTCAATAAAGGTAGGCGCCTACCATGAAATGAAAATAATCAAACGTTAAAGGCCTAGCAAAAAGTTCGTCGTGTTAAACTATTCGTTAATATACTTCTAATGCAGTCAGTGTGTATGTTAGTAAATGTGAACAATGCAGTTATCTTACCGAGTAGACACATCCATGCCCAGTCTTTGTCTATGGGTAGGCCATTCAGCTTATCGATATTCTCGTGCTTGTTTCCAGATTCTTCCCTTCTATCAGTAACCGATGCCCAGTCAAACTGCTCTACACCGGGTGACTTACAAATTTGCTTTATGTAACTATCCAGCTGCGCCTGTAATTGACGTTACGGATCGCTGGTTCGCACCACTCATACAATCTGTTCACATACAGAAAACATAACGCACGAGAGAACAAGACGCAGAGCAGTTAATGGACACATGCTACAGTAGGACAGACGTGTGCCACAAACTATGGAACAGTGACTATGTATTATAGATGTGCACTGTGGGAACAGTGTCTACGTATTCAAGTTGTGTACTGATGATGTAGTGACCATGTATTCTAGCTGTGTATTTGGGGTGATAGTAATCGTGGTTCTATATTTGATCAGATTGATATGTGTATTATTTTATTTGAACAAATTGTATGCGTTTTTTTGTGTGGGTTTTCTGTCATTTCCAAGGAACTTCAACGAACCTTATTGTTCCATTGTCTCTCATGCGAGTAAAATATATCTCCATAAACAACTGAGAGACATTAATCAGTACTCATAATATAGAAAAAACTACTTTATTGACATACTTAAATGTATTCACAAGTGTTGCTCTAATCAACATGTGAGAAGAGACAAGGCTGGCGTTTGTAAATGACATCTCTACGACTTTTCCGGTCAAGGGATGAAGGTGCATATTCATATCATATGGCACCTTTAATGTAATATGGCCATTAATGTCATATGGCACCTTTAATGTCATATGGCCATTAATGTCATATGGCACCTGTCATCGCCCAGTGGAAACGTCGCCGCTCCTATCTCGTCCCTATTCGACGACAACGCCTTGTGGACCTCCACCTCCAGTGGTCCAAGATGGCGCACAACTCGAAGACCAGCTGATTCTTGGAGATGCTGCCTATCAATTCAATATCCGGTATCAATATCAATGGACCAAAGTCATGGCAGCCATCCGATGTGGCGGTAGTGCATGCCTGCCAACACGTTTATTGGATCGACGTACGAAATGGCTCCCACCACTTTACATCTCCCGTGCGACGCAGACGCCGCTTCATGATGACACATGCGACTGTGACTTGCCTACTTAGCTGAACAATAACTTGAACAATAGGACAATATCAACAATTAGCATTATCTTTTATTTATGTCGCTTTTAAAATTATATATTATCTGTATTTTCACTTTATAATATATATATATTTTAACATTTACTGATATAACTTTTAAATTTAGCGTCATTTATACGTTGCTATGTCATGTTATACTAATAAAGACATGAATACACCACTTACACATACGTCTTGTTGTAAGATATATGTCCCCATCGTATCTTCTTTGGGGCCGCACGCAATGGGCCGGGAGGCATTTCTCACAGATGTAGATGTGTTTTAATTGTCAGTCTTCTTTGCGCTCGTCAGGTCGAAATTTACAACTGAATTTGTACTCACATGACCTATGAATATATATATAGTACTACAGAAGTGTAGTCAACGCATTGTTCTCCAGGTTCGAAGTGATTTTAATCGTGTACATCAGGCATAGTAGCAATATAATCACGCAAAATAACAATTAAAAGAAACAGTGAATATAGATATCACTGTAAACCGTAAAAAAGTCGTGAATGTAAACATCACTTATACACTTAATGTCTGAAGATTAAAACAAAACACGGTTAAATATGACCGGTAATTTTGAAGCCTAATGCTAAAGCATGTATGGCCCGCCAGGACCACCCTTACTAATAATTTAGATGCCTAAAAATTTAGCTTGTGCAGACCTTGGGAAACGATCCTACGGGGTGTTTATATTCTCAATTTCCCAAAATCAGAAGCCGTCACTAGAGGCGCTGTGATTGTTTAAATACCCAATACGCTTTACCATTGGTCAACTTGCTAAATCCACCCACCGTCTCAACCGCTGGACAATGACTTCTGCCAGCACTTCCTTGCCCGGTTTGCAAGTTAAACTTTTGAACTCTTCTAGCTGGGCCAAATCCAGGGTTCTCAGGGCTCCCTCTCAGTTCCCTAATTACGCTGACCTCCTAGGTCATACCAATACCAAATGTCATGATTAACATTAGCTATTAAAAACTTATTAAATAAAATTGGTATATACTTTACATTGTGACTTACATTAACATATATTGCGTTGCTCGTCGCTAGTCGCCTACTGGGAAAAAACTACACCGCTCGCTCGCTCGCTTGTTGCTGCTATTCACAGGTCGCCGGGGCAATGTGACAAGCCTGCTGCTAGCAAGTCTCCGTCTCCTGTGAAAAAACGCTTCCTCTCACTCGCTGCCTGTCCGTCGACCACCAGCCCTTACCTTTTTAAAATTGTTTTAATGACAGTGCAAAGTAGTGCAATATTCTGGTGATTATGTCCACAACCAGGAATATTTTGTGCAGTCATTGCAACACAGCAGGATTTGAACCTACCAAGAAATTTACATCTCTATTAGTTAACTTTTTCTAATTAATAGGCTATTATATGCTTGTATTGTTAATAATAAAGAAATGAATGCACCACTTACATACGTCTTTTTTGTTAGTGCTAGCTATACAGATATCACTAGATGACCCCTCCTCTTAGGGCTAGCTATATAGATATCACTAGACGACCCCTCCTCTTAGTGTTAGCTATACAGATATCACTAGATGACTCCTCTTATAGTCATATTTCCGTGATCGATAATACACGTCTTTCTATGTCGACAAGTCCTTAGGCGTTACCATCCCACACACCTCACCCTCTCACTAGATGTCCACCCATGACCTTTGACCCCTGTTCATTCACTGGTAGATGACCAGCAGACCCCTCGTGCTGCAGTCGCCAGGATCGCCGACGTTCGTTGAGCGATAATACACCTCTTTCCATGCACTTTCATACAGGCAACATTACCCGGGTTTCTTCATTGTCTATATTTAGTTATGGGGAATGTTCGTCCTTGCGGCTCTGTGTCCATTTAGTAGCGGTTGATGAGCAACTTGGTTTGCTGTAAAGTTGTAGTGCTGCTTTACCTTTCGTGGATCGTTGCAAAGTATTCCTATCGTTGTCCAAGCCTTCTTGTACTGTGTGTCATGTACGTCGATTCAATCAGAGTCTGACATGATTTACGGCGTTCCTCTGAGACGGTGTTCATCAGGTTCTCTCCTTCCTCGATGACTTCCTCGACAAAGGGGTCTGATTCATATTTGCATTGTTCATATATTTAAGCTGACTCGCATATCAGGCCTTGGACTTAGTTTCTCCAAATTCCATGGGGGGGGGGTTCTTCCTTGCGGCTCTGTGTACAGTATCTACGAAATGGCAACAGCTTTCTGTTTTCAGCGGTACGTTTTTAATGGTAGAATGTGTTGTGCATAACCTTCCCAGTTTATCTTTTTTATGTTGAAACGACGACGAAACAGTGCGGTTTGTAGGATGTCCACTGCATTCATTTATACGCTAATGGGTCGGTGTTGTGAGTGCCGGACTGGCTCCATCACGATCTTGTTGTAGCATCCTACCATCCGATTGATAACTATGATATATAATATGCTATAAATATGAGGTCTGGGTTGTATCCTATCCGCCATCCGTCACTGTTGAGTCATGGACGTGGCGTTGAGGTTTGTGCCGGTCTTTACGGATGTTATCAGGTCCCCGGTGAGTCTCAGAACACATCACACTGGCGCTTGTTGTTCAGGTCAGCGGTGAGTTGTTGTTTACCTGTTGATAGTCAGAGCCGGCCCGTTATGGTCAGAGCCGGCCCGTGATGGTCAGAGTCGGCCCGTGATGATCAGAGCCGGCCCGTGATGGTCAGAGTCGACCGTGATGGTCAGAGCCGGCCATGAATAGGGTCCGTGTTTGTGACTCCGGCCGACGATGTTATCTCCAGGCATTTTAGCCGTTCGTGAGTTGATCGGGGTAAAGGTGGTGGTAGAATTGCAGCTATCGAGTTGAGTAGCTGACAGGCCCCGCGGCGTGCACGATTCTACCATGGGCCCCGGGTCTGTACTGACAATGCATCTAGAAACACGTTTTGTTCGAAGCGATGAAACGTTTCTCAGTTGCCTGTTGCGATGACGTAACAAGTCGTAAACAACAATGACTTTGTCCATCCAACCATTTCTTTATACCACTCCACAGCTGTTCATTTTGAGTGGCGCCACTATCAGGGTGTATGTATCAATACGAGTAGTTCCCAGCTGTCCGCTAGTGCACGTCAACGACGTCTAGCGAGAAGTCATCGGTCGTCATACTGGCTACAATTGAGATGTGGCAAATGGTGCATATGGATACGAGTACACTTTGAACACTGCAAAATTTGGACACAGTAGTGTGGACAGTAGTATATATTTTCGACAACGACTTAATATTTACGCGTATCTTCGCACTAGATATGTGTCGAAATAGTATGGTTCTCAATTTAGACGGTTACATATCAAGCATTTAGGATTATTATTCGCATTAGACAATATTCCCTAAACACTACGTTGAGAAGTGGAGCGATCAAGACTAAACGCTGTATTTTTCAAATTTCTGATATTGATATTAACATTTATTATCTATTCATATATACTGCAAAACGTAAATAGTAGCACATTTAGCAGACACGAAGCGTCACGTGGATCTAACATATTAAATTATATGTGGAGTTCTACGAAAAGTGCTTTGACAATTACCATTTTTCTGTCGTAATACATGAAAAATAACATTATTTCCCACGGCAAGCTAACACGTCGTGCCTAGAATAATCGCACATTTACTGTCAGGTCATTAATATGAGAAATAAATAAACAGGTATTATATTGTACGCCTTTGTGTATGGACGCACAATTGTTGCCAACAAAATAATGCTAGTATCCACAGGACATCACGCTACAGAATACATGTCGATGGAGATCACTAAAACATGGATACATGTACATGAACATTGTTAACACAGAATATACAGAATAACTGCAACTTGTATGAAAAAAAAATTGGCAACATATTTGGTACAATTATCTTGAGAAACACGGACGGCTATGTGACCAGAACGTAATATCATGGGGCAGAATAACCATGTTTACATACAAGATGTTACCAAAGCCATCTTATGAATATGTATGTATGTATGTTTGTATGTAAGTGTATTTGGATGATTGTAAAGCTAGTATTTTTTTATTCACCCCGATAATACCCTTTCTACGAACAATCGAATTACCCTTTGTAGCTACTACGTACAACTGTACGCAATGCTATGCGAACAATTACGATTGTTGACAATTTCATGCTTCGTGTTTTCCAATGTCCGATGTCACAAAGTGCATTTTATTTACTGCATGACATGCACTTGCGAAATTATTTTCGCGTTCGCATTTGTAGCATTTTTTTCCAGATGCTGGACCCTTCCTTCCGCTCGTATTACGCCTTGTACGGTTGTACCACCACAATCACTGCATGTGTGGCTACCACCAAACTGCTTACTTGCTTGCTGAAGTGGCGACCCCTGCTGAGTCTAGATGTGCCATCACCGCTGCTTCCCTGGTGATCATGCAAACAGTGGCGCCCTCTGCTGGGTTTGACTTTGCCGTCAACGTCACTTGCCTGATTATGCTGCCGAGTCTGGGGTTTTGTATATGTTACAGTCAATCTGCGTAATCAGTCATTTCACGTAATCACTGACATGTTTAGGCATTACGCGAAATGACTGTTTCACTCAGGCATTTCGCGAAATGACTGAAAATTTCAGTCATTATGCGAAATTACTGGAACAGAGGTGCAGTCATTTATTTCGCGTAATGACTGAAACAGTGCTTCCCTTGGTGAATGATGTTGGCAAACTTGCTGTTTTTCATCTACCTATCCATATATTTTCAGAAATTGCCACCTAGCAGCTATCTATTTCTCACATTCAAAAATATTTTTTTATATTGTAATGAAATTATGACTTACAATTATTGTTCGGTTTCACGAGGAATTGAAGTTAGTCCACATGATCGAAACTACCTATCATCAAATTAGTGTTTTTATTACGAGGTGCAATGCCCCAGTCTCCCTAGATACCCAGATCAAACACTGAAGTATCAATTACAATTTTTTCTTCTATTGTGTATCTTAAATTAAATGTTGAAAATGTTACATACATACTTAAGACACAATAACACTGTCTTATTGAACAACATATAGCTTTGTTATGATTCTACAACTACTGTATCATTGGAAATTATATCAATGTGTTACATGTCAACAATATATGTCAAACAAATTAAACAACATGCCATATATATATATATATATATATATATATATATATATATATATATATATATATATATATATATATATATATGGATCAGAGCAAATACCCCAAGGTAGTTGTTTTTAAGCCAAGAATGTTAATTTCATAATATTTTACATCACAATATCGGTGAAAACTAATATTGTATTCAACAAATATTACAAAATAATTATTATACTCACTAGTTATCATGAAAAACATGTGAAGCATACTAGTATATATACTTTCCACTGACAGAAATCATACACATTACCAAGAGGATATTTATAAAAGACAACAAATCAAATCATGTCTGGTCTTAAAAGGAGAATTTACTTTACTATCAACTTGATGATTAGTTATCAGCATGTCATATGGTTCGTTCTCACTTGTTCAGGCAGCTCAGACTGTTGTGACACCGGCTGTTACACATTCGTTTTGCTTTGTAGCACTTGCACCTGTTGCTAGTACATTTTAAAAGAAGACTGCAACAGTCACACCTGACAAAACCTAGTACGCGAGTTGCTGAAGTTTTTATTGCATGGCGGAGCGATATCTGTTGGTCTTGGTTGGTGTCTAGCTGGGATAGAAGGCGTCGTGGGCATAAGTCGAATTGGTTGCGTGCATATTTATCAGGATCCCAGTCTTCACAGCAGTGGTGTATAAGCTGTTGTCGCCACTTTCATTGATGACCCCCAGGATGTTACGTGGATCCCCCTTCCTCTATCCACTACAGGGATGGGAACTGGGTATTGCTGGGGCTCCGAACAGGAGACATATATCCAACAGCTGGATAGCCACTTCTGTTGCTGGTTTCGAGGTTAGAGGCCTATGATACAGAACTTTGTGAGATGGCACTGATAAACAATGATCCACTTGAAATGTGATTGGAGGATGATTGCATGTCGATAAGGATGACGCCATAATATCCATCATGCATAATTACATGTTAGCTATGGCGCATTTGGAAGAGTATTGAACTGTAGTTCCACTCATACTTCATTTATTATAGGTTGGAATATTTGCATTGATTAAATGGACTACTATCTACCCCTAAATATTTTTAATGTCTGGTAAATTTCTCACACTTAAAATCAAGAAACAATGTTCAGCATAAGAAACTACACATAAAAATTGGTACTAGCTGAGTATTGTAATATTCATGGCGTGTCTTCGAAGATTTATCAGTTGCCGCAATTTTGAGTTGTTTTATAGTATTAAAATATTCCACTTTGGGAATTAAATGTGTTTGACATATTTGAGACCTTTTGTAGAGTTCTTCCTTAAATTGTACTTCGTAATTATCCTGTGCCATTGTGATAGCTATGCCAACAGGCAAATGATTAATACCTACTGATTGTGTTCTTTTTATAGGTACAATAGCCAGTTGAGACAGTCATCATAACAGAGCCTTAATTCCAGTCATTTCGCGTAACGACTGAAATGTTCAGTCATTTCGCGAAATGCCTGAGTGAAACAGTCATTTCGCGTAATGCCTAAACATGTCAGTCATTACGCGAAATGACTGATTACGCAGATTGACTGTAACATATAACATTATGTACCTTTCTCGCCCCATTGCTGACACTACGACCGGTCATCGCTTCGCCTTGCACCATATGCGAGCGTTATATTTGGCTCAATCAGGCCCTTTTACTGTACCTTGCTTAACTGGCATTTCTTGATAATCTGTGATTTAATTTCTGCATCTACGTCGTTAAAACTACAGTTGCTATAAGCGTGCGTGAGATTTGTTTAAAGTTTCTTTCGACGCCTGCGTCTCCTGGCGAAACACGACTATGCCAAACTGCATATTGTGCTGTGGTGCAAAATGTTATGTTAATAAACGTTTAGTTTCATCATACGTTGTATCAGCCACAATGCAAAGAGAATCACTTAAATCAAACACATCTTCCCCTGTATAGTGTCTGAACATTACCTTCTTTTGATTCGAGTCCTCGATATTTTTAGCTGCTGTGAAGTTTTCTAGGCGTCGCAACAAGCGGTCCCACCTTGCTGCGGCTGTATCGACTAGGCAAAGTCAATCGCCCTACAATGTTTTTCTATCTGGCTGTTGCTACTAGTAGGGCGAAGATCTCGCTAGGCCGAAACGTAAGTATTTTCATGAAACGTGAAACCTTACAAAAACGCCATAAGCAGAGCAATAAACACGTCTTTCGGGTCTGTATGCATTCTTATATGTATATCACTAAAGTTACCTGACAATAACCATGTAAAAGTGTGAAATTATTACCTTTTTGTCAGAACGCATGTGCTTGTCAAGGTTTGTATATAACCGGATATTGTTGTGAGCGAGAATAGCAAGCGGGATTTCCATAGATCTATATAAGGTCACGCTAAGAATTGCCGTCTGCTGGCCATAGAGTTACATCATTAATAATGTCCCTATAAACTACTAACTTACTAACGGGTGTTTTATTTATGTCTGTGCTGCTGGCCCATTCTGGCCTCATTCTACACGAAATCGCGTTTGATCATGTGACCCAAAGGCAACATCACGTGCACAGTATGGCGGCTAATTGTGAAATGTTTTCTATGTTACCGATAAAAGTACTCATAAGTAATTATTTGGAGCACATTTCTTCAGTTTCTTGACGCCCAATCGTCGGTTGTATGTCACGGAATACACATGTGAAACGGTTAGTGCGTATCGGTTTTAAAACTTAAGTTATTAGTTCCGTAGCCAAATGGCTACGGAACTGCCAAAATGGCGAGTTAGCAAATGCCCGTCAGGCCTTTCGCCCCAGAGACGAAGAGCGGGGCGAAAAATTTTGCCTAGTATCGACCGGCTCGGGCGAACAATGTTGTACACTTGCCAACTCCATTTCTTAGTTATCCGCGTCGCCAATTGTTACACCTGGAGCGTCTTGACCTCACTATCTACGACAGGACTTAATGACAGCTGCAACAACCCGAATGCGGAAAACACTATATTACCTGTCTCATCGCCTGGGCTAAAACAATTGTCATATAGAGATAAACAAACGCCGTTGCCACTGAGTATCGCATTTGCGCAGCACAACGAGTGCTTCTGGAGTTTTGTGAACAGCATCTGCTATTTTTATCATTATTGTTAATTAAGGATAAATGACAAGTAACATTAATCGTTCTAATCACTAACACAGTGACTCAGTCACATCAATGTCCACTTAGGCCTTAGTAACATTTGTTTTACTTCGATACGTCACGCATTGACCGCAAATGTCTGCCAAGTAGGTTTAGACTTTAGTAATCCATCTTACATCGTAATATAACCTTCGCTTTGTTAGTCCATCTTGCAAAGTATTGTCTATGATTTTGTTATTATATTGTATGTCGTTATTTACAGCATTTCATTTTCAGTCGTGTAGAATTATCCAGCCAATATTTCCTATCTTCAACAAAAAAACATTACTTGTGTCTATAGAAATATATCTACACAATATAATTTATAAAATGTATATTCCTCCGCGTATGTAAACACCACTGCCCAGCTATTTCCCATTATTTCCGTTTATAAATTGTTTTATTTTGTCGTATATTGTGTTAGTGCCTGAAGAAAAGCTGATCAATATTACGACCATTCCTAGACGAATAGCAGCATTATGTCATGACAAAAACCTACATTGAAATGTTGTCGTTTTTGTTGTTGTGTATATGTTTCATAGAAACACTTCTTGTTCAACGCGATGTGGTTTAGCGAGAGTTGTATGTAACCATTGTTACGCATTGGACGTTTGATGTTCCGATTGACATGAAGTTTACTTCAGCACTTTTTGTATACCACATCCGTCCTTTTTACTGACCTATACGTAAATGAATGACGGCCATTATTCCGAGGTCGCCTAACGAGAGGTTAATTGGAACAGAACTTGACGCGATTTGATGGAAAACCGGTCGTGTTAGCGTCACTTTCAGTGCAACACCTACTGATAAGCATGACCAGTTACCACAACAAAAAACACACAGTATGTCTATGAGAAAGACACTTAATATCGGTTACCTAAACGTAACGGCTGAAATGTGTTTTTCATAGATGATATCAGTAGTTTCGGGTTAATGTGGAACTAAATCAATTAACAAATGGGAGAACAATTATGCTTTATTCACAGTAAGACAAACATTAAGCTTCATGTGCATAGTACACAATCGTTTGTGCCGAAATCACAATGATCTTTGCTTTTGTGCTTTGAGGCCGAAGTCACCAGAATTACGGGCCGAAGTCTTCAAAAGAATGGTGTCCGAATTCACTGGGCCGAATTAGCCTTGGGCCGACATCACCTGCTTAGGTGTGTGACCTTGTCCCCTGGTTCTACTGTCCTTCTTAAGTGAGAAAATTCCAATTAATGCCCATTCAGTATCTCATCTTGTCTCTGGGGTTGTTAAACCACATTCTTTTAGGCGTTCTTCATAACTGAGGTCATCATTGTAGTTGCTCTCCTCTATAGTCGTTCTAGCGTATCTATTTACTTCTTACTATATGTTCTTAAAGCTCGTCTACAATATTCTAAATGAGGCCTAATTATTGCTTAATGCACAGGTCCAGTTAACCTTTTTCCTTTTACGTTTTATTTGTCGTAGTCAACCCAAGAACGTGATTACTCTTTGAAGCTGCAATACCACACTGATTTGAAACTTTCATGTGAGCATTTATTGTTACTACTAAGTCATTTTCTATTGTTTCCCATTGTATAGTTTACATTTACGTTCCCGGATCATTCTACCAAAACGGTATAATCTGTGTCCCTTAACGTTTTATAAGAATATTTTCTCCATAGGGCCTAATCTTCTTCTTCTTCTTGCGTATGTTTCAAGAAGGGTCAATCATGTGTCGCATTTTTGGTCCCAAGCCAGGCGCGTGCTGACCCGACCAGCCTGACCAGGTCTCCGTTGCATCTGTGTACGGACTCTCACTGGTGATGTGAAATGCGGTCTGCTTTTCGGCACCGCACTCGCACGCCTCGCCTCGTTTGTCCATGTGGTACTACTCTTCCCGGCAGCATCGCTGATGATACAGCGGGTGTGCTCCGAGAAGGCGTGTCGAGATCGCAGACACTTACATCCAGATGCAGTTGTTGTCACCATGGTGACTAGTGTGTGTTGGTCATGTGTTTCGGCAAGACGAACAAGTGCGAGGCATTGTTTGTTTCGACGGATGTCTGGGGGCGTTATCCCAATGACGACTAGCAGCATGACCGTTGGTGTCGATCGGATGCACCCGGATACCAGGCGGAGGCTTTTGTTTAGTGCTGCGTCAAGTCGATGTGTGTGGGCACTGCGACACCACACTTTCGAACAATCCCCGGCCGGAGCAAAAGGAAGTGCTATTGTTAATTTTTGAAGAACGTCAACGTTTTCTCAGACCTTTCCATTCCAAGGCCATTTTGTGCCAGCCGGTCGTCGAAGAAAGTTGCACCGTGCGTGGACTTTCTTCGAGAGCTGGGACAGGTGTCTTGAGTAAGTCAATGACCTGTCGAATGTAACTCCGAGGTACTTGGGATTTTCTGTTGTCGGGATCGTTTTCTCTCCGCAGCGAACTTCCATCTGGTGGTTTGTCAGGCAGTTTGTCAGATGAAAGGAGCTGCTCACTGTTTTGTTGGCGTTAAGTCAGAGACGCCATCGTTGGAGGTACAGGTCTAGACAAGACAGGTCGTTTGTTATCGTTTGCTGCAATTCAGCATAGATCAGTCCCGATTCCATGATTCGTCAGCATAGATGTATTGCGTTGATGCTGTGTGCGGGATGTCCGAGGTGTAGATGTTGAAGAGTATCAGAGCAAGTGTTTGTGTTTGTTTGGTAGTAGGCGTAGCATCTTCAGGAGTAGACATCTGTGCCACACAACGAGAAGTCAACGAATACTGCTCCACATTTCTTTCCGGTTTCAAACGCTGTCTCGATGTCTTCTGTTCTACAATACTTCTTCTTGGGCGAAATCCTGCTTACTCGAGTGGCAGCTGTAGATCAACGACCGGAAGCAGATGATTGTAGATCAGTCGCTCGAGAAATATGTAGCAGTTGGTCATGAACACGCGCAGCCAGTTCTGACATTCTTTGCTGAGGTGCAGCAGAAAATCGGGATGAATCGAATCTGGTACCGGGGCTTTACCGGATTGGAATGAACCTAGATCGCGTTGCATCTCATTGATTGTGAAATCACTGCAGAGGAAAAGGTCGGTTGACCCTCCTTGCCATTTCTCTTTGAGCTCTTTATTGACCGCGCTGGTGAATTCGCGGTTTATTAGCGGCCATTTTTCACAAAGTGTTGTTTGATCTTACCGGCTTTTATGGACACCTGAGGTTTGTTGTTCTTCTCCCCGGTGAGTCGTCGTACAACGCTCCAAGCTCTGCGACTAGAGTGGGTGAAGACAATCGCCTTTTCGGTTTCGACCCATCTTTCCTCTCGTATTGTGTCTAAGTGATCAATGTAACCGAATGGTTATTTACTGGTATGAAAAGGTTTTGCCATCGTTCAGGCGGAACCCTCTCAATGTGGGTGATAATAAATACTTTTAAAGCATTCACTGGCCAAGTATATAAGATTTTGTCAACCCGGTTATCATCAACCATATTACTGTA
The DNA here is from genome assembly GCA_963662155.1 of Lamellibrachia columna. Taxonomy (NCBI): domain Eukaryota; kingdom Metazoa; phylum Annelida; class Polychaeta; order Sabellida; family Siboglinidae; genus Lamellibrachia; species Lamellibrachia columna. Next base: position 22,212,134 of record OY759262.1, read on the forward strand.
ATTTATTAACAAGGTTGATAGGCTGATAACAGGGTTGACACTGAATGGTAATCACTTATAAGTTAGGCTTAAAATATATCACCGACTATCTATAATTACTATTATGATTAAGTTGTTCTAATACACTATAGCAACTATATCTTGCAGACATTATGGCACTCACACCTGCCAAGAAACAACGCCGATACAGAGAACGGCATGATGCTGATGGATAACGTAGGGAAAACCGAAAGGATTTGGGGAAACTCAAGCCTATCAGTGTCTTATCGCAGGTAAAGTACAGACGTCGCCGCAGATATTAGCGAGCAGCACAAATGAGGTCACGCTTGAAGTGAGATGCGGAACACAATCAGGATATGTTAACCCCTGCTGCGAGCCCAAAGTCAAGTCTCTGCTGATTGGGTACCAGCATTCAATATCAATATCAGACACCAGTGTGAAATGCTCAGAAAGTTGTTGAAAAACTTGACTACGTCTGAATGAATAATACAAATCGACTTTTCTGAAAACGATACGTGTTGCCCAAATTGTTTTTGTGATAACTGGTGCTGTTAAATGTTGCCCACAATTTATTTGTGAGTACTGGTGTTGTGTAAACGCTATGGAAAGTTAATTTGTAGTTACTAGTGCTGTAAAATATAAGCAACATTTTTTTTGAGATTACCAGAGCGTTGAAATGTTTTTTTTAATTTTTAAAAATTTACTTAGTTTTAAATATAAATAGTTTTACTTGGTTTATGATTGCGTTGGTTCAAACTGGTTGCCAGATAAACGTTTTTCAATGTCAACTATGCGTCAACACTTTTACCATGCTTGTTAACTTATTCATCTTTTGATGGGGTAGGTGTCACTGAAGCGTTTTTAGGTTCACCATGTAGACAAAATAAAACCCATTAATCTTATGCATGTTTTGGATCACAACCTTATGATGCGTTCTGCCCTATCGTGAGTTAATATGTAATCAGTGTTTGCTATTTTTTGCTGTTTAGACTTATTCTAGGAAAACATTATTTTCTATATGAAAATCAGTACAGTGACACACTACACTCATGTATTCGCCTTATCTATTGTATTTTGTCAGTGGGCACTATATAAAATGAGGAAGCTTTTGTCGGTAACAGGGTTAACAATTAAACTGGGGGGTCCCGTGTTGTTTCAGACGCCATAGCGCTGTAAAATTATGACAAAATATCAGAAAGTGGCATACTAGTCACACAAATATCGGATCATATGGCCATATCTGCTGCTCTGAATGTTAATATTAATAATATATTTAATAAAATATAAATACTTTGCACAAAATCATATACAGGGAACAAAATATAGCTTCCTTAGTGAACTTGAAAATATAAACCTACATAATCCTGACACAAATGCATTCACTGTAACACAGCTGAACTTAAAATGAAGGTGAAGGAGGTAAGACACTTGAAACGAAAAGCCAAAGCAGAGTATTTCCATTTATAATGTAATAAAACCATTGCTGATGTAATGAGTAAATCGAAAATGCAAAACAACTTTCCAACTCGCTACAATATTAACGGAATCCAGATAAAAGATAAAAAGAAATTTAATAACTTTTTTATAAATGTTGGCTCCCGAACTAACCAATAAAATATATATTGAAATCAATTATTTGGATGATTTCAGCAAAGTGCACACCTTTTTATTAAACCGATTGCACATTATTAAATATATCAACAAGCCATATATTTGTACATTAGTTAATATGATTTTGGACTTAATCAATTCAGGAGAGAGTTTTAATTGCTCTAGGTACCATAGTAATCACCTGCTGCCGTTTGAAAGATGGGCATTCTGTTTAGAACAAACAATAAAGGATCGCCACTCCTATGCTTACTGGGTTGTGTCGTTATGATCAGATCTTCACATGTCACGTTCTCCGTATGTTTGTCCATGTGACTTGGTTTTCCTCTGCCTAAGAACACGTCCAAATAGTTATTACGTTATCTATATTCATACACAATGCCGTCGATGTGTATCTTAAGCAATTCACGCTGTACAAGGGAAACGACTTTGCGAGCGAGCGGGCGTGCGTGCATGCATGTGAATATTCCAAGACTCTTAAGGCGGCGCTCCGAGATACGATGTAACCTAGCCGAGCTCTTCGTACGAGGAAACTCGTACGAGGAAATCGAGCCGTACGCCTCGGACAAGAAACACACGTTACACGTCAGTCGGTTGGGTCATATCGCACGACGTCAAAGGTGAAGGTCATGTAGTCTTTTACCATAGTTGATAAAATGGCGGGACCATATCAATGTAGCTCCGACGAAAGCGTAGAGGAAGAGAATTTCAGTGTCGTGAATGTTACATATTAGTAGAATTGTTCGTTTTGACAAAACGCCCAAGTTGATACTATATTTATAGCGTCAAAACTAAAAAAGAGTGCTGACTGGTCTGATGTGTCGATCGGTATTTACTCCGATACAATACGTCATTGTCACAAATGTGCATCACTGGTCGGCTTCCTGGAGAATTGCTTGCTTGCTAGAGTTCAACATAACAATACGACTCTCAGTGCAACGCAACAGTCGATGAGATGATGCAATACTATCGTTACTAAACTGAACTATTGATAGTTATCGTCGATAGTTATCTGTAAGACATTTATTTCGTCGAGTTATTTGCAACAATAGAAACAAACATGTTTTTCAACCATATTGAATAATTCTATTTACATCCACACACGATGGCGCCACCCATCAGTTAAGGTTTGACACTGTTTTCCTGGCTTTCGCTATTTAATGAAAACGCATACATATAATGTTATATTGCTATACAACATTCTGAAGCAACGCGTGCTCACCACCAGTCTTGTTCGTGTGTGTGTGTGCGTGCGTGCGTGCGTGCGTGCGTGCGTGTGTGAAAATATTACATAAAATAGACCAAAGAAAATATAATGCAACAACCAGATTACAATTACGTAACTATTTGACATACAGCAGAAAATAACATTGATATAAATATTAAACAATCATGCAGTATTAAACTAATGGCCAGCACAATATCTATAAAATACAGGATACAAACTAGTGAGCGACCCAGCGTATTGCATTCTAGCTATTGAACAGAACCATCATTAAATAATATACATAACTAATGCTAAATATGATACCCAAATATGTACTAGGCTCCCAGCATGCGTAGGTAACTAAGCATATCGTCAGCAACGTCGTCATTGTGAACACAAAACATGCAGCTAGAGTGTTCTAAGCGTCACTCTTCTGTTTCCGGCTGTATCTGTGAGCCCACGGTTTCGCGAGGTTTATGATAGCTGCGACAAATGATGAGGGACCGATCACAAAGAATGAGTCGTTCCACTGCCCGGTGACATCTCGCAGGAACCCTGATGAAACTACTTACGTACTTTTAGTTTCATTACAACGTGTTTTCTTTAATCTTGTAACAAGAACACTGGGGCAAGGATCCTCAAACGAAGAACCAAACAAACGGTGTCCTTAATATATACAATACAAATTGCATGCCTCAACGATGGGCACATGGCAACATCACTAAAATTATCAAGAGGAAACATTTACTTAACCCAAGAAACGTTTATTACGTTGACATGGTACATGACAAATTAATATTTCATGCATTCGTTTGTTTCATAAAATGGTATTAAGGCTTAAGTGTTATTCTAACAATAAGAAGCTTAACTAATTTCAATATGTACTACGATATGCTTCGAGCTCAAATAAAAGCAGGATAAAAATAATATTTAATGTTTAGATAATATTAGCTTAGTGTAACAAGTTGCACAAACAAAGCAATATACAGTAATTATAAACAACATACTTTCTTATTTCAATCTTTGGCAGGGTACACCACAATATGTTATACTTTCCACCTACACTATTATTTGTAACTTCGTTTTAACAATTGTGTATCTTGTGACAAACGCATCATATATTATTTTTGTCAAGTAGCGCTTGCATTTAAGATCAAGCTTTCCGGCCCGTAGTAATATTACCAACTTCTATAAAGCAAATTTTGGTATTGACTCACCTATGAGGACAGCAGAACCCAAGTAAATTCCTCCTGATATGCTGCGAATCAGATATGCCAAGTTCGGAAGGCCCGAAAGGGGTAGATGAGCGCGTACGACAACAATTCGGTTTCGCAACTAGGCGACGTCGACAGGCCGCCACACTCGAGACACAGCACAACAAACACACTATTAACCACAATGGTTAAACACATTATTTTACTACACACAAGAAATGGTAACTATAAATTATACAATTTAAATAAGGTACATATAGGTACATAAATAAAATAATTATACAACAGGCTAAAATGCAGGTAAATATACTGAGCATAATGAGAGGTGCATAAAAATTAAGGTAATGGATAAAAAAAGAGCAGTGAAATAGCAGTGAAAATAGCTCCACTTTTCAATTACATAAACATACATAGCATATACTTCTAATACACAAGAAATGACAATTATATACAATAGAAATAATTAATAATATGTACAAAATGCAAAAATGCATTGAACAAAATTTATAAATCATGTAAAAAATACTAAGAACGATGCAAGGTCCATAAAATTAAGGTAATGGTAAAAAGACACAAGTGAAAACAATAAAATGCTCCACATTTCAATTACGCAAACATGCATATTCTATACTGAAATGTTCAAAGAATAAAACTATATAAAAATTATACAACAATAATTACAAACAGACTAGACATGCACCAATGTCAAAACAAGCACAAATCAGCATGAAACATCATGTTGATAAAAAGGCACTTAATAAAGTACAGATTACTGAATAATACTGTTAAATAAGGCAATACTGATAAATAAAATAAAATTACCATGCCAGAAATATACAAAGCTATACACAATTCTGACTGAGATTGATAAATATAAATGTAAAAACTGCCTGGAATGTGCAAATGACTTTTACAAAAATACACTAATGTACACAAAATAAACAAAATACACAAAATACAAACAACATATAGATACATATATAAATCCCTGTGAGCGCACACTGCGGCTGGCGCGTGTCGCGTGCACGTCATACAACGACTGGTGCACTAGCTCTGCACAGGAGCGAGTGTGAATTTTATTTAGAGCATTTTTTTGTACAGCTGTATATATATATATATGTTGTTTGTATTTTGTGTATTTATACATTAGTGTCTTTTTTAAATGTCATTTGCACATTCCAAGCAGTTTGTGTTTAACCATTGTGGTTAATAGTGTGTTTGTTGTGTTGTGTCTCGAGTGTGGCTGCCGGTCGACGACGCGAAATTGCGATCCCGAATTTTTGTCGTACGCGCTCATCTACCCCTTTCGGGCCTTCCGAACTTGGCATGTCTGCGCCACGTACATAAATAGCCACTGACCCTACTGCCTGCATCGACATTTTGTATTTATTTTTTACATTTTATTTTCGTAATTTCACACGCTAACATGCCCTACTACAAAATCAAGGAAGTCACGTTGCGCATGTACAAATGCCAGTGACACCGAAAACCACCAGTGGCTATAAGTGTAGCAGATTCGAGTTATGATACGAGACCGGTGCTGGAGCCACCTACCTGCGTATACTAGAGTATTATAAGTAGTACTACTATATATATAATTGATCCGCTAGTTGTTGTTAGTGGTATGGAAACCCAACATATGGTGGCGACATCTTGGGGACGACAAAAACGGCACTACTAGTTCTACGTTATCCGCTAGATGGCGTGGCGGCGCGGATGACGACGCTTACTACTAAATGGTGAACACACGGCATGGTGGTGGTGGCAAAGGACAACAACACGTCAACAAACCGAATGTCTGATTACGTACGTAAGCAGAAGTCGAACTTTGAATGCTACAATTCTTCGAAGATAAATCAGAAATACTTCAGGAGTTATTGTCTCCACCCAGACAGTGAGTAACTGACTCCATGCAGCTGGTATAAGAGAGTTACACTGACCGGTTTCTTTATGGCATTAAAGTAAAGTGAATAAAACATAATAGCTACTAAATGTATTTTAACATTCTTGAAGTATTCTATGATTGCTCCAATAAAAAACGACAAAATGGCTTCAATACCTTAACAATCCATAACATTGTTTTTGCTCTCATATGACGATCACGCCTGACTGCACATACTGAAAAAACACACTTGCTAAGTGCAGATAACATGGGAAGCAAAGCATTCGCGCCTATATAATTGCACAACATAATATCATACGATAAACGGATTACTAGAATTTTGTGATCGAAAATGTGAGTAATGTATAATATAGCTGGACGTACGGACGGACGGACGGACGGACGGACGGACGGACGGACGGACGGACGGACGGACGGACGGACGGACGGACGGACGGACGGACGGACGGACGGACGGACGGACGGACGGACGGACGGACGGACGGACGGACGGACGGACGGACGGACGGACGGACGGACGGACGGACGGACGGAGGACGGACGGACGGACGGACGGACGGACGGACGGACGGACGGACGGACGGACGGACGGACGGACGGACGGACGGACGGACGGCCATCTGCTTTTCATAATTGTTACTACAATATGCAGTTTTTACCAATATCTGAATAACATTTTGTACATGGAACCGATATTCTAAATCACTAACAGTTATTTCATCGATTGGGTGCAACACAGATAATTCGACGGCAGATATATGTCGCATGTTGGTTCAAATACTTTTTCGGCATAGCAAGTCTCCCTGTCCCCCTTTCACTCGCAGTGACGTTGTTGTATCGTAATGCCATATTTAGGATAACATTGGTATTACGTTACTATTGGGCCTTCTTTCTTATAGTATTCTATGCTTTAAGCTGTCTACAAGACTGTTCATTTGTGAATTATATCTGTAAATATATTGCATTACCAATGCTTTTTTTTATGTACATTGTTTTAACGTGCATCGGTATTGGTTACACGAATATCTTTATTTTTGTATTTTAAGCAGAATCATCTAAGTTCAGTATTCGTGTTTAGTTACTACACACGTTTCGTTTGTATAGCCGGTGATGTACAATCACATGGAAAAATGGATGAAGCGTTTCCCTAAGCCAGCATGAAGAAGTACGTGCTATCCAATGAACACGAGCTGTCATTCATAGGCACGATATCAGCAACATACACAAGTCGCTTGAGCTGACTCGGCCATGATTGAAGAGAATACTGACACTGCAGTAGTACGGATTGTGTTCCTTACTAGGGTTCAACATAGCAATACCTCGAACTATCGATGCATCGCAATAGTCGATGTGATGATTCAATACTATCGTTAGTAAACTGAACTATCGATAGTTATCGTCTATAGTTATCTGTACTTAATTTGTATCGTCGAGTTATTTGCAACAATAGAAATAAGCATTTTTTTCAACCATATTGAATAATTTTTATTTATCTTTCGATCTAACATCAACAAACGTCCAACTTCTTTCACAGATTCAGCATTTTAGTCAACACACTCGAAGGCCACAAGATTGCGCCACCCACCAACCACTGTTTTCCTGGCTATGCGCTATGTTAATGAAACGCAATACTAACGCGATAGTTATTAAACTATAGTCACTCCTATTCTCTACAGCCTTAAAACCGCTCGCAATAGAATGCACGGCCGTAGAGTCATCTGTTAATGTTTATCACACACGCACACACGCGCGCACTCACGCACGCACGCACGCCCGCACGCATGCCCGCACACAGTTAATTTAGTCAAACATAATTATGTTTGACAAGATCTACCAACTAATTATGTCTATCGCTATTTTATTGCATGGTTTGCACACAGTTAGTTATATAACCTCGTGTATCGAACGATATGGGGCTTTAAACAATCGGTGTATCAGAATATTATTTTGGTATACAACATTCTGAAACAACGCATGCTCACCCTTAGTATCGTTCAATAAGTGTATATTATTGTATCTAATGCTACGTGCGCGTGTGTGTGCGTGCGTGAGTGTGTGTGTGTGTATGTGTGTGTGTGTGTGTGTGTGTGTGTGTGTGTGTGTGTGTGTGTGTGTGTGTGTGTGTGTGTGTGTGTGTGTGTGTGTGTGTGTGTGTGTGTGTGTGTGTGTGTGTGTGTGCGTGAGAGTGTGTGGGGGTAATGTGTGTGTGTGTGTGTGTGTGTGTGTGTGTGTGTGTGTGTGTGTGTGTGTGTGTGTGTGTGTGTGTGTGTGTGTGTGTGTGTGTGTGTGTGTGTGTGTGTGTGTGTATGTGTGTGTGTTGTGTATGTATGTGTGTGTGTGTGTGTGTGTGTGTGTGTGTGTGTGTGTGTGTGTGTGTGTGTGTGTGTGTGAACATTTTACATAACAAATACCAAATAAAATATGATATAAAAATTAAACAATAGTGCAGTAATAAACTAATTGCCATCGCAATATCTAAAATCCAGGAGATAAACTACTAAGCGACCCAGCGTACCGCATTCTAACTATTGAACAGAACCACCAAATAATATTCATAGCTAATGTTAAAGATGATACCCAAATATGTATTAAACTCCCAGCATACGTGTGTAACTAAGCATATCGTCAGCAACGTCGTCAGTGAGAACTCAAGACATGCGGCTAGAGTGTTCTAAGCGTCACACTTCTGTTTCAGGCCGTATCTGAGAGCCCACGGTTCCGCGAGGTTTATGATAGCTGCGACCAATGATGAGGAACTGATCACAAAGAATGAGTCGTTCCACTGCCCCGTGACATCTCGCAGGAACCCTGAAGAAAACATGTGAATCTGTGTCAACTACTTGCGTACTTATATTTTCATTGCAATATGTTTTCTTTAGTCTAACTTGTGAAAAGAATAATGGAGAAGGATCCTCAGACGAAGAACCAAACAAACGGTGTGCTTAATATATACAGTAACAGTTTCATGCCTCAACGATGGTCACATAGCAACATCACTAAAACTATCAAGAGGAAACATTCATTTAACCCAATAAGCGTTTATTAAGTTGACATGGTACATGATAAGTTAATCTTTCA
>OY759262.1:22226143-22308643 GCA_963662155.1 Lamellibrachia columna
TTTAAAAGCCTGAATTCCGACCTTTGTGCACTGTCAACGGATCATAAATGACATTTATTAACTCCTGAACCTGACTTATGATAGGAATCCTGTTAGTCATTTTGGTAGATGGTAATCCACACTCACCTGTAAGGTACATCAAGCATACCATGATGGCCGGGATCCACGTAATTTCTTTAGCTGAAGCATCGAACCTCTCTTGAATCTCTTCGAAAAGAACGCCAAATGTATTGACACATGCGCCGCCGATGACGAAGTGGATTGTAAAAGCGCCTGTGGATGAAAGGTCATCAAAGTCAGCATCATGCATTACTACTGGTGACGTATAAAAAACAGTTTACACGAGCGATTAATTGGCCAATTGGTCGGGCAACACTGTTTCACCAGAACAATTGGTTAATCGCTCATGTAAGCACCCTCGCGAGACCGATTAGCAAAGTAAATGTGTGGCTTCGATTGTGATGCCCGAATTGAGCTAGCCTCAAGTCGGGCGTTTGTCGCCCAACGGTTTGAACTAGTAGCCAATCAGAGACCGCCGCGACCGACAGCTTAATGACTCGTCGTGACCTTTCATCAAAGCTAGCATGTGTATTGGCGTCAGTCAGTAGGTCGTACTGCTCGTGTGAACAGGCACATGCTTCATTTTGCGCTTTTTCGTGCGTATTTAACCTGTCTGCTGCGTACGATACGTCAATCACGGGATTCTTGTGCAGAAGTGATTGCAGATAACAAAATATGTAAGATTCACTCAACATAGTCAAACCATGCTCGACAGATGTTTCTTTGTGGATCTTGTGGGTAAACGCAGCAGATAGCGCAGATAGAATAACGGACTACCTGAAGGTAGCGTTCTTGCTCCCTAGCTGTTTATTATCTGCACAAATGACCAACCGGTACATCGAAAAACACCAGAAGTTTCCTATGTGCCGATGATCTCTACATTAAATCCAAGGAACAGTCCTTCGAAAATTGGACCAGTCCTTTATTGATGCACTCGATGGATTAACCAACCACTATGTCGACAACCGTCTATGGGCATATACAGGGAATACGCAAATCAGTGCGTTTCATCTTAAGAACAGGGATGCAAACCGACAGCTGTTATTGGTTGCCTCAACTCAAACCAACGCGAGTGGACGACCTCTATCTGCTGTGTGGTGTTGCTCCAACATCATTCGGAAGGGCATCGTTCTCACAACTAGAGAGACCCAAGCAGGAAAGTGACCATCGGCACCACCCATTCCAACATGAGCCAGCACCAACGAAGTTGAAGTCCACGATTAGCTTCCTTCGTGTTGTTAATCCCCTGGATGGAAGACCACAATGCAGCGGAATACATGATTGATCACGTACCTGCAATCAAGACCACACAAAGTGTATCGTGACCCCGAGGAGCCAGAGAGCCGTGACCAACTTGTCAGTGTCTCACCCGCCTCAGGACTGGTGTTGGTTGCTGCAGAGACATGATGCAGGAGTGGGGGGTATAACCAGAACGCCAATATTGAATGTTGCTGTGGAGAGGATCCCCAAACGATGGATCATCTAATGGAATGCCCTCTCTTACCAGATCCATGCAGATCAGACAACTGGGCAGTGTAAAACTCCTGTGCCAGAACCTGTGTGCTGCAGTGGCGGGGAAAGTGTATCGACACGAGAAGAAGAACTGGTCTGTAGCGATTGAGACTATCAAAGGCATGACCTATATTAGTAGAATAAGTAGTGTTACTCCAGATGATTCGAATCGACGGCCAGTCGTAACCGAGACAATCCGTATGCTTATTCATATCAGAGATGATTCGTACTGAAGACCATTTAACCTTAAGCAAGTTATAATTCAGCATATGATGTGGATAGGAGTTAAACTAAGACTAGTGGAAATAACAATAAAGCCGTCGTACTCATCGAAACAACATATTTAAGGCGAAACAAAACCACCACTCATGTAAATGGCAGACAGTTATAATTAATTATATTGCAATTTTTTTAAGTTCAGGTATTCTATGAGCATGTTACCAAGCAAATGGTTTCAAAGTAGGTTTGAATATTTATTGTTAACCTTAAAATGAGTGCTGTCATCGCACACTGATATACGTTACACAATGATGTTCAACGGATTTTATATCTCTATTGTTACAACTAAACTTATTGAAACTGATACATGTCTTCAATAAGCATAGAAACTCGATAGTAATGGTGGAATGTTCTTTACCTGATCAGATTTATATGTGTATTATTTTATGTGAACAATTTTAATGCGCTTTTTGGTTTTCTATCATTTCTATGGAACATCGACGCAAATTACTTCTCCAATGTCTGTCATATGAGGAATTATATCTTTGCAGCAACTGAGAGACACTAATTAGTACTCAAATATATAAAAAAACTACTTTATTGACGAACTGAAATGTATTCACAAATGTTGTTCTAATCAACATGTAAGGACAAACAAGGCTGGCGAGGACTGTGGGCACATTTACGACCGTTCCGGTCAAGGGATGAAGGTGAGGATAAAGTCATGTGGCACCTTTGCGAAGGTCATCGTCCGGTGGTGAAGCAGCACAACTAATCGGTAACATCTAGTATTTATTTTTTAAACGTCTAATATATCGGTTGTCATGGGAAATCACGAAATTGCACAAGATCACTAAAAAGGTGCGGAAGAAAGCGGAGAAAACTGTCCGACAATACATTTAAAACATATATGTTTACTTTGGGTATCTAAAGCATGAATTCAGCGTGGTGTCCCCCGACAGTGGAGTCGGGCGGCATTATGTCGTCATCGCATGCACCATATCGTATAAATATATATATATATATATATATATATATATATATATATATATATATATATATATATATAGACTAAAGTTGAAACAATTAGAAGAGAATAGTTATGTTAAAGAATGGGATTACATTTGCTGCGTAGTACTCTCTCTCTCTCTCTCTCTCTCTCTCTCTCTCTCTCTCTCTCTCTCTCTCCTCTCTCTCTCTCTCTCTCTCTCTCTCTCTCTCTCTCTCTCTCTCTCTCTCTCTCTATCCCCACTCTCTCTCTCTCCCTCTCTCTCTCTCTCTCTCTCTCTCTCTCTCTCTCTATATATATATATATATATATATATATATATATATATATATATGTATATGTATATGTATATGTATATGTATATGTATATGTATATGTAGTGTGTGTGTGTGTGTGTGTGTGTGTGTGTGTGTGAGTGTGTGTGTGTGTGTGTGTGTGTGTGTGTGTGGTGTGTGTGTGTGTGTGTGTGTGTGTGTGTGTGTGTGTGTGTGTGTGTGTGTGTGTGTGTGTGTGGGTGTGTGTGTGTGTGTGTGTGTGTGTGTGTGTGTGTGTGTGTGTGTGTGTCAGTCAAGCAATGGATACGGTTGTAGGAATGTCAGTTCAGCTCACTGTGTACCCACTTTCAACATTATAGTAAATAAGTCACCGTGTAGTAATCTGGGATTTGAATGAGAGTGGGAGAAAACGACAGATTGGGAAAGAGAGATGGAGAGGACACAGGGTGTGCAGCAAGGGTTTTTATTATTGTGCATCAAGGATTATTATTGGTGAGTACCAAGTTCCTACAGTATTATATTTATGATGTAGTTACTATTAAATAGTATTGCTTATAGCATGTTCATTTGATTAAAAATGAGTGAATCCGTTGCTGTTGGAAGTTTAAATGATTAGCGCCACACGTGGTGTTAATTAAGCTCATGATAGACAGCATTCTACGAATTATTAATTATAGTCTGTATTATTATGCAGGGCCTGATTTGTGAACTGTTTATGTTAGTCTGTCCCAGGTGACAATGAATGTATTTCTGGTATGCTTATTAAAAAGACAGTTTAGTACAAAGGGGTAGCCAACTTGGTCGCCAGGTGTCAGCACTGTTATGAGCTACAACTAAGTTTCAGTTGTACCTCCATCGGATCATTGGTTTATATGTAATTAAGAATGTATTGTGATATACAGGTGGTCATCGTTGTGGACACTGCGCGACAACAGTTGAACTGAGTCTCGGAAGAATGTGGGCAGGTATACAATATTTAGTAAATAATAGCTATGAGATTATGTATTCCAGAGTATGACAGTGTCTTTGGTTGGCTAGATCATTGTGACATGGCTGGGTTACCACATCGATAATGGATAGTTTAACTATATAGTTCTGATGGTTGCTATGTGAATAACAGAGCAAGGGAGGTTTAATGTGTATAGATATTGCTATTATACCTGGTTTTTGATCAAATATGCTGTAATGGGGAGCATAGCAGATACCTTGCCACTACAGAGAATATCTTGTTATGATTTAGTATTCTGTTACTATAGAACTAAGTTACTACTTAGCTATACTGCGTACAAACTGGCATTGGGAGGTGATAGAGATTCATAGATTACTATCTTGTGTAACACAGATGTGTGTAGGCTGATGACCATTGTAGGTTATTGGATTGAATTACTAAGGATCCTCTGTTATTGTTCATGTGTTGTTTTAGAAGCGAGGACTGGTTTGTGTTTTGGTGGTATATAAATATACTTCACTGTAAATCATTGTTACAGGGTATTCAGTAAGACGGAATAAACTTGTTAAAGAAGCATCAGTATGTTATCCTTCCGGGATCCTGCTAATACCAGGGAACCCATCCTACGTGCGTCGTGATCGTCTCGTGACAACTGGTGCCAGAACAGGATCGACCCACAAGGATCGACACGCGTGGAACGAAGACGCTGTCGCACAGTCGGGTGTGGGTAGGATTCTACTGAATAATTCTTGTTAGCGTCCAGTGGATTAGTTTTGTTTAATTTTACTTATTATATTGAATGTGTGGTACTTACAATAGTCAATATTGCGTGTGTGTGTGTGTGTGTGTGTGTGTGCGTGCGTGCGTGCGTGCGTGCGTGCGTGCGTGTGCGCTTGCGTGTGTGTGTACATGATCACACTTGTCAGATGGTGAGAGTTATTCGATATTGTTTGATATTCTAAGTTTGTGGGCTTGCTGTAGCCCCTCCGGGAGTTGACACCTATCTATTTCACAATTTCCTTTCAATATGGCCGATGAGCGAATTGCAGAGACGATCGCCCAGTCGAATGCTGTCTTGGCGGCGACGCTAGCTGGGGCTCTACAAGGGCTGAGGGTCACCCCAGTCCCTACTATGAAATTGGACAACTTCATGGGGTATCCAAGGAAGGTTGGGGACCCTACATTGGCTGAATGGCTGCAAGAGTTTGACGTGTATGCCCGCCAGGCGGGAGTGCAGAAAGCAGATCGAGCGATGGCAATCCTCGATCACCTGGGAGGGTGTGTTCGGGAAGAAGTGTTGTGCCATCCTGACGCGGTGCGACACGACTACAAAGCATTGGTCGCCTTGCTCAAATTGCGATTCGGGCCGCCCGAAACGGTGCCATCACTGAGCACGGCATTCCATGCTCGAATGCAGCTAGACGGGGAGACTCTGGCAGATTACAGCCGAGTACTCATGCGGCTGCACAGTCGCACGGAGAAGGCAGCGGCCACTGAGGCTGAGGGTCAAGCTCTGGCCTTACTGCGAGACAATGCGCTGAAAGAGAAATTTGTCCGGGGCGTCCGCGAGCAATCTGTTCGTCAGGAGCTGAGGCGGGTTGCCCTGAATTGTACCGATAAGCGCGATTAGGCTCTCTATCTATTGCGTGAGCATGATGAACGCCATCGCACCATGCGAGTGCGAGTGGCAGAGGACGAATACCTGGTTGACCAGGTATCGGTCCCCCGCATGCGGGAGAGAGACCCTATGATCTCGCAGTTGCTGCAAACACAGCAGCAGCTACAAACACAAATGCTGCAGTTAATCTCGCAGCAATATCAGACGCAGCAGCAGTTACAAGCAGTGCTTGATCATTTACAGCCAGGTCATGCTGTCCGACATCCCTCTGGGATATCGACTGAGACCAATTTCCGCAACAGTTCTTGTTTCATCTGTAAGGAGCAGGGGCACTTAGCCCGTAATTGTCCAAGGCAGAGGGAAACAGATGCGAGTAGGCGGTCTGAAGAGAGCCGTGTCCAGGAATCCGTTCTTCTGACGTAAGCTTCGGAAAACTAGTTCCCTCCGCTACAGTGGGCAAACTGGCGGAGGCTGTTGCACATGTGCCCAGGAAGATCGTCTATGCTGAAATGGCTGGTGATTCGGTGATGGTTAATGAGCAGGTTGCAGTGGACCAAGTGTGGTCTAGGGGTGAGAGAGGAAATGAGTCTGCCTGTATCACTATGCCAGAAGAAAACTCTGTGCAGAGTAGCAAACGCACTGCTGACCGCATTCGCTACCGACCTTTGTACCCCGGACGCCGTGATGGTGGCCCCGGGCGGCGTAATTTTTTTTCCTATCAACGTTCCGGGCTATTAACATAAATGGGCGGATATTACTCGATGATGCTGGGTTGAGCGACAGCGCGAGTGACCTAAACAGAAGAATATTATGGGCTAGAACTATAAATAATAATCGTCGGCTACGTTGCACGTGTGTTGGCGGAGATTACCCGACGATGCTGGATGAGCGACAGCGCGAGTGCCCTAAATAGAAGAATATGGGCCAGGCTAGAACTATAAACAATAATCGTCTCCTACATTGCACGTGTGTTCGCTACATAATTGTAATAATGACTTGTTACATGCATAGCTAGGCCTATATACAAGTGTTCGTGTTTGTATGTTCGTCAGAAGTTTACAATAAAAATGGGGTGGGTGGGTGTGTGGGTGTGTGGGTGTGTGGGTGTGTGGGTGTGTGGGTGTGTGGGTGTGTGGGTGTGTGGGAGTGTGGGTGTGTGGGTGTGTGGGTGTGTGGGTGGGTGGGTGGGTGTGTTGGTGGGTGGGTGGGTGGGTGAGTGTGTGAGTGTGTGGGTGGGTATGGGCGTGTGTGGGTGGGTGTGTGGGTGGGTGCGAGCGAGCGAGCAAGCGTGTGTATGCGTAATGTGCAATTATGTAATTTTATATATGCACACACCACTGACATGTGTCATGTGTGCGCTGACTGACTATAAATTGTTGCAAATAACATATGATTCACACATAAGAACAGTTCAATGAATGCAACTAAACTTTTATTACAAATCATTTAATAATCAACTACCTGACTACTTCAATCATATACCCTACACACACAACTATGACATTCATCAGCACTACACACTCGTGATAGAAACAATTTACAATTGTCACATCTTTACAATGAAATACGCTAATTTGGAAAGGGGAGAATGCTGCAGTAATACAACTTATGACTGCATTGCCCTTTCAACAACTCACAGTGATAAATGACGCCTATTGTAACACACTATGTATGCAACTAATTACTGACTAATGTAGTTAATCAAAAACTATAACTAATAAGTATGTTGAATTAGTCTGAAGTATCCATGTTTACACACAAATGTAACTAAGTGATGGGTGTAGTGAAAACAAGCAAAGTTGAGCTTATCTGAAGCTCATGTTAGCTACCCTTAAAACTTGTATTTACCGGTATGTATAATAATAACACATAGTACAACGGTTCACATAATGAATAATACCGGTTATTTTAAAATATAACTAAGAATACAATTTTCTTTATAAAGTACCTTGAAAACCTGTATATTACGACAACTTTAAGTTCACATTCAAGATAATTCCATAGTTTAACCCAATAATTAGATAAACACATTGATTTAATTTCAGTTCGAATGTAAACCTTCTTCTTTTTACATATTTACATGTCTCGTCTTGCGAATAGCTACAAAATGTACAAATAATTTCTGCAGGTTAACAGGCAAAATGTTATTATATGCCTTGTACATTACTACTGCAGTCTTTAGATTAATTAAATCAAACGACTTCAGAGCATGCATCTTGTAGAACATGGGATTTGTATGATCCAAATGCTTGCCTCTACATACAATTCTAGAAAACATGTAACAAATTGGGTCTATATGTATTTCCACAAATTTCTGCAAAATAAGTCATGTATGGAAGAGCCAATGAACAGTGTAAGACATATAGAGCCTCCTCAGTTAAGAGAAGACATGCTTTATAAAATATTGCGGTTGTTTTTTAAATTTATGATTGCACCACTACGTAGTCACTGTTGTCCGCTGTCTTATTCCGCACAGAACATGGATTAACGAGAGCGAATTGTATGTCCATTGTCCGGCAACGCAAACGTCAAACATATCATCGCCGTTCTCGGTTGCTGTTGCTGCTGCTGCCGTTGGTGTTGTCGCAGCTACTATTGCCGTTGTTGTTGCTGTTGCTGCCGCCATCGCTGCAGTCACTGCGGCTGTTGTCGTTGTTGTAGTTGTTGAAATTGTTGCTGTTGATGGCGCTGGTGAACTTGCAGCACACGACGTTGCGCAGTCACGGGGCATACTTGAAGTTGTGCCGCGTAACAAGTCCATGTGGGGGGGGGGGCAGTCATTCAATAGGCAACACAGTTGCATCTGAAGGCAGACACTATGACAGCTATCGGTCTGCACAAATCCGTTCCGTCTCTTTGGCCTCGTCTTGTCGGCTGCACTCTTGAAATGCCGTTGGTAGTCAATGCATGCCACAATGGTCTGCTGACTGGCTTTCCAAATACACTGCCAGCCAGCCGGTGGAGGGCCTTGGCTGAATATTGAAAGGCAGACGTCATGGTTGACTGGTCACTATCTCTTCTTGTGATGCCTGCTCTTAGGTAAGTGTCTAAAATTAAAAAGTTGTAGAATTCTTCAAAATAAAGTTCCCACCTCAGTCACTGTTCTTTCTTGGCGTAGTGTGTAAAAAGTGGCATGTAATAATAGCCTTAAAACATAAAAATCATAGATTATATACGAGACCGTATAATAGGCTGCCATGTTGGGGCACAATGGCTACGTGATGTTTGATGACATTATCCGACCGGCGATTTGGAAGGGGTGTTTTTAAGACGCGCACACAATACAATTAATCATTTCACAATACTAGTTTTCATCCCGGCGCTGACACTATTCGAATAACTTATCGTTAGGATTTACTTCTATCGTTACGTATTGAAATTAAATTAGCGCTGTAATTTATGTTAGAACAAGAAAACAAATTGTGTTTGTGCGATGTATTATCCACGCACAATATTTTCTGTCCAGGATTATTATGGATATACGTTTGTTCCTCATGATCTATGTCAACACACGATTGTTGTGTTATCCACCAGAAACGCCATTGGTCATTTCGGGTAGCCTCCATTCAGATATTTTGGCGTGTTGGTAAACCAAGTGATTTGTTATGACACAGACACATATATAAATATATATATATATATATATATATATATATATATATATATATATATACCCATATGTACTTTGTCCTTACAGCCGCACTGCATGACCTAGATCAGAACCCATTTCAATGCTGTGCCTTCGTCGCTGGCGTGCTAATAGACCAAGTAGTGATTTTTTTATGACCTATATACCGACGGGTGCTTTGTCCTTGCAGCCGCGATGTGCACCGTGCGTGTGGGTGTTGTTGTATGACTAAATCAGAACGCCAATGTTCAATGGCGTGGCATCGACTAAGTGCACTAGCTATTGTCACATAATTGTGATTCTTGGAAGCGAATTCAAAGGCAGAAGTCTGCTTGTACCATTATGGTTCAAATACACTGAACTCGTTCTTATCTTACATATCAACTCTGTCGCAAACTCTGCTGCTGTGTCTGTCTCTGTCGCCGTGTCTGTCGCTGTCTCTGTCTATGTCTCTGTTGCGTTCTCTACCTCTATCTCTGTCACTGTCTCTGTCCATATCTCTGTCTCTGCCTATGTCGCTTTGTCTGTCTATATGTCTGTTTGTGTTGCTATATATGTCTCTGTCGCTGTCTAAGGATCTATTTCAGTATCTGGCTCTGTCGCTGCCTCTGTCTCCGTATCAGTCTCAGTCTCTGACTCCGTTCCAATCTATATCCCAGTCTCTGTCTCGGTCGCTGTATCAGTATATGTCTGTGTCGCTGTTTGTATCTTTGTTACTGTCTCAGTGTCTGTCTCAGTCTCGTTCTCTGTCACTGTCTCAGTCTCTGTCTCGATCACTGCCTCTCTATACTGCTTTGTTTGTCTCTGTCTCTATCTGTGTCGATGTATGTGTCTTTGTCGCTGTCTCTGTCGCTGTACATGTCACTGTTGTTGTCTGTGTCTGGAAAGAAACATTTGTAAAAAAAAACAACTAAGCTACGTGGAGGTTTTATAGGCGTATACAGAACATACAATACAAGTTTGGTCATTAGATGACTGTGCTGGAAATATAATATACAACAGGGTTGTTTTTATAGCGGTATACCTAAATTGGTACTTCAGTTCAGTGGTTACCAGATAGGTTATTAGTTCATTACCGTTATCTAAGTTCCAGGAGGCCAATCCGACTATGTATGGCAGTTAATGGTTACTCCATGGTAGCTAAGAAAATAAAGGTTTTGAAGGATAATACATCACCTAGCATGGATGGAATTTCGCCATAAAATATGAATAGATACAGTAGAACAAATCAGTACGCAACTTGAAAGAGTGTCAAAATTATCTTCATTAGAAGAGGGAGTTATTCCGTTTTAATGGTAAGAAGCAAACATCAGAAATAAGTCAGAGAATTAAGATTGTCTGGTTATTAAGATCTCTAGTATTCTTAATATGTATCAAAGACGATAGGATAGCAAACAAGATACTGAGATTTGCGGATGACACAACAGTGTTTAGAAAGGTTAAAATTATGGAGATCAACAACATTTAACGAAAAGTTAGTTAAATGGTTTGAACAATGACTGATACTATTTAATGTTGGGAAATGCAAATGCCTACACACAAGACACTGCAACTTGTATGTAAAATATAAAATAGAAGAAATTATCCAATGTATATAACAGCAAATTATTAATGGAGATTCATTTGAAGTTTTAAGATATTGAATGGGTACGAAAATATTGATTGCAATATATTTTCTTACTCAAGAAAGCTAGTAGAACCAGAGGACACGGTCACACACGGAGTAACACATTGTGCGTAGATTGGATATCAGGAAGTACTCGTTCTCATAGAGAAAAATAAATAAATGGCACAAATTATCTACAGACTGTGTAAATGCTAGCAGCGTGAATATGCGTAAAACATTTTTATATAAATATCTCAGAAGGGCGGGTTACATATACATGAACAATTATTGGACTCTCAATAATCCTATTTTGCGAAAATCTCGACTTTGATTGTTAGATCGGGTAACAGGCGAAAGTGTGAGTAGCCTGTTATAGTATATAGAGGCGAATAATTGTTGCCATTTTAGCCGAATGTCGACCCGCCCAAATATAGCGTAATATATTAGTTTACTTTAATATAGGCACAGCATATGATTGTGTCAGAGTGTTGAACTATGGTCTTGTTCAGCAATATTTTCCAGGCAGTAAAACACTGCCACACGGGACCGTCTCAAAATATCTGGTACGTCATTCCTATGACATGAACCCTAATGACACTTAATTATCTATCCCCAGCAAAGTTGTCAGTGGCACATGTGTCCATTAACTGCTCTGTGGTCTTGTTCCACTCCTGCGTTATGTGTTTTATATGTGAACAGGCTATACGAGTGTTGCGAATCAGCGACCCGTAACGCCAATTACAGGTCAAACTGAATAGTTGCATAATGCGAGTTAGTGAGTCATCCGAGGTAAAGCCGTTTGACCTGGGCATCGCCTGTAGTACGCATAAAGTTTAGGAGGGACGTATTCAGGAAGCTGCTGCCATTTCAGTAAGCTGTTGCCACTTCCGGTGACTTGACATTTCCACACAGGCCTGTGTAACCACCACACCACTGTAACTACCACACCACTGTAACCACCACACCACTGTAAACACCACACCACTATTGCTATCTTCTCTGGTCGGGATCGCAGCGAAACCAATTTTCTCGAAGCGAGTAAAACCGCCTGTGCGAGTTGCTACTATTACATAGATCACCGAAATATAACATTTTCACAAAGAAACTGGTATAATTCCGGAATGTTCAGAGCCCTAGGCGAGAGTGAAGTTCAATACGGCCGAGCAGCTACTGCATTTCCGGTCCCCCTAACAAAATGTCGCCCATCGCCAAACGCCTGTGGCAACGAGGTCAAATATCGTACTTGCGACATCTTTGTTGGATTTTGAAAACATACATTTGACTGGCTAGGAACCTTTTGTGTACATACCAGCCGTAGCTCCTAGTAGTATAAGCTGATGTATCGAAGGTGATAACAATACATACAGCTGAACAGATTGTGGCGTTAATCTCATGCGTAGTTGATGTGGACTTACAAAGACACACCCATTCGGTAGGTCTGTATACTCAACGACAAAATAAACGCGAACATCGGTTTATGTCACGACACAATAGCATCGGTTTATGTCACGACACAATAGACTGGCCGGAGTATTGTCACCGCAACATGACGCATATAGGTGTGATGTCTACCGTGAAATGAAATAATGAAACTTTAAATTTAAAGGTTGTCTGAAGTCCATTTAACCCCACAAAAATCTCGTGCAGGGCTCATGTGCTGCGCAAGGTCCAACAAAAAAGTTCATCGTGTAGTGACAAAAGCGAATGTTGAGCTATTCGTTAATACACTTCTAGTGCAGTCAGTCTATTACTGGTGTAGTAAATGTGAAAAAATCTTAGCTAGTAACCATATCCATGACTAGCCTTTATCTATCGGTACGCCACTCAACGTATCGATATTCTCGTGCATGTTGCAATATTCCTTCCTTTCGTCAGGAACCGATGCCCAGGTCAAACTGCTCTACCCCGGGTGACAAAATCGCCTTGTGCAACTATCCAGCCTGTAGTAGAGGTTACGGGTCGCTGATTCGGAACACTCGGATAACTGTTCACATATTGAACACATAAGGAATCAGTAGAACAAACCCGTAGAGTAGTCAGTGGAAACATGATACAGTGGGACAGACAGCTATGATGGGGATAGATTATTAAGTTTCCTTAGAGTTCTTGTCATACGAATGATGTACCAGTGATTGTGTTACGGTCAACCGTTGGCAATCTTTCACTGCCTGGCAAATATTGTTGGACATATGTTGTGCCAATATTAAAATAAACTAGTATATTATGTTCGATTTGGCCCAGTCCGCCTCTAATTATAGTACTAAATCGATTTAATAAGGTTTACCTGTACTGCCAGTCAAAGCAAAGCACCCAGTTGGCAAGCGAACAAGCCATAATTGACATAAACCATTGGATTATGGGGAGTCCAATAATTGTTCAACTGTGTGTAACTCGCACTTCTGAGGTATTTGTCAATTTTGTTTATAAACATATCCACGCTGTTAGCATTTGCACAAAATGTAGATAATTGGTTCCATTCATTTATTTTTTGTCGAATGAGTACTTCCTGATATCCAATCTACACACAATGTTCTATTCTGTGTGTGACCTTGTCCTCTGGTTCTACTATCTTTCATAAGTGAGAAAACGCCAATTCATGTGCATTCAATATCTTATCTTGTCTCTAGGGTTGTTAAACCACATTCTTCCAGACGTTCTTCCAAACTAATGTCAGAATTGTAGTTGCTCTCCTCTGTGTTCATTCTAGTGTGTCTATATACGTTTTACGATATGGTCTCAAAGCTCGTACGCAGTATTTTAAATGAGGCCTAATTATTGCGTAATGCATATGTCTAGTTAAATTTTCCTTTTATGCTATATTTCTCGTAGTTAACCCAAGAATGTGATTACTCTTTGAAGCTGCAATACTACACTTATTTGAAACTTTTTTTTTTTTTTAACAAAAGGAACCACTCCCGCTTCTAATGATGACAAGTTGAACACTCTTGCTAGTGGTATGCTAATTTGTTCTCCTGTTTCAAATAGTCGTTTTTAGCGGAAATCCATCCACTACAAATGATTTATTCAGATCATAAGTAGATATTTTAAAATGTTGTTTTAACGGGAGATTTTAATAACGATTTATTAAAGATTAACTCCATACATACGTTTAAAGAATATTATGATTGATTAACTGAATATTCGTCCTATAATAACTTTTCCAACATACTCACAATAACAGAAAGTGGCATAGTAGTCACACAAAATATCTGATCATAACTGTTAATATTAATAGCACATATAATTAAAATAACATATATAATAAAATAGAAACAATTTGCACAATATCATTTACAGGGAGCAAAATATAGCTTGGTGAACTTGAAAATATAAACTGGCCCCTAGTGTTTGACCAAGCTGTATCAACAGACGTATTATAATCTATGACCTACATAATCCTGACACAAATGCATATAATGTAAAACAAACTGAACTTAAGATCAAGGTGAATGAGGAAAGACACTTGAAACGAAAAGCCAAAGCAGATTATTTTCAATCATAATTTTATCAATGTAGAAAAAACATAGAGAAAACATGGGAAACCATTGCTGATGTATGATCAAATCGAAATTGATTATAATGAGCAAATAAAAAATGCAAAACAAATTCTCAACTCACTACAATATTAATGGAATCCATATAAAAAAATAAACGAAAGAGCAAAACATGTTTTGCTTGAGACTGAGATACATACTGAGACAGAGACAGCGACAGAGAAAGCGACAGAGACAGTGACGGAGACAGTGGCAGCGACACTGACAGAGGCACATACAGCGACACAGAAAAAGACATGCAAAGCGATATAGATACATATTCAGAGACAGTGACAGAAACAGAGACTGCGACAGATACAGCAACAGTGACAGCGGCCGTTACAGTGACACATACAGCGACACAGACAACGACATACAAAGCGATATAGACAGAAACAGCGACAGAGATAGAAACAGCAACATAAATAGCGAGAGAGACAGCGACAGATACAGAGACAACGACAATGAGAATGCCGGAAACTGCGAAAGAGGCAGATACAGTGACAGCGAGAGAAACAGTGACAGCGACAAAGACAGTGACAGAGAGATGGACAGCGACAGTGACAGAGACAGCGAAAGTGAGAGAGACTGAGACAGCGACAGTGACAGAGACGGCGATAATGACAGAGGCAGAGACAGCGACAGTGACAGTGACAGAGATAGCAACAGAGACAGCAAGCGAAACAGAGACAGCGACATCGACAGAGACAGAGACAGAGACAGAGACTGAGACAGAGGCAGAGACAGTGGCAGAGACAGAAACAGAAACTGCGACAGTAACAGCAAGAGAGACATCGACAACGACAGAAACAGGGACATAGACAGTGACATAGATATATAGATGACATAGATGACAGAGACAGAGACAGCGGCAGATACAGAGACAGCAACAGCAACAGCAACATCAAACACCACTAAACCAAATATCTGCTGTTCTGGGTTACGCAATGTCCGTCAAACATCCACTATGTTCTTCTATAATATCACATCACATCGGGGAATTTCGAATATTTGTTAATTTTCGATCCATCCCCATAGGCACGCCCATACTGTTTTAGGCCCATACATGCGAAACTGAAGGATATGTGGGGAACACACAAATTCACACACTACTTTATTATATATTAGCCCAGTTCCCCGGCGTTGAAATGGAATAAAAGCAAGAACTTATGAATTATTGCACTATCCAGTCAAGTTTTGGTAGTGCAAAGCCAATGTCAAAGGCATCTTCGCCCAACAAAAGTCACGTACAACTGCAGATTTCACGACGCGTTAGGTATATGTTTGACGTAGATGGCGGGTGTGAATGTCAGAGAAAATCAAAAGTATATTTTGTAATATGTAGTAGATATGTTGTCTACTACGGGGGCTGTTCAATTGGCACCATATCAGAAAACCCTCCAGGGACCCAAGTGGCATATATATACAAAGTATCACTATTCAATACAAAAGTGCACAATTTTGCCTATTCCACCTGCTTATCCGCCAAACCATTCATCAAGATGTATGACCTGCCGGAAGCTTTGTGGCGAAGGGAATTCTGCAAACAATTTCTAGAGGACATGGTGTTGGTGAGGACAGGAGACGACTAATAAAATAGGCATACTAAATGTGAGGCGAACAAAAACTCCATCATAATGGAAGCAACAGACGGGTCGCTGCCGGCGGGGAAACTATGGGTTGTACGGGGCGGAAGGGGCGAAGGAAGGATCACAGGAAGCAGCAGTAAGGTGTCCCCTCAGCTGCTTGCTATCTCCACTGCTCTTTCTGATAGCCATAGACTGGACAATGAAAAGATCCACAGAACACCATCGTACTGGGATCCAGTGGAACTTGTTCTCACAACTAGAAGACTTGGATTTTGCAGATGATCTAGCACTACTCTCAGAAACCCATCAACACATGCAACAAAAAACAGAAAGTCTTCAAGAAAAAAGCAGCCAACTGGGTCTTAAGATCAATGTGGGAAAGACAAAGGTGATGAAAGTCAAAAGCAGACCTTCCGAACCCATCTCACTAGAAAGTGGTACTGTTGAGGGAGTACAAGACTTCATCTACCTCGGGAGCAACATCAGTACAAATGGTGCAGCTGACAAAGATGTGGAGCTACGCATCAATATAGCTCGCCATGCCTTCAGAACCCTACGCCCTGTATGGCTCTCTTCCCAAGGTAGCAGCAGTGAGGTGTCTCCTCAGCAGTGAGGTGTCTCCTCAGCTGCAGCAAAACATATAAAAATAAATAGATCCCAGAATGTGTTAATTTGATCACGGCATTCTGCAATTCAGCGTATAGTTCGAACTAATAAAATGTATACCATACAGTCACGGCTTGTTTAACATGGAGTGTTCAGGGAAGAGTTGTTTGTATCCCTGGTTACGCACTGGACGTCTGATGTACCGGTTGACCAATAGTTTACTTCAGCACTTGTTATCGACGGCATCTGTCTCTATTACTGACCTATGCGTAAATGAATGGCCCCCGCTACTCCAAGGTCACCGTGACCCACAAGTAATTAGTTTCAAGTAAACGTGATTAGTTGGAACACAACAAAACCTGATCTGATTATGCGATCACGCCGGATGTGTTTGCATCACAGTCAGTGCAACACGTGCTGATCGACATCAGAGTTTACAGCAGTACAAAAACTATGCAAATCCTTGTCATACTATCATCTGATCACAAAAACAAACGTGAGGTGTCTCGCGTCCACCCGACACATTGGTAGGATACAGACAATCTTTAATAACTTGTCAAGTAAAAATTACTTTATTCACCCAGCGACAAACGTGTAGGCATAATTATCATCTTTACGATGACATAGAACACAAAATAATTCCACGATTGCAACTTCTCTACAGCTTGAAATTGTGACCCCCACCCACGGGGTTCCGCGCGGGTGGTTCCACATCCGATTCACATGTCAGAAAGTCCTCTTGGGTCACCTTGCACAATTTTGTATGGATCGGCTATAAAATGCGGACGTGCATATGACAAAACAGGCAGGCAGGCAGGCAGGCAGGCAGGCAGGCAGGCAGGCAGGCAGGCAGGCAGGCAGGCAGGCAGGCAGGCAGGCAGGCAGGCAGGCAGGCAGGCAGGCAGGCAGGCAGGCAGGCAGGCAGGCAGGCAGGCAGGCAGGCAGGCAGGCAGGCAGGCAGGCAGGCAGGCAGGCAGGTAGACAGGCAGGTAGGTAGGGAGGCTGGCCGGCCGGCAGGCAGGCACGCAGGCAGGCAGGCAGGCAGGCAGGCTGGCAGACAGGCAGGCAGGCATGCAGGCAGGCAGTCAGGCAGGAAGGCAGGCAGGCAGGCAGGCAGGCAGGCAGGCAGGCTGGCAGTCTGGCAGGCAGGTATTATATGTACGGATCTAAAGTAACACCTCTCTCCAGTAACTTACAGTTTCAATCATACACACCCTTTCGGCTATATATTAAACCATGTGCTAAAACATGTGGATTCCACCGGAGGCTAATGCATGGTGAAATATACGCATTGTGGAATATTGGATAGTGTTGTTTTTGTGTAATAATCTGTTATGAGACTTTACTGCAATACGCCTTTGTCCTTTTTTGTAAATGGGAGAAACATTAAATTTATTTAGTCCTTTTGTATGTTTACTGAGGATAAAGATATCTTGACAGTATGTGTCAATATTGGGGCTAGTTCGTGATGCAGTTCTTTTAAAATAAAAAGTTTTATTTGGTCACGGCCTACCGGTTTATATGGTTTTAGATTCATTAAACGTTTATCAAATCCTATCACCCGAATATCGATCAATGGAATTGATGGGTGAAGTGATTTTAAGTTATGTGCATCTCGCCGGTTTTGGGTTGTACTTTGACTGTGGATTAGATTCACGTGTATCCAATATGTGTTTGCCTAAAAATAAGTCATGCATGTCTGATACGCATCGTAGGTCAATTTTCTCCGCTTTATTCGGAACAACAGACGAAACTGTTATTATTTTAAACCGAATGACAACCGACTGCTACGATATAGAACATAGTCCCAACCTTTAACTTGATATAAGGCGTATGAAAGAAATATTAAATGGCACCATTGCAAAGTGCACCCCCTGTAATCGTACTCGACGGCTGGCGATGTAGCACAACTCATATACGGCCTTGTCAGATTATTCATACTGCGCCACCGTCTCGTATGATTCGCTGCGATGCACTTCGCAAATGTGCCATTTAACATTACTATTGTTGTTAATTAAATAACAACGACGCTTTTTGGCAACAATGCTTTATTCAAAATGTGTCCTTTCGAGTCTTAGTAAAGCTGTTTGTTTAAATTGTGTTATTGTTTCTTGTCATTAAAGTTCCAACTAACATTCTCACACATTGGTGCAATTTGCTACTATTTCATACATGTCCGAAATATAAATTTTCGCACAGAAACCGGAATAATTCTGGAATGTGCAGAGACACAACCGACAGTGAAGGTCAATACGGCTGAACATCTGCTGAATTTCCGGTCCCCCTAACAAAATGTAATCCAATCGCCAAACGTCTGTGGCAAGAAGTATCGTACTTGCAACATGTTGGATATTGAAACCATAACTTTGAGGGACATTTTGTGTACATCCCAACACTAACTCCTACTAGTATAATCTGATGTATCGAATATGTTAACAATACATACAGCTGGACACGTTCCGGCGTTATTCTCATGCGTAGTCGGTAGGTTTCTATGCTCAACGACAACAGAAACACGAATTTGTTACCATCGGTTTGTGTCACGACACAATGAACTCGCTGGAGTTTTGTCACCGCAACATAACGCCTATAGGTGTAATGTTTCAATAAACGTAGGCGCCTACCATTAAACGAAAATAATGAAACGTAAAATTTAGAGTCCATTTGACCCCCAAAACATAATGTGCATGGCTCATGTGCTGCGCAAGGTCCAGCAAAAAAGATAACCGTGTTAAGCTATTTGTTAATATATTTCTAATGCAGTCAGTGCGTGTACAATACGGGTGTAAATATGAACAAGGCAGTTGTCTTACCGAGTAGACACATCCACGCCCAGCCTTTGTCTATGGGTGCGCCTCTCAGCTTATCGATATTCTCGTGCATGTTGCAAGATTTCTTCCTTCTGTCAGTGACCGACGCCCAGGTCAAACTGCTCTACCCCGGGTGACTTACAAACTGACCGTATGAACTATTCAGCTTCGTCTGTCATTCACGTTACGGGTCGCTAGTTCGCACCACTCATATAAACTGTTCACATACAGAACACATAACGCACGAATAGAACAAGACCGCAGAGCAGTTAATGGAGGCACAGACATGTGCTACTGACAGCTATGATGGGTATAGCTAATTAAGTTTTCTTAGGGTTCATGTCATACGAATGACATACCGGAATTTTGCGACGGTATCCGCTTTGGCAATGTGTTTCTGCCTGGAGCCATACCATTGAACATTGGCGTTCTTATCTAGGTCATACAAAAACACCCACACTCATGGTTCACATCGCGGCTGCAAAGACATCTGGGTATATAGGTCACAAAAAATCATTGTCATTGTTGCTTTTTCTGTCTTTTATCTGTGTTTGGACATGGACCGCAACTCTGTCTGGCGGCGATCTTTTTCGTTAATTCGCTGATGTTACATTCCACAAAGATTCATGCTCATGAAAAAAGCTATATTAGATAAAAATATAAAAAATTGACGCCATTTTCTCAAGACGTGTCACGTGTGTTGCTTGTGATTGGACAAGTCAGGTACGACGAGGCGACGTCGCCTGAACAATAGGAACGGTTCTATTGCAAGCGACGTCGCTGCGACGCGTCGACTGCGATGCCATATCGCAGCGATGTATTGTTTACACGGGGTAATCACGCTGCATGCGACGGCATCGCACTTTTTGCAGACTATATCCGTTCATATTACTGACCTATACTTAAATGAATGACCGCCATTACTCCGAAGTCGCCTAACAAAAGGTTAGTTGGAACAGAACTTAACGCGATTAGTTGGAAAACGCCGGTCGTGTTTGCGTCACATCCAGTGCAGCTAGCGATGATAAGCATGGGAATTTTTCGCAACAGGAAACACCTGGTATGTCTATGAGAATAGACAACCCCGCGCGGGACACACATATACTTAATACCTTACCTGAACGTATTGGGGGGGGGGGGGGGCGAGGGGACGGCTGCAATTTTTTTTTTCATAGATGATATCAGTAGTTTCTTGTTAATGTGGAACTGCATTCTTCATAGCAAAGATCAACCTTGTAGTTGTTCTTCTCTGTATTCGTTCTAGCGTATCTATATACTTCTTACGATATGGTTTACCAGCTCGTATACAGAATTATTGATGAGGCCTAATTATTGCTTAATGTATAGGTGTAGTTAACTTTGTTATGTTATATTCCTCGTAGTCAACTCAAGAATGTGATTACTCTTTGAAGCTGCAATACCACACTGCTTTGAAACCTTCGTGCGAGCACTTCTTGTTATTGCTAAATCATTTTCTGTTATGGCAGTACCTAGGACAGTGTCTCCCATTTTATAGCTTATATCTAAGTTCCCGGGTCATTCTACCAAAACGGTATAATCTGTGTCCCGTAAAATTTGATTCGACTATTTTACCCATAGACCCCAATCTTCTTCATCTTCATGCGTATGATTCATACGTCCAGCCTGCCCAGATCCCCGTTACATTTGTGTAGCGGACACTCACTGGTGATGTGGAGTGAGGTCTGTCTTTCGGCACCGCACTCACACGAAGCTGATGGTGACAACTCCATCTGGTTCATGTTGTGTTTTAACCTGCCATATCCTTATTCTACATTCGATTGAGGCGCACCAGTGAGTGTCGGCTGAGTTCGTGTCCAACTGGTTTCTTCGATGGGATAGGGATAACTTCCCTTAGTCTGCAAGGCGTGGCGTCCCACCTTCTCGTCCACGCCTCGTTTGTCCATGCATCATCAGCTAATGAATATATATTATAAAATATATAAGGGGTTATCTCAAAAAATATAAGCGATTGTCTCAAAGATATATAAGGGGTCGCCTCAAAAATAGTTAAGTGGTCACCTAAAAATATAAGGGATCGTCTCACTGTATTCTAGCACTGTACTGGGGTACACTCTCTATGTATTGTAGCTGTGTACTGGGAGTGTAGTTACTATGTATTCTATGTAGTGGGAACACATTGACTATGTATTCTAGCTGTGCATTCTAGTTGTGTACTGGGGGTGCAATGAATGTGAATTATAACTATATTCTGGGGGTGTAGTGACTATGCATTCTAGCCGTGTACTGGAGGGGGGGGGGTGCAGTGACAATGTATTCTAGCTGTGTGGTGGGGTGCTGTGACTATGTATTCTAACGGTGTACTGGGATTTTAGAGATTATGTCTTCTAACTGTATAATGCGGATACAGTGGCTATTTTGCATTCTAGCTATGTTCTGAGGGTTTAGTGACTATATAAATGTGTAGTGGGGTGTAGTGCATTCTAGCTGTGTACTGAGAAATACAATTAAACGTACAATTGCGGGTATGGTGAGAATTACATTTAAGAGTATGGTGTGAAAAAATGTAAATGTACAGTTATGTGTATGGTGAGAATTATAGTTAAGTTTACAGTAAAAGTTATGGTGAACATTAAAGTTAGGGGTGTGGTGGTGAGAATTACAATTAAATGTACAGTTAAAGGTATGGTAAAAATTACAGCTCTGGGTATGGTGAGAAATGCAGTTACGGGTACAGTTAAGGATATGGTGAGATCTACAATTAAATGTACAGTTATAGATATTGTGAGAATTGCAATTAAGGTCACAGATAAGGGTATGGTGATAATTACAATTAAGGGAATGGTTGTACAGTTAAGGACATGGTGAAAATTACAAGTAAGGGTATAGTTAGGTGTATGTTGAGAATTACAGGTATGGGTACAATTAAGAGAGTGATGACACAGTTAGGGATACAGTTAAGAGTGTGGTGAGAATTACAGTTAGGGTTACAGTTAAGGGTATGGTGGGAAATACAGTTATGTGTACTGTTATAGGTATGGTGAGTATCACTCTTACTGGTACAGTTAGGGGTATGATGAAAATTACAGTGAAGTGTAGAATGAAGGGTATGGAGAGAATTACAGTTAAGGGTATGGTGAAAATTAATGGGTACGTCCTGATGAACTTCATGGGCCGTATGTAAGTAAAATTATCATGTCGATATTGCGCGGTTTCATATCCTCTCTTACTATAATCGACGCTCAATGGTCATTCACTGAGCTGACATGGTGAGTGTTCGCGAGAGAATCAGACAGATAACGAATAAGAGAACAAGTTGATATGCTCAGGCACAGCGTCTACGAATATTTATGCATACGGCCGGCATAGATCCATCCGCCAATCACAGCGCTACGTGTCCGTACATCGTCGACGATGGTTCAACATCGACAACACGGTATCGCTCGTTATTATCTCGGCCCTCCGGTGCGCGGTCAGAAGTTCGTGGTGTTGTTATCGACGTCGCTGATACGCCGTATTCACATCTGGAGGTTATTATATTCTTTTCATTTACGTCATCAAGTATATTGTATTTAAATTTATTAATTATTGCTTATATAAACTAACTATTTTCAATGAGCATATACGAGTCCCTGTTTAATTCAATATATTCTTCCTATATATTCATTCAATGGGTATTTATTTGCATCATGGGGTGGTGGTGGTGGTGGTGGTGGTGGTGGCGGTGTTGTGGTGGTTGTGGCGGCGGCGGTGGTGGTGGTGGTGGTGGGGGGTGTTGGTGGTGGTGGCGGTGGCGGTGGTAGTCGTCATGTTTGCATGACGTCTATGTACGTGTATTATATATACGTTGTTTATGCTGCTGATGTCTGACCCCTCTCGCTAGATGACCATCCTATAAAAAACAACTTTGACCCCTGCTAGATGATGAGCACTGCTAGATGATACGTACAGTTAGTTGTATGGTGAGAATTACAGGCAAGGCAACAGCTAAGTGTGTGATGAGAATTATAGTTTCGGGTACAGTTTGTAGTAAGGTGATAATTACGGGAGTATGGTGAGAATTACAGTTAGGGCTATAGTTAGTGGAATGCCGATAATTACAATTAATGGTACACTTAAGGGCATGGTAAGAGTTACAGTTAAGGGTATGGTGAGAATTACAGCTAAGGGTGGTGAACATTACAATTAAGGGTACAGCTAAAGGTATGGTAAGAATTACTGGTAAGGGCACAATTAGGCGAATGTTGAGAATTACAGTTAGGGATAGAGTTAAGGGTATGGTGAGAAATACAATAAAAACGTAAACACGTATACAAGTTCTGCGCTGTTTGTTCCTTTTATGGGACGACTCCTTACCATTTTTAAGATTACCGCCTTTATTTATTTGAGACGACCCCTTATGTGCTTTCAGACGATCCCATGTTTTTTTTGAGACGGCCCCTTATATATATATTTTGAGACGATTATTATATTTTTGAGACGAAAGCTTATATATTTTATAATATAAATTCGTTATCAATAGGTTGCTTTGTAATGTTAATAATAAAGACATAATTGCACCTCTTACATACGTCTTTTTTCTTAGTGCTAGCTATGCAGATACAACTAGATGACCACTCCTCTTAGACCTTTGACCCCCGTCAGATGACCATCGCTAGATGACCCCTCGATTAGTCATCAGGCGATACCACCACCACCCCACACACACTTTGACCCCTCTTAATAGACGACCACCCCTTTACAAAAAAATATGATATTTGACCCTTGTTAGATTACCATTGTCCGATGACCTGTCCTTTGTTTTCGTGGCGTCGCCGGCAGGTGTCTATTTTAGTAACATCCGAACATGGGGCCTATTTTACGGATTCTTGTCCTCTTACTAACTACTCACGTTAACATATTTATTACGTTTATCTTATCGTTATTCATATACAATGCCATCGATGTGTATCTGTAATTCTGCAATTCACGCTATACAAGGAAAACAACTTAGCGTGCGCGCGCGCGTGCGTGCGTGTGAATATTCCGAGACTCTTAAGGCGGCGCTCCAAGACAAGATGTAACCGAGCAAAGCTCATCGTACGAAGAAACTCGTACGAGGTAATCGAGATGTACGCCTCATACGACAAGAAGACACATTACACGTCAGTCGGTTCGATCGTATCGCATGATATGACCGAATATGACCAGGTGTAGGTCATGTAGTTGTTTACCGTAGTCGACAAAATGGTGGGACCCGATTAGTGTAGCTCCGTTGAAAGTGAAGAGGAAGAGAATTTCAACCATTCGCATGTCTCAAGTTGTTATTATAACCATAGCGTCAAAACAAAAAAGAGTGCTGACTGGTCTGACGTATCGATCGGTATTTATTCTGATATAAACCATAATTTTCTCGAATGTGTATCATTGCTCGGCTTCCTGGAGAATTGCATTCTTGCTACGGTTCAACATAACAATATATCGAACTATCGATGCATCACAATAGCCGATGTGATGATGCAATACTATCGTTAGTAGACTGAACTATCTACAGTTACCGTGAATAGTTATCTGTAAGTTATTTGTATGGTCGAGCTATTTGCAAAAATATAAATAAAAATGCTTTTCAACTATTTTGAAACATTTTTATTTCTTTGTCGACCTAACATCAACAATCGTCCAGCATTAGTTAAGGAGCAGTGTAGGTTGGACATGAGAAAGTACTCTTTCTCACAGAGGGTGATAAATGAATGGAACAAACTGCCAAATGATTGTGTTAATGCTAGTAGTGTGAATATGTTTAAAAATAGAATTGACAGATATCTGATAAGGGCGGGCTACACATAGATGAGAAAATTGTTGGACTCTCGATAAGCCATTGGCTTCCTTGTCCACTTGCCATCTGGAACTTGTTGTTCGAGATGGCAATCTTGTTAAATCTTGTTTCATCAAATGACAATAAGACGATAGTGTTATTCTAAAATTAAGAAGTTTAACTCATTTGAATATGTATTACGAAAGCTTCGAGCTTAAATAAAAGCAGGTTATAAATAATATTTAATTTTGAAACAATGTTAGCTTAGTGTGAGAAGTTGTACCTGTTAACAAAACACTACACAGTAATTCTAACCAACACACTTTGTTATTTCAATCTTTGCCTGGGTACACCAAAATATGTTGTTCTTTCCACCAACCCTTTACACTATTATTTGTAACTTCGTTTTAACATTTGTGTATCTTGTGGCAAACGTATTATATATTATTGTTGTTAAGTTGCGTTTGTGTTTCAGATCAAGCTTTCCGGCCCGTAGTAATATTATCAACTTTTGTAATGAAAATTGCGGCATTGACTCGCCTATGAGGACAACAGAACCTAAAATAATTCCTCCTGATATGCTGCGAATACAACAAATATAGTACTCGTTAATTATCATTCGTTGAAGAAAGATGAGTTGTACATGAACTTTAAAAGGTTGTTCACAGATCAAGCGTAACCCCCAAAAAAACCCACAAACGCACACACAAACACACGCCCCCCTCACACGCAGACAAAGATGCATACTTTTCTAATACATTTACGTGTTTTCTAATACAATTACACACACACACGCACGCACGCATGCACGTACGCACGCACGCACGCACATACGCACGCACGCACACATACGTGTACAGGGTGTCAAGTGGGTACTTGTGACAGAACACCTGCAACTGGGGACCCAATTAATAAGCTCATAAAAACAAAGTTTTTGAAAATATTTAACTCTAATTTGTTTTAGTTGGTATTATAGACACTGTGGATCATACTGACTAGCTTGCTTTAGAAGACACAATAATTATATGACTGTACACCTGCAACTGAGAACCTGTCACACACACTCTCTCAACTGAGGACTTCCCATAAACACTTGCAACTGAGGACCTTACAACACACACTCTCAACACTCTCAAGACTTCCCATAATCCCTTGAAACTGTGAACCGCTACATATGCTCCCAAGCAAATACTTCACCAGAGACACTTGTTAACGAGGATCCCTGCAGTCACTTCCCAACTGATGACTACATACACATTCGCAAAGAAGAAACCATACATGCTCTTTACTGAAGACTTCCTAGATTGATTTCATATGGTGCGCTTTTCATGGAAACATTTACTTTACTCTGCGTTTGAATGTGGGTACACCGATACATCGCCCTAGGAAAATCAGAGAGTGCAATCTCAAATAAGAATAAAGAATGTACCTGGTTGTGGAATTATATGTGGTGCTTGAGAATATGCTATTCTACTTTACTATATATATCTCAATTGTTACTGCTGCATGAAACCAATGACGTTACACTGTATATAACCTTCATAGGTATCAAACTACTTCCTATATACAAGACACAGTTTTGTTAACAGGTTCATTATTTTTATTCTTTACAATTACTGCCTATCAACCATTTTGTCTTGTATGAGCCATGCATAAATATACTTGAAACAAACTACGAACTCAACACTTGGTAGAAAATGCAAATATGAATAGCACAAATGATGCACGCAACAGTCATTAATAGAAATGTGCATGGTTCCAAAATATACACATGTCTATGCACTGCATAAATCACTTGGCTACACACCTAACATACAATATAAGAGGAATATATAGGTCTTCATATTGCCCCTTTTGCGGCCTTCTACAACAATCATTCACTTCCTTATTTTTTCTTCATCTGTATAAAATTGTACACATAATATTTGACTGCTTCTCAAGACTGGCACTGCAATGCTGATTCCAGTTCCACTGCCTCCGCACAAGCCGTCTTTCCTGGCACTTTCATCATTGTGATGAATCTGTTCAAGTGTTTCTCTATTGCTGACTTCTCCTCGTGTGACCAAGGCTTTTTCCTCACAGTGCTGTGTCCTATACAAAAGAAAATTTTCCTAAAACCATAAATCTTCTTGAACAAGAATACAAATGTTTTGCTATCTACAAATATTGAGAATACATTCTAAGGCTTGTTTCAAGAAAAATGTTGAAAACTTTATTTTTGCAAAACAGTTGAACTTATTATTAATTATTATTTAATAAAAAAATAAATTTCTTATATAGTGCAACGTCGCACTCAGTTAGCCTTTTGGTGAGGGCTATTCCGTTAAACATGTGGAGGTGGACCTGAATTAGTAGCACTAACATTATAAAATCAATGAGTAACTATACTGCACACTGTATACCTATGTTATAATCAGGTACCATCAGAAGTGACAAAAATTATTTCTGACAGAGGAAATAATATGCCATAACCCTACATTCAGACCCCATATGCGGAATATGGAAATTCGGAGAATACCCCACCACCGAATTGCAAATAATTGATACCCCACCAATGAATTTGGATTATAGTGACCCCACCAACGAATTAAAATGGAACAACCCTGAGCTCATCTCCAGAGAGAGAGAGAGGCATGACTGATATTAAAACGATCATCTGCGTTACAATGGAAAGAGCAGTGTTTACATATCTTAAACTGTTTAGTTGTGGCCAGGCATTTAACCATAACCCTCATTATTGGAGTTTGTGGGTGTGCTAACCACTCTGCCACCAAGATATCTGCTACGACACATCAACGAGTGCTTTGCTATGATAAGCACAATCAGTTTTAAGTTCGGTTTTAGGGAAAAATATATACGACCTTTAAGCATGGGAAAGTACCAAAAAATAAAAAAGACTACTCAATGGATCCTGCGAAAATAGTTCTTCAGTTGATGCCTACAAATTAAAGTCTTCAGTTCAATCCCCACAAACTCCTGGACTGGTTGCTTTTTTTCTCATACCCACGAAACAAAACGATTACGTCACACTCACGGCGGGTCTGCGAGCTGCCCACCGTTACAAAGGCAGTTATCTTGCCGAGTAGACACCATGCCCAGCCTTTGTCTAGAGGTAGGCCACTCAGCTTGCCATGTTGCAAGATTCCTTCCTTCTATCAGTAACAGATGCCCAGTCAAACTGCTCTACACCGGGTGACTTAGAAACTTGCTTTATGCAATTATCCAGCTTCGCCTGTAATTGGCGTTACGGGTCGCTGATTCGGAACACTCGTGTAGCCTGTTCACATAGAGAACACATAACGCACTTGTAGAACAAGACCGAAGAGCAGTTAGTGGACACGTGCTACAGTAGGACATACATGTGTCACTGGCAGCTATGCTGGGGATAGCTAACCGAGTTTCCTTAGCGTTTATGTCATAAGAATGACATACCGGAATTGTGCGACGGTATCCCCTTTAGCAATGTTTTTTTCTGCCAGGAGAATATTGTTGAACAGGGATATGAACATAGTTTAAGACTACGACACATATCATGTGGCCAGATTAAAATATACAATAAATTATGTTCTATTTGGCATTTTGCGATTTTGACATTTTTAATGATCCGCTAAATAATGGTTTCAGATTATCCCTTGATTTAGTGTAGATTACTTCTTTCATTTGTTGAGGTGACCCGTTTTAACGACCCACCTTCCTTTATATATATATATATATATATATATATATATATATATATATATATAGGTATATATACCATGATGGTTGAAATCGACTTGTGTTGCAGTTTCTGTCTCTTTTCTGTGTCCTTGTCTGTCTCTGTCATACACAAACACTCAGACGCATGGTGCACTTCGCGGCGGCATTAGTGTCTGTGTCGCTGGCGTGTTAGTAGACCAAGTAGTGACAGCCGCGACGTGAACCATGCGTGTGGGTATTTTTGCATGACCTAGAACCCATTTCAATGGCATGGGCTCGACTAAGTGCACTAGCTATTGTCATATTATTGTGATTCTTGGAAGCGAATTCAATTATGGTTCAAACACACTGGACCCGTATTTATGTTGCATGTCGACCCTGTCACAAGCTCTGTTGATGTGTCTCTCTCTGTCGCTCTGTCTGTCGCTGTCTCTTTCTCAGTTGCTGTCTCTATATATGTATCTGGCTCTGTCTCTGCATATGTCGCTTTGTCTCTCTATGTATCTGTCTGTTTTGCTGTTTGTGTCTCTGTCGCTGTCTCATTTTATATGTTTATCTCTGTCTCTGTCATTGTCTATGTCGTGGCTCAGTCTCTGTCTCTGTCACTGTCTCTCTATCTGCACATATTCTTTGTCTGTCTCTGTCTCTGTCTGTGTGGCTGTAGTCTGTGCGGCTGTAGATATGTCGCTGTCTATGTCTGTGATACTTTTTCTGTCTTTGTATACATTGTTGTCTGTGTCTGGAAAGAAGCATTTGTAAAAAAATAACGTACAGCAAAACTATGTGGATGGTTTTAAATTGAATTTTAGGATATTGAATGGGTACGAGAATATTGATATAAATATATTTTCTCACTCAAGAAAGATAATAGAACTGGAGGACATGCGGTAACATTAGTAAAGGATCAATGTAAATTGGATATCAGGATGTACTCTTTCTCACAGAAGATAATAAATGATTGGAAGAAATTATCTAAAGATTGTGTAACTGCTAGCAACGTGAATATGTTTAAAAACAAGGTTGACACATATCTCAGGAGGGCGGATTACACATAGTTTAAAAATGTTGGACTCTCGATAGGCCAATGACTCCCTTGTCCAATTATCGTCTGGGCGTTTGCCTTGTTGTGTTATTAAATCTTATTAAAGTTATCGGTCTATGTGACACGCCCAGCCAGAGTGTGCTAAGCGTCCCTGTGTGTTTATGATCGTATCTGGAAGCCCACGGTTCCGCGAGTTTTATGATGGATGCGATTAATGCCAAGGCAGCGCGATTATACGTTCCCATGCTGAAATGCACATACACAAATTCGGTTTAACCTATTTGACACACATGTACACACAATTATTTCGATGCATGCGTTGATCGCGAGGTTATTTTTGTCATTGACGGTGACGTCGCGCGTAAACGCCACTCGTGGATTCATTCATGATAGAGAGAGGGACAACATACGTATTATAATCTATGACCTACATAATCTTGACACAAATGCATACAACGTTAAACAAGCTGAACTTAAAATCAAGGTAACGGAGGTAAGAAACTTGAAACGAAAAGCCAAAGCAGATTATTTCCATTAATAATGTTATCAATGTAGAAAAAACATAGAGAAAATATGAGAAACCTTTGCTGATGTAATGAGCAAATCGAAAACGCAAAACAAATTCCCAAATCACTACAATATTAATGGAATCCAGATAAAAGATAACAATAAATAGCAACATTATTGTTTTAGACTGAGACACATACTGAGACAGAGACAGCGACAGAGACAGAGACATAAACAGAGACAGCGACAGAGACAGCGACGTAGACAGTGATAGCGACAGTGACAGAGACACATACAGCGACACAGAAAAAGACATGCAAAGCGATATAGACAGATACAGAGAGAGCGACAGAAACAGAGACAAATAGAGCGACAGAGACAGCGACAGTGATAGTGACACATACAGCGAAACAGACAAAGACATACAAAGCGATATAGACAGAGGCAGAGACAGCGACAGAGGCAGAAACAGCGACAGAGACATCGACTGAGACAGCGACAGATACAGCGACAGCAACAGAGACAGAGACAGCGAGGGAGACAGCGAAAGCGACATAGACAGAGACTGAGACAGTGACAGAGACAGTGACAGCAACAGAGACAGTGACAGAGACAGAGACAGGGACATATACATATACAGAGACAACGACAAAGACAGTGACAGAGACAGATACAGCGACAGGCACAGAAATATAGAGAACAACAGACATAGACAGAGAAAGAGGCAGAGGCAGAGAGATGGCGGTGATCCACGTAATTTCTTTATCTGAAGCATCGCATCTCTCTTGAATATGGTTGAAGAGAACGCCAAATGTATTGACACATGCGCCGCCGATGAGGAAGTGGATTGTAAAAGCGTCTGGCTCATCAAAAAGATCATCAAAGTCAGCAGATGGAATCGAGTTGACAAAATCATGCATTACTACTAGAGACGAATAAAAAACAGATTAATTGGCCAATTGGTCGGGTAACACTGTTTCGCCCGATCAAGCGGGGCATAAATCGCTTGTGTACACAGGCATTTGACCTATCGATACGATAGGTCAATTACGGGATTCTTGTGCAGAATTTATTGCAGATAACAACAGATTTAAGATTGATCCAACATAGTCAAAATATGCTGGACAGTAGATGTTTCTTTGTGGATCTTGCCGGTAAACGCAGCAGATAGCAGCTGAATATACCTGTCCTGATGCATCATCGCCTGTTTGTCCCCTTGCATATGGTGCCCCCCCATGGCTTGGTGCTCAGCCCCAACTGTTTTCTATATACAGCGCCTGTTGCCAAGATCATCAGCAAGTACAATCTGATGTTCCACCTCTAAGCAGATGACACCCAAATTTACCTCCCAGTGAAACCTCTCCAGATGGACGTCGCCGCGGCTGTCGAGCGTATTGAGGGATGTGTGGCATAAATCAGGGCGTGGATGAACTCCAATTTCCTTAAACTGAATGATGACAACAACGGAGGTCATTATCTTCGTTTCTTCGCAGCAGTTGAAGAAAATGCCAATGCCAAGACCGAGTCCCCAACATGGCATGTAGAGCTATTATTGGTTGCCTCAACTCAAACCAACGCGAGTGGTCGACATTTATCTGTTGTGCGGTGTTGCTCCAACATCAATCGGAGGGGCATCGTTCTCACAAATAGATGTAACTGTGTGATCTGCAGTGACGGGGAAAGTATAGCGACACGAGAGGAAGAACGAGTCTTTAGCGTTTGAGACTATCACAGAGTCATAGCTGCATTGGTAGAATAAGACGCCTTTCATACCCAACAGTAATGTTACTCCAGACGATTCGAATCGAAAGCCAGTCGTAACCGAGACCATTCGTATGATTATTCCTATCAGAGATGATTCGTGCTGAAAACCATTCTAACGTAAAGCAGCATTATGTGGACAGAAGTTAAACTAAGACTAATGGAAATAACAATAAAGCCGTAGTATTCATCCAAACAACCTGTTTAAATCGGAAACAAAACCACCACTTATGTAATTAGCATACATTTGTATTTAATTATACAATTATTGTTATTTTTTTTAAAGTTCAGGTATTCCGTAAGGTATGTTACTAAGCAAATTGTTTTAAAGTTGTAGGTTTGCATATTTATTGTCAACCTTAAAACGAGTACTGATACACTGATATACATTACACAATGATGTTCAACGGATGTTATGCCTCTATTGTTACAATTAAACTTTTTGAAACTGATACATATGTTCAATAAGCAGAAACACTTGATGGTAACGGTGGGATGTTCTTTACATGATCAGATTTATATGTGTATTATTTTATCCGAACTATTTGCAAGCGCGTTTTTGTTTTCTGTCATTTCCACGCAACGTCGACGCACCTTACTTCTCCAATGTCTCTCATATGAGGAATGATATCTTTGCATAAACAACTCAGAGACATTAATTAGTACTCATAATATACATTTTAAACAGTGCAATTTTCTTCTGTTATTTTGTACGTAATGACGTAAACAATACGTTCGTCGTCATCGAATGACAATTGGAAACCATGACATTGAGCAAGATCACTAATTTGGTGCGGAAGAAAGTGGAGAAAACTGGCCGACAATACATTTTAAAAATATATCGCTTTATACAACTATCCAGCATGACTTGTCATTGACTTAACGGGTCGTTGATTCTCAACAATAGTAGAGTAGAACAAAACAGCAGTAGATGTAGACCTCAGAGCACTTGTCAGTATAACACATAGATCACATAACGCAGGAGTAAAACTATACACATAAACCGGAATCATTCCGGAATGTGAAGAGTCCTAAACGACAGTGAAGGCCAATACGGCCGAACATCTGTTGCATTTCTGGTCCCCCAAACAAAATGTCACCCAATCGCCAAACGTGTATGGCAACGAGGGCATATATCGTACTTACGATATGTTGGATTTTGAAAAGAAAATTTTGAGTGGCTTGGGACCTTTAGTTAGCACTAGCTCCTACTATTATAACTGATGTATCGAATGTGTTAACAATACGTACAGCTGGACAGATTGCAGCGTTAATATCATGCGTAGTTGATGTGGACATACTAAGACACGCCCATTCGGTAGGCTAGTATACTCAGCGACAAAAGAAACTTGAATTTGTTACCATCGATTTGTGTCACGACTCAGTGAACTCGCCGCAGCATGACGCCTATATACGTGATGTCTCAATAAAGGTAGGCGCCTACCATGAAATGAAAATAATCAAACGTTAAAGGCCTAGCAAAAAGTTCGTCGTGTTAAACTATTCGTTAATATACTTCTAATGCAGTCAGTGTGTATGTTAGTAAATGTGAACAATGCAGTTATCTTACCGAGTAGACACATCCATGCCCAGTCTTTGTCTATGGGTAGGCCATTCAGCTTATCGATATTCTCGTGCTTGTTTCCAGATTCTTCCCTTCTATCAGTAACCGATGCCCAGTCAAACTGCTCTACACCGGGTGACTTACAAATTTGCTTTATGTAACTATCCAGCTGCGCCTGTAATTGACGTTACGGATCGCTGGTTCGCACCACTCATACAATCTGTTCACATACAGAAAACATAACGCACGAGAGAACAAGACGCAGAGCAGTTAATGGACACATGCTACAGTAGGACAGACGTGTGCCACAAACTATGGAACAGTGACTATGTATTATAGATGTGCACTGTGGGAACAGTGTCTACGTATTCAAGTTGTGTACTGATGATGTAGTGACCATGTATTCTAGCTGTGTATTTGGGGTGATAGTAATCGTGGTTCTTTATTTGATCAGATTGATATGTGTATTATTTTATTTGAACAAATTGTATGCGTTTTTTTGTGTGGGTTTTCTGTCATTTCCAAGGAACTTCAACGAACCTTATTGTTCCATTGTCTCTCATGCGAGTAAAATATATCTCCATAAACAACTGAGAGACATTAATCAGTACTCATAATATAGAAAAAACTACTTTATTGACATACTTAAATGTATTCACAAGTGTTGCTCTAATCAACATGTGAGAAGAGACAAGGCTGGCGTTTGTAAATGACATCTCTACGACTTTTCCGGTCAAGGGATGAAGGTGCATATTCATATCATATGGCACCTTTAATGTAATATGGCCATTAATGTCATATGGCACCTTTAATGTCATATGGCCATTAATGTCATATGGCACCTGTCATCGCCCAGTGGAAACGTCGCCGCTCCTATCTCGTCCCTATTCGACGACAACGCCTTGTGGACCTCCACCTCCAGTGGTCCAAGATGGCGCACAACTCGAAGACCAGCTGATTCTTGGAGATGCTGCCTATCAATTCAATATCCGGTATCAATATCAATGGACCAAAGTCATGGCAGCCATCCGATGTGGCGGTAGTGCATGCCTGCCAACACGTTTATTGGATCGACGTACGAAATGGCTCCCACCACTTTACATCTCCCGTGCGACGCAGACGCCGCTTCATGATGACACATGCGACTGTGACTTGCCTACTTAGCTGAACAATAACTTGAACAATAGGACAAGACCAGCTGATTCTTGGAGATGCTGCCTATCAATTCAATATCCGGTATCAATATCAATGGACCAAAGTCATGGCAGCCATCCGATGTGGCGGTAGTGCATGCCTGCCAACACGTTTATTGGATCGACGTACGAAATGGCTCCCACCACTTTACATCTCCCGTGCGACGCAGACGCCGCTTCATGATGACACATGCGACTGTGACTTGCCTACTTAGCTGAACAATAACTTGAACAATAGGACAATATCAACAATTAGCATTATCTTTTATTTATGTCGCTTTTAAAATTATATATTATCTGTATTTTCACTTTATAATATATATATATTTTAACATTTACTGATATAACTTTTAAATTTAGCGTCATTTATACGTTGCTATGTCATGTTATACTAATAAAGACATGAATACACCACTTACACATACGTCTTGTTGTAAG
The DNA here is from genome assembly GCA_963662155.1 of Lamellibrachia columna. NCBI lineage: Eukaryota > Metazoa > Annelida > Polychaeta > Sabellida > Siboglinidae > Lamellibrachia > Lamellibrachia columna. Next base: position 22,261,532 of record OY759262.1, read on the forward strand.
ATATATGTCCCCATCGTATCTTCTTTGGGGCCGCACGCAATGGGCCGGGAGGCATTTCTCACAGATGTAGATGTGTTTTAATTGTCAGTCTTCTTTGCGCTCGTCAGGTCGAAATTTACAACTGAATTTGTACTCACATGACCTATGAATATATATATAGTACTACAGAAGTGTAGTCAACGCATTGTTCTCCAGGTTCGAAGTGATTTTAATCGTGTACATCAGGCATAGTAGCAATATAATCACGCAAAATAACAATTAAAAGAAACAGTGAATATAGATATCACTGTAAACCGTAAAAAAGTCGTGAATGTAAACATCACTTATACACTTAATGTCTGAAGATTAAAACAAAACACGGTTAAATATGACCGGTAATTTTGAAGCCTAATGCTAAAGCATGTATGGCCCGCCAGGACCACCCTTACTAATAATTTAGATGCCTAAAAATTTAGCTTGTGCAGACCTTGGGAAACGATCCTACGGGGTGTTTATATTCTCAATTTCCCAAAATCAGAAGCCGTCACTAGAGGCGCTGTGATTGTTTAAATACCCAATACGCTTTACCATTGGTCAACTTGCTAAATCCACCCACCGTCTCAACCGCTGGACAATGACTTCTGCCAGCACTTCCTTGCCCGGTTTGCAAGTTAAACTTTTGAACTCTTCTAGCTGGGCCAAATCCAGGGTTCTCAGGGCTCCCTCTCAGTTCCCTAATTACGCTGACTTCCTAGGTCATACCAATACCAAATGTCATGATTAACATTAGCTATTAAAAACTTATTAAATAAAATTGGTATATACTTTACATTGTGACCTACATTAACATATATTGCGTTGCTCGTCGCTAGTCGCCTACTGGGAAAAAACTACACCGCTCGCTCGCTCGCTTGTTGCTGCTATTCACAGGTCGCCGGGGCAATGTGACAAGCCTGCTGCTAGCAAGTCTCCGTCTCCTGTGAAAAAACGCGTCCTCTCACTCGCTGCCTGTCCGTCGACCACCAGCCCTTACCTTTTTAAAATTGTTTTAATGGCAGTGCAAAGTAGTGCAATATTCTGGTGATTATGTCCACAACCAGGAATATTTTGTGCAGTCATTGCAACACAGCATGATTTGAACCTACCAAGAAATTTACATCTCTATTAGTTAACTTTTTCTAATTAATAGGCTATTATATGCTTGTATTGTTAATAATAAAGAAATGAATCCACCACTTACATACGTCTTTTTTCTTAGTGCTAGCTATACAGATATCACTAGATGACCCCTCCTCTTAGGGCTAGCTATATAGATATTACTAGACGACCCCTCCTCTTAGTGTTAGCTATACAGATATCACTAGATGACTCCTCTTATAGTCATATTTCCGTGATCGATAATACACGTCTTTCTATGTCGACAAGTCCTTAGGCGTTACCATCCCACACACCTCACCCTCTCATTAGATGTCCACCCATGACCTTTGACCCCTGTTCATTCACTGGTAGATGACCAGCAGACCCCTCGTGCTGCAGTCGCCAGGATCGCCGACGTTCATTGAGCGATAATACACCTCTTTCCATGCACTTTCATACAGGCAACATTACCCGGGTTTCTTCATTGTCTATATTTAGTTATGGGGAATGTTCGTCCTTGCGGCTCTGTGTCCATTTAGTAGCGGTTGATGAGCAACTTGGTTTGCTGTAAAGTTGTAGTGCTGCTTTACCTTTCGTGGATCGTTGCAAAGTATTCCTATCGTTGTCCAAGCCTTCTTGTACTGTGTGTCATGTACGTCGATTCAATCAGAGTCTGACATGATTTACGGCGTTCCTCTGAGACGGTGTTCATCAGGTTCTCTCCTTCCTCGATGACTTCCTCGACAAAGGGGTCTGATTCATATTTGCATTGTTCATATATTTAAGCTGACTCGCATATCAGGCCTTGGACTTAGTTTCTCCAAATTCCATGGGGGGGGGGTTCTTCCTTGCGGCTCTGTGTACAGTATCTACGAAATGGCAACAGCTTTCTGTTTTCAGCGGTACGTTTTTAATGGTAGAATGTGTTGTGCATAACCTTCCCAGTTTATCTTTTTTATGTTGAAACGACGACGAAACAGTGCGGTTTGTAGGATGTCCACTGCATTCATTTATACGCTAATGGGTCGGTGTTGTGAGTGCCGGACTGGCTCCATCACGATCTTGTTGTAGCATCCTACCATCCGATTGATAACTATGATATATAATATGCTATAAATATGAGGTCTGGGTTGTATCCTATCCGCCATCCGTCACTGTTGAGTCATGGACGTGGCGTTGAGGTTTGTGCCGGTCTTTACGGATGTTATCAGGTCCCCGGTGAGTCTCAGAACATATCACACTGGCGCTTGTTGTTCAGGTCAGCGGTGAGTTGTTGTTTACCTGTTGATAGTCAGAGCCGGCCCGTTATGGTCAGAGCCGGCCCGTGATGGTCAGAGTCGGCCCGTGATGATCAGAGCCGGCCCGTGATGGTCAGAGTCGACCGTGATGGTCAGAGCCGGCCATGAATAGGGTCCGTGTTTGTGACTCCGGCCGACGATGTTATCTCCAGGCATTTTAGCCGTTCGTGAGTTGATCGGGGTAAAGGTGGTGGTAGAATTGCAGCTATCGAGTTGAGTAGCTGACAGGCCCCGCGGCGTGCACGATTCTACCATGGGCCCCGGGTCTGTATTGACAATGCATCTAGAAACACGTTTTGTTCGAAGCGATGAAACGTTTCTCAGTTGCCTGTTGCGATGACGTAACAAGTCGTAAACAACAATGACTTTGTCCATCCAACCATTTCTTTATACCACTCCACAGCTGTTCATTTTGAGTGGCGCCACTATCAGGGAGTATGTATCAATATGAGTAGTTCCCAGCTGTCCGCTAGTGCACGTCAACGACGTCTAGCGAGAAGTCATCGGTCGTCATACTGGCTACAATTGAGATGTGGCAAATGGTGCATATGGATACGAGTACACTTTGAACACTGCAAAATTTGGACACAGTAGTGTGGACAGTAGTATATATTTTCGACAACGACTTAATATTTACGCGTATCTTCGCACTAGATATGTGTCGAAATAGTATGGTTCTCAATTTAGACGGTTACATATCAAGCATTTAGGATTATTATTCGCATTAGACAATATTCCCTAAACACTACGTTGAGAAGTGGAGCGATCAAGACTAAACGCTGTATTTTTCAAATTTCTGATATTGATATTAACATTTATTATCTATTCATATATACTGCAAAACGTAAATAGTAGCACATTTAGCAGACACGAAGCGTCACGTGGATCTAACATATTAAATTATATGTGGAGTTCTACGAAAAGTGCTTTGACAATTACCATTTTTCTGTCGTAATACATGAAAAATAACATTATTTCCCACGACAAGCTAACACGTCGTGCCTAGAATAATCGCACATTTACTGTCAGGTCATTAATATGAGAAATAAATAAACAGGTATTATATTGTACGCCTTTGTGTATGGACGCACAATTGTTGCCAACAAAATAATGCTAGTATCCACAGGACATCACGCTACAGAATACATGTCGATGGAGATCACTAAAACATGGATACATTTACATGAACATTGTTAACACAGAATATACAGAATAACTGCAACTTGTATGAAAAAAAAATTGGCAACATGTTTGGTACAATTATCTTGAGAAACACGGACGGCTATGTGACCAGAACGTAATATCATGGGGCAGAATAACCATGTTTACATACAAGATGTTACCAAAGCCATCTTATGAATATGTATGTATGTATGTTTGTATGTAAGTGTATTTGTATGATTGTAAAGCTAGTATTTTTTTATTCACCCCGATAATACCCTTTCTACGAACAATCGAATTACCCTTTGTAGCTACTACGTACAACTGTACGCAATGCTATGCGAACAATTACGATTGTTGACAATTTCATGCTTCGTGTTTTCGAATGTCCGATGTCACAAAGTGCATTTTATTTACTGCATGACATGCACTTGCGAAATTATTTTCGCGTTCGCATTTGTAGCATTTTTTTCCAGATGCTGGACCCTTCCTTCCGCTCGTATTACGCCTTGTACGGTTGTACCACCACAATCACTGCATGTGTGGCTACCACCAAACTGCTTGCTTGCTTGCTTGCTGAAGTGGCGACCCCTGCTGAGTCTAGATGTGCCATCACCGCTGCTTCCCTGGTGATCATGCCAACAGTGTCGCCCTCTGCTGGGTTTGACTTTGCCGTCAACGTCACTTGCCTGATTATGCTGCCGAGTCTGGGGTTTTGTATATGTTACAGTCAATCTGCGTAATCAGTCATTTCACGTAATCACTGACATGTTTAGGCATTACGCGAAATGACTGTTTCACTCAGGCATTTCGCGAAATGACTGAAAATTTCAGTCATTATGCGAAATTACTGGAACAGAGGTGCAGTCATTTATTTCGCGCAATGACTGAAACAGTGCTTCCCTTGGTGAATGATGTTGGCAAACTTGCTGTTTTTCATCTACCTATCCATATATTTTCAGAAATTGCCACCTAGCAGCTATCTATTTCTCACATTCAAAAATATTTTTTTATATTATAATGAAATTATGACTTACAATTATTGTTCGGTTTCACCAGGAATTGAAGTTAGTCCACATGATCGAAACTACCTATCATCAAATTAGTGTTTTTATTACGAGGTGCAATGCCCCAGTCTCCCTAGATACCCAGATCAAACACTGAAGTATCAATTACAATTTTTTCTTCTATTGTGTATCTTAAATTAAATGTTGAAAATGTTACATACATACTTAAGACACAATAACACTGTCTTATTGAACAACATATAGCTTTGTTATGATTCTACAACTACTGTATCATTGGAAATGATATCAATGTGTTACATGTCAACAATATATGTCAAACAAATTAAACAACATGCCATATATATATATATATATATATATATATATATATATATATATATATATATATATATATATGGATATGGATCAGAGCAAATACCCCAAGGTAGTTGTTTATAAGCCAAGAATGTTAATTTCATAATATTTTACATCACAATATCGGTGAAAACTAATATTGTATTCAACAAATATTACAAAATAATTATTATACTCACTAGTTATCATGAAAGACATGTGAAGCATACTAGTAGATGTACTTTCCACTGACAGAAATCATACACATTACCAAGAGGATATTTATAAAAGACAACAAATCAAATCATGTCTGGTCTTAAAAGGAGAATTTACTTTACTATCAACTTGATGATTAGTTATCAGCATGTCATATGGTTCGTTCTCACTTGTTCGGGCAGCTCAGACTGTTGTGACACCGGCTGTTACACTTTCGTTTTGCTTTGTAGCACTTGCACCTCTTGCTAGTACATTTTAAAAGAAGACTGCAACAGTCACACCTGACAAAACCTTGTACGCGAGTTGCTGAAGTTTTTATTGCATGGCGGAGCGATATCTGTTGGTCTTGGTTGGTGTCTAGCTGGGATAGAAGGCGTCGTGGGCATAAGTCGAATTGGTTGCGTGCATATTTATCAGGATCCCAGTCTTCACAGCAGTGGTGTATAAGCTGTTGTCGCCACTTTCATTGATGACCCCCAAGATGTTACGTGGATCCCCCTTCCTCTATCCACTACAGGGATGGGAACTGGGTATTGCTGGGGCTCCGAACAGGAGACATATATCCAACAGCTGGATAGCCACTTCTGTTGCTGGTTTCGAGGTTAGAGGCCTATGATACAGAACTTTGTGAGATGGCACTGATAAACAATGATCCACTTGAAATGTGATTGGAGGATGATTGCATGTCGATAAGGATGACGCCATAGGTGTACTCAATGCACACATGCATAATTACATGTTAGCTATGCCGCATTTGGAAGAGTATTGAACTGTAGTTCCACTCATACTTCATTTATTATAGGTTGGAATATTTGCATTGATTAAATGGACTTCTATCTACCCCTAAACATTTTTAATGTCTGGTAAATTTCTCACACTTAAAATCAAGAAACAATGTTCAGCATAAGAAACTACAAATAAAAATTGGTACTAGCTGAGTATTGTAATATTCATGGCGTGTCTTCGAAGATTTATCAGTTGCCGCAATTTTGAGTTGTTTTATAGTATTAAAATATTCCACTTTGGGAATTAAATGTGTTTGACATATTTGAGACCTTTTGTAGAGTTCTTCCTTAAATTGTACTTCGTAATTATCCTGTGCCATTGTGATAGCTATGCCAACAGGCAAATGATTAATACCTACTGATTGTGTTCTTTTTATAGGTAAAATAGCCAGTTGAGACAGTCATCATAACAGAGCCTTAATTCCAGTCATTTCGCGTAACGACTGAAATGTTCAGTCATTTCGCGAAATGCCTGAGTGAAACAGTCATTTCGCGAACACGTAACGCATCAATAGAACTAGACCGCAGAGCACTTGTCACTACAACATATTATGCATCAGTAGAACTAGACGGCAGAGTGATTGTCACTAGAACACATAATGCATCAGTAGAACTACACCGCAGAATGCTTGTTACTAGAACACATAATGCATCAGTAGAACTAGACCACAGAATGCTTGTTACTAGAATATATAATGCATCAGTAGAACTAGACCGCAGAGTGCTTGTCACTAGAACACTTAACGCATCAGTAGAACTAGACCGTAGAATGCTTGTCACTAGAAAACGTAAAGCATCAGTAGAACTAGACCGCAGAATGCTTGTCACTAGAACACGTAACGCATCAGTAGAACTAGACTGAAGAGTGCTTGTCACTAGAACACATAATGCATCAGTAGAACTATACCGCAGAGTGCTTGTCACTAGAACACTTAATGCATCAGTAGAACTAGACCGCAGAGTGCTTATCACTAGAACACATAATGCATCAGAATGCTTGTTACTAGAACACGTAATGCATCAGTAGAACTACACCGCAGAATGCTTGTTACTAGAAAACATAATGCATCAGTAGAACTAGACCGCAGAGTGCTTGTCACTAGAACACCTAATACATCAGTAGAACTACACCGCAGAATGCTTGTTACTAGAACACGTAATGCATCAGTAGAACTAGACCACAAAGTGCTTGTCACTAGAACAGGTAATGCATCAGTAGAACTAGACCGCAGAGTGATTGTCACTAGAACACATAATGCATCAGTAGAACTAGACAGCAGAGTGTTTGTCACTAGAACACTTAATGCATCAGTAGAACTAGACCGCAGAGTGCTTTTCACAAGAACACGTAATGCATCAGTAGAACAAGACCGCAGAGTGCTTGTCACTAGAACACCTAATGCATCAGTAGAACTAGACCGCAGAATGCTTGTTACTAGAACACATAATGCATCAGTAGAACTAGACCGCAGAGTGCTTTTCACTAGAACACATAATGCATCAGTAGAACTAGACCGCAGAGTGCTTGTCACTAGAACACCTAATGCATCAGTAGAACTAGACCGCAGAGTGCATGTCACTAGAACACGTAATGCATCAGTAGAACTAGACTGCAGAGTGCTTATCACTAGAACACATAATGCATCAGTAGAAATAGACCGCAGAGTGCTTGTCACTAGAACACGTAATGCATCAGTAGAACTAGACCGCAGAGTGCTTATCACTAGAACACATAATGCGTCAGTAGAACTAGACCGCAGAGTGCTTGTCACTAGAACACCTAATGCATCAGTTGAACTACACCGCAGAATGCTTGTTACTAGAACACGTAATGCATCAGTAGAAATAGACCGCAGAATGCTTGTTACTAGAACACATAATGCATCAGTACAACTACACCGCAGAATGCTTGTTACTAGAACACCTAATGCATCAGTAGAACTAGACCGCAGAGTGCTTTTCACTAGAACACGTAATGTATCAGTAGAACTAGACTGCAGAGTGCTTATCACTAGAACACATAATGCATCAGTAGAACTAGACCGCAGAGTGCTTGTCACTAGAACACGTAATGCATCAGTATAACTAGACCGCAGAGTGCTTGTTACTAGAACACATAATGCATCAGTAGAACTAGACCGCAGAATGCTTGTCACTAGAACACATAATGCATCAGTAGAACTAGACCGCAGAGTGCTTGTCACTAGAACACGTAACCCATCAGTAGAACTAGACCGCAGAGTGCTTTTCACTAAAACACGTAACGCATCAGTAGAACTAGACCGCAGAGCACTTGTCACTAGAACATATCATGCATCAGTAGAACTAGACGGCAGAGTGATTGTCACTAGAACACATAATGCATCAGTAGAACTACACCGCAGAATGCTTGTTACTAGAACACGTAATGCATCAGTAGAACTAGACCACAGAATGCTTGTTACTAGAAAACATAATGCATCAGTAGAACTAGACCGCAGAGTGCTTGTCACTAGAACACTTAACGCATCAGTAGATCTAGACCGTAGAATGCTTGTCACTAGAAAACGTAATGCATCAGTAGAACTAGACCGCAGAATGCTTGTCACTAGAACACGTAACGCATCAGTAGAACTAGACCGAAGAGTGCTTGTCACTATAACACATAATGCATCAGTAGAACTAGACAGCAGAGTGCTTGTCATTAGAACACTTAATGCATCAGTAGAACTAGACCGCAGAGTGCTTATCACTAGAACACATAATGCATCAGAGTGCTTGTTACTAGAACACGTAATGCATCAGTAGAACTACACCGCAGAATGCTTGTTACTACAACACATAATGCATCAGTAGAACTAGACCGCAGAGTGCTTTTCACTAGAACACGTAATGCATCAGTAGAACAAGACAGCAGAGTGCTTGTCACTAGAACACCTAATGCATCTGTAGAACTACACTGCAGAATGCTTGTTACTAGAACACGTAATGCATCAGTAGAACTAGACCGCAGAGTGCTTGTCACTAGAACACGTAACGCATCAGTAGAACTAGACCGCAGAGTGATTGTCACTAGAACACATAATGCGTCAGTAGAACTAGACAGAAGAGTGCTTGTCACTAGAACACTTAATGCATCAGTAGAACTAGACCGCAGAGTGCTTTTCACTAGAACACGTAATGCATCAGTAGAACAAGACAGCAGAGTGCTTGTCACTAGAACACATAATGCATCAGTAGAACTAGACAGCAGAGTGCTTGTCACTAGAACACTTAATGCATCAGTAGAACTAGACCGCAGAGTGCTTTTCACTAGAACAAGTAATGCATCAGTAGAACAAGACCGCAGAGTGCTTGTCACTAGAACACCTAATGCATCAGTAGAACTACACCGCAGAATGCTTGTTACTAGAACACGTAATGCATCAGTAGAACTAGACCGCAGAATGCTTGTTACTAAAATACATAATGCATCAGTAGAACTACACCGCAGAATGCTTGTTACTAGAACACCTAATGCATCAGTAGAACTAGACCGCAGAGTGCTTGTCACTAGAACACGTAATGCATCAGTAGAACTAGACTGTACAGTGCTTATCACTAGAACACATAAAGCATCAGTAGAACTAGACCGCAGAGTGCTTGTCACTAGAACACGTAATGCATCAGTAGAATTAGACCGCAGAGTGCTTATCACTAGAACACATAATGCGTCAGTAGAACTAGACCGCAGAGTGCTTGTTACTAGAACACCTAATGCATCAGTAGAACTACACCGCAGATTGCTTGTTACTAGAACACGTAATGCATCAGTAGAACTAGACCGCAGAATGCTTGTTAGTAGAACACATAATGCATCAGTAGAACTACACCGCAGAATGCTTGTTACTAGAACACGTAATGCATCAGTAGAACTACACCGCAGAATGCTTGTTACTAGAACGCATAATGCATCAGTAGAACTAGACCGCAGAGTGTTTTTCACTAGAACACCTAATGCATCAGTAGAACTACACTGCAGGATGCTTGTTACTAGAACAAGTAATGCATCAGTAGAACTAGACCGCAGAGTGCTTGTCACTAGAAAACGTAACGCATCAGTAGAACTAGACCGCAGAGTGATTGTCACTAGAATACACAATGCGTCAGTAGAACTAGACAGCAGAGTGCTTGTCACTATAACACTTAAAGCATCAGTAGAACTAGACAGCAGAGTGCTTTTCACTAGAACACGTAATGCATCAGTAGAACAAGACCGCAGAGTGCTTGTCACTAGAACACATAATGCATCAGTAGAACTAGACCGCAGAATGCTTGTTACTAGAATACATAATGCATCAGTAGAACTAGACCGCAGAGTGCTTTTCACTAGAACACATAATGCATCAGTAGAACTAGACCGCAGAGTGCTTGTCAGTAGAAAACCTAATGCATCAGGAGTACTAGACAGCAGAGTGCTTGTCACTAGAACACGTAATGCATCAGTAGAACTACACCGCAGAATGCTTGTTACTAGAACACGTAATGCATCAGTAGAACAAGACCGCAGAATGCTTATCATTAGAACACGTAACGCATCAGTAGAACTAGACCGCAGAGTGATTGTCAATAGAACACATAATGCATTAGTAGAACTAGACAGCAGAGTGCTTGTCACTAGAACATTTAATGCATCAGTAGAATTAGACCGCAGAATGCTTGTTACTAGAACACGTAATGCATCAGAAGAACTACACCGCAGAATGCTTGTTACTAGAACACGTAATGCATCAGTAGAACTAGACCGCAGAGTGCTTGTCACCAGAACACGTAACGCATCAGTAGAACTAGACCGCAGAGTGATTGTCACTAGAACACATAATGCATCAGTAGATCTAGACTGCAGAGTGCTTGTCACTAGAACACTTAATGCGTCAGTAGAACTAGACAGCAGAGTGCTTGTCACTAGAACACTTAATGCATCAGTAGAACTAGACCGCAGAGTGCTTTTCACTAGAACACGTAATGCATCAGTAGAACAAGACCGCAGAGTGCTTGTCACTAGAACACCTAATGCATCAGTAGAACTACACCGCAGAATGCTTGTTACTAGAACACGTAATGCATCAGAAGAACTAGACCGCAGAATGCTTGTTATTAAAAAACATAATGCATCAGTAGAACTACACCGCAGAATGCTTGTTACTAGAACACCTAATGCATCAGTAGAACTAGAACGCAGAGTGCTTTTCACTAGAACACGTAATGCATCAGTAGAACTAGACTGCAGAGTGCTTATCACTAGAACACATAAAACATCAGTAGAACTAGACCGCAGAGTGCTTGTCACTAGAACACGTAATGAATCAGTAGAATTAGACCGCAGAGTGCTTATCACTAGAACACATAATGCGTCAGTAGAACTAGACCGCAGAGTGCTTGTCACTAGAACACCTAATGCATCAGTAGAACTACACCGCAGAATGCTTGTTACTAGAACACGTAATGCATCAGTAGAACTAGACCGCAGAATGCTTGTTAGTAGAACACATAATGCATCAGTAGAAATACACCGCAGAATGCTTGTTACTAGAACTCGTAATGCATCAGTAGAACTACACCGCAGAATGCGTGTTACTAGAACACATAATGCGTCAGTAGAACTAGACCGCAGAGTGTTTGTCACTAGTACACCTAATGCATCAGTAGAACTACACTGCAGAATGCTTGTTACTAGAACACGTAATGCATCAGTAGAACTAGATCGCAGAGTGCTTGTCACTAGAACACGTAACGCATCAGTAGAACTAGACCGCAGAGTGATTGTCACTAGAACACATAATGCGTCAGTAGAACTAGAAAGCAGAGTGCTTTTCACTAGAACACGTAATGTATCAGTAGAACAAGACCGCAGAGTGCTTGTCACTAGAACACATAATGCATCAGTAGAACTAGACCGCAGAGTGCTTGTCACTAGAACACCTAATGCATCAGTAGAACTAGACCGCAGAATGCTTGTTACTAGAACACATAAAGCATCAGTAGAACTAGACCGCAGAGAGCTTTTCACTAGAACACATAATGCATCAGTAGAACCAGACCGCAGAGTGCTTGTCACTAGACCACGTAACGCATCAGTAGAACTAGACCGCAGAGTGATTGTCAATAGAACACATAATGCATCAGTAGAACTAGACAGCAGAGTGCTTGTCTCTAGAACATTTAATGCATCAGTAGAACTACACCGCAGAATGCTTGTTACTAGAACACGTAATGCACCAGTAGAATTACACCGCAGAATGCTTGTTACTAGAACACATAATGCATCAGTAGAATTAGACCGCAGAGTGATTGTCACTAGAACACCTAATGCATCAGTAGAACTACACCGCAGAATGCTTGTTACTAGAACACGTAATGCATCAGTAGAACTAGACCGCAGAGGGCTTATCACTAGAACACGTAACGCATCAGTAGAACTAGACCGCAGAGTGATTGTCACTAGAACACATATTGCGTCAGTAGAACTAGAGAGCAGAGTGCTTGTCACTAGAACACTTAATGCATCAATAGAACTAGACCGCAGAGTGATTTCCACTAGAACACATAATGCATCAGTAGAACTACACCGCAGAATGCTTGTTAATAGAACACCTAATGCATCAGTAGAACTAGACCGCAGAGTGCTTGTCACTAGAACACGTAATGCATCAGTGGATCTAGACTGCAGAGTGCTTGTCACAAGAACACATAAAGCATCAGTAGAACTAGACCGCAGAGTGCTTGTCACTAGAACACGTAATGCATCAGTATAATTAGACCGCAGAATGCTTGTTACTAAAACACATAACGCGTCAGTAGAACTAGACCGCAGAGTGCTTGTCACTAGAACACCTAATGCATCAGTAGAACTACACCGCAGAATGCTTGTTACTAGAAAACGTAATGCGTCAGTAGAACTAGACCGCAGAATGCTTGTTACTAAAACACATAATGCATCAGTAGAATTACACCGAAGAATGCTTGTTACTAGAAAACGTAATGCATCAGTAGAACTACACCGCAGAATGCTTGTTACTAGAACACCTAATGCATCAGTAGAACTAGACCGCAGAGTGCTTGTCACTAGAACACGTAATGCATCAGTAGAACTAGACTGCAGAGTGCTTATCACTAGAATACATAAAACATCAGTAGAACTAGACCGCAGAGTTCTTGTCACTAGAACACGTAATGAATCAGTAGAATTAGACCGCAGAGTGCTTATCACTAGAACACATAATGCGTCAGTAGAACTAGACCGCAGAGTGCATGTCAATAGAACACCTAATGCATCAGTAGAACTACACCGCAGAATGCTTGTTACTAGAACACATAATGCATCAGTAGAACTAGACCGCATAGTGCTTTTCACTAGAACACCTAATGCATCAGTAGAACTACACTGCAGAATGCTTGTTACTAGAACACGTAATGCATCAGTAGAACTAGACCGCAGAGTGCTTGTCACTAGAACACGTAACGCATCAGTAGAACTAGACCGCAGAGTGATTTTAACTAGAACACATAATGCGTCAGTAGAAATAGACAGCAGAGTGCTTCTCATTAGAACACTTAATGCATCAGTAGAACTAGACCGCAGAGTGCTTTTCACTAGAACACGTAATGCATCAGTAGAACAAGACCGCAGAGTGCTTGTCACTAGAACACCTAATGCATCAGTAGAACTACACCGCAGAATGCTTGTTACTAGAACACGTAATGCATCAGAAGAACTAGGCCGCAGAATGCTTGTTACTAAAAAACATAATGCATCAGTAGAACTACACCGCAGAATGCTTGTTACTAGAACACCTAATGCATCAGTAGAACTAGACCGCAGAGTGCTTGTCACTAGAACACGTAATGCATCAGTAGAACTAGACTGCAGAGTGCTTATCACTAGAACACATAAAGCATCAGTAGAACTAGACAGCAGAGTGCTTGTCACTAGAACACGTAATGAATCAGTAGAATTAGACCGCAGAGTGCTTATCACTAGAACACATAATGCGTCAGTAGAACTAGACCGCAGAGTGCTTGTCACTAGAACACCTAATGCATCAGTAGAACTACACCGCAGAATGCTTGTTACTAGAACACGTAATGCATCAGTAGAACTAGACCGCAGAATGCTTGTTAGTAGAACACATAATGCATCAGTAGAAATACACCGCAGAATGCTTGTTACTAGAACACGTAATGCATCAGTAGAACTACACCGCAGAATGCGTGTTACTAGAACACATAATGCATCAGTAGAACTAGACCGCAGAGTGTTTGTCACTAGTACACCTAATGCATCAGTAGAACTACACTGCAGAATGCTTGTTACTAGAACACGTAATGCATCAGTAGAACTAGATCGCAGAGTGCTTGTCACTAGAACACGTAACGCATCAGTAGAACTAGACCGCAGAGTGATTGTCACAAGAACACATAATGCGTCAGTAGAACTAGAAAGCAGAGTGCTTTTCACTAGAACACGTAATGCATCAGTAGAACAAGACCGCAGAGTGCTTGTCACTAGAACACATAATGCATCAGTAGAACTAGACCGCAGAGTGCTTTTCACTAGAACACCTAATGCATCAGTAGAACCAGACCGCAGAGTGCTTGTTACTAGAACACATAATGCATCAGTAGAACTAGACCGCAGAGAGCTTTTCACTAGAACACATAATGCATCAGTAGAACCAGACCGCAGAGTGCTTGTCACTAGACCACGTAACGCATCAGTAGAACTAGACCGCAGAGTGATTGTCAATAGAACACATAATGCATCAGTAGAACTAGACAGCAGAGTGCTTGTCTCTAGAACATTTAATGCATCAGTAGAACTACACCGCAGAATGCTTGTTACTAGAACACGTAATGCATCAGTAGAATTACACCGCAGAATGCTTGTTACTAGAACACATAATGCATCAGTAGAATTAGACCGCAGAGTGATTGTCACTAGAACACCTAATGCATCAGTAGAACTTCACCGCAGAATGCTTGTTACTAGAACACGTAATGCATCAGTAGAACTAGACCGCAGAGGGCTTATCACTAGAACACGTAACGCATCAGTAGAACTAGACCGCAGAGTGATTGTCACTAGAACACATATTGCGTCAGTAGAACTAGACAGCACAGTGCTTGTCACTAGAACACTTAATGCATCAATAGAACTAGACCGCAGAGTGCTTTTCACTAGAAAACGTAATGCATCCGTAGAACAAGACCGCAGAGTGCTTGTCACTAGAACACATAATGCATCAGTATAACTAGACCGCAGAGTGCTTGTCACTAGAACACCTATTGTATCAGTAGAACTACACCGCAGAATGCTTGTTACTAGAACACGTAATGCATCAGTAGAACTAGACCGCAGAGGGCTTGTCACTAGAACACGTAACGCATCAGTAGAACTACACCGCAGAATGCTTGTTACTAGAACACGTAATGCATCAGTAGAACCAGACCGCAGAGTGCTTGTCACTAGACCACGTAACGCATCAGGAGAACTAGACCGCAGAGTGATTGTCAATAGAACACATAATGCATCAGTAGAACTAGACAGAAGAGTGCTTGTCACTAGAACATTTAATGCATCAGTAGAACTAGACCGCAGAATGCTTGTTACTAGAACACGTAATGCGTTAGTAGAACTACACCGCAGAATGCTTGTTACTAGAACACGTAATGCATCAGTAGAACTAGACCGCAGAGTGCTTGTCACCAGAACAAGTAACGCATCAGTAGAACTAGACCGCAGAGTGATTGTCGCTAGAACACATAATGCAGCAGTAGATCTAGACAGCAGAGTGCTTGTCACTAGAACACTTAATGAATCAGTAGAACTAGACCGCAGAGTGCTTTTCACTAGAACACATAATGCATCAGTAGCACAAGACCGCAGAGTGCTTGTCACTAGAACACCTAATGCATCATTAGAACAAGACCGCAGAGTGCTTGTCAATAGAACACCTAATGCATCAGTAGAACTAGACCGCGGAATGCTTTTTACTAGAACACATAATGCATCAGTAGAACTAGACCGCAGAGTGCTTGTCACTAGAACACCTAATGCATCAGGAGAACTAGACAGCAGAGTGCTTGTCACTAGAACACGTAATGCATCAGTAGAACTACACTGCAGAATGCTTGTTACTAGAACGCGTAATGCATCAGTAGAACCAGACCGCAGAGTGCTTGTCACTAGACCACGTAACGCATCAGTAGAACTAGACCGCAGAGTGATTGTCAATAGAACACATAATGCATTAGTAGAACAAGACAGCAGAGTGCTTGTCACTAGAACATTTAATGCATCAGTAGAACTAGACCGCAGAATGCTTGTTACTAGAACACGTAATGTATCAGAAGAACTACACCGCAGAATGCTTGTTACTAGAAAACGTAATGCGTCAGTAGAACTAGACCGCAGAGTGCTTTTCACCAGTACACGTAACGCATCAGTAGAACTAGACCGCAGAGTGATTTCCACTAGAACACATAATGCATCAGTAGAACTACACCGCAGAATGCTTGTTACTAGAACACCTAATGCATCAGTAGAACTAGACCGCAGAGTGCTTGTCACTAGAACACGTAATGCATCAGTGGATCTAGACTGCAGAGTGCTTGTCACAAGAACACATAAAGCATCAGTAGAACTAGACCGCAGAGTGCTTGTCACTAGAACACGTAATCCATCAGTATAATTAGACCGCAGAATGCTTGTTACTAAAACACATAATGCGTCAGTAGAACTAGACCGCAGAGTGCTTGTCACTAGAACACCTAATGCATCAGTAGAACTACACCGCAGAATGCTTGTTACTAGAACACGTAATGCATCAGTAGAACTAGACCGCAGAATGCTTGTTACTAAAACACATAATGCATCAGTAGAATTACACCGAAGAATGCTTGTTACTAGAAAACGTAATGCATCAGTAGAACTACACCGCAGAATGCTTGTTACTAGAACACATAATGCATCAGTAGAACTAGACCGCAGAGTGCTTGTCACTAGAACACCTAATGCATCAGTAGAACTACACTGCAGAATGCTTGTTACTAGAACACGTAATGCATCAGTAGAACTAGACCGCAGAGTGCTTGTCACTAGAACACGTAACGCATCAGTAGAACTAGACCGCAGAGTGATTTTCACTAGAACACATAATGCGTCAGTAGAAATAGACAGCAGAGTACTTGTCACTAGAACACTTAATGCATCAGTAGAACTAGACCGCAGAGTGCTTTTCACTAGAACACGTAATGCATCAGTATAACAAGACCGCAGAGTGCTTGTCATTAGAACACATAATGAATCAGTAGAACTAGACCGCAGAGTGCTTGTCACTAGAACACCTAATGCATCAGTAGAACTAGACCGCAGAATGCTTGTTACTAGAACACATAATGCATCAGTAGAACTAGACCGCAGAGTGCTTTTCACTAGAACACATAATGCATCAGTAGAACTACACCGCAGAATGCGTGTTACTAGAACACATAATGCATCAGTAGAACTAGACAGCAGAGTGTTTGTCACTAGTACACCTAATGCATCAGTAGAACTACACTGCAGAATGCTTGTTACTAGAACACGTAATGCATCAGTAGAACTAGATCGCAGAGTGCTTTTCACTAGAACACGTAATGCATCAGTATAACAAGACCGCAGAGTGCTTGTCACTAGAACACATAATGAATCAGTAGAACTAGACCGCAGAGTGCTTGTCACTAGAACACCTAATGCATCAGTAGAACTAGACCGCAGAGTGCTTGTCACTAGAACACCTAATGCATCATTAGAACAAGACCGCAGAGTGCTTGTCAATAGAACACCTAATGCATCAGTAGAACTAGACCGCGGAATGCTTTTTACTAGAACACATAATGCATCAGTAGAACTAGACCGCAGAGTGCTTGTCACTAGAACACCTAATGCATCAGGAGAACTAGACAGCAGAGTGCTTGTCACTAGAACACGTAATGCATCAGTAGAACTACACTGCAGAATGCTTGTTACTAGAACGCGTAATGCATCAGTAGAACCAGACCGCAGAGTGCTTGTCACTAGACCACGTAACGCATCAGTAGAACTAGACCGCAGAGTGATTGTCAATAGAACACATAATGCATTAGTAGAACAAGACAGCAGAGTGCTTGTCACTAGAACATTTAATGCATCAGTAGAACTAGACCGCAGAATGCTTGTTACTAGAACACGTAATGTATCAGAAGAACTACACCGCAGAATGCTTGTTACTAGAAAACGTAATGCATCAGTAGAACTAGACCGCAGAGTGCTTTTCACCAGTACACGTAACGCATCAGTAGAACTAGACCGCAGAGTGATTTCCACTAGAACACATAATGCATCAGTAGAACTACACCGCAGAATGCTTGTTACTAGAACACCTAATGCATCAGTAGAACTAGACCGCAGAGTGCTTGTCACTAGAACACGTAATGCATCAGTGGATCTAGACTGCAGAGTGCTTGTCACAAGAACACATAAAGCATCAGTAGAACTAGACCGCAGAGTGCTTGTCACTAGAACACGTAATCCATCAGTATAATTAGACCGCAGAATGCTTGTTACTAAAACACATAATGCGTCAGTAGAACTAGACCGCAGAGTGCTTGTCACTAGAACACCTAATGCATCAGTAGAACTACACCGCAGAATGCTTGTTACTAGAACACGTAATGCATCAGTAGAACTAGACCGCAGAATGCTTGTTACTAAAACACATAATGCATCAGTAGAATTACACCGAAGAATGCTTGTTACTAGAAAACGTAATGCATCAGTAGAACTACACCGCAGAATGCTTGTTACTAGAACATATAATGCATCAGTAGAACTAGACAGCAGAGTGCTTGTCACTAGAACACCTAATGCATCAGTAGAACTACACTGCAGAATGCTTGTTACTAGAACACGTAATGCATCAGTTGAACTAGACCGCAGAGTGCTTGTCACTAGAACACGTAACGCATCAGTAGAACTAGACCGCAGAGTGATTTTCACTAGAACACATAATGCGTCAGTAGAAATAGACAGCAGAGTACTTGTCACTAGAACACTTAATGCATCAGTAGAACTAGACCGCAGAGTGCTTTTCACTAGAACACGTAATGCATCAGTATAACAAGACCGCAGAGTGCTTGTCACTAAAACACATAATGAATCAGTAGAACTAGACCGCAGAGTGCTTGTCACTAGAACACCTAATGCATCAGTAGAACTAGACCGCAGAATGCTTGTTACTAGAACACATAATGCATCAGTAGAACTAGACCGCAGAGTGCTTTTCACTAGAACACATAATGCATCAGTAGAACTACACCGCAGAATGCGTGTTACTAGAACACATAATGCATCAGTAGAACTAGACAGCAGAGTGTTTGTCACTAGTACACCTAATGCATCAGTAGAACTACACTGCAGAATGCTTGTTACTAGAACACGTAATGCATCAGTAGAACTAGATCGCAAAATGCTTGTCACTAGAACACGTAACGCATCAGTAGAACTAGACCGCAGAGTGATTGTCACTAGAACACATAATGCGTCAGTAGAACTAGAAAGCAGAATGCTTGTTACTAGAACACATAATGCATCAGTAGAACTAGACCGCAGAGAGCTTTTCACTAGAACACATAATGCATCAGTAGAACTAGACCGCAGAGTGCTTGTCACTAGAAAACCTAATGCATCAGGAGAAATAAACAGCAGAGTGCTTTTCACTAGAACACGTAATGCATCAGTAGAACCAGACCGCAGAGTGCTTGTCACTAGACCACGTAACGCTTCAGTAGAACTAGACCGCAGAGTGATTGTCAATAGAACACATAATGCATCAGTATAACTAGACAGCAGAGTGCTTGTCACTAGAACATTTAATGCATCAGTAGATCTAGACCGCAGAATGCTTGTTACTAGAACACATAATGCATCAGTAGAACTACACCGCAGAATGCTTGTTACTAGAACACGTAATGCATCAGTAGAATTACACCGCAGAATGCTTGTTACTAGAACACATAATGCATTAGTAGAATTAGACCGCAGAGTGAATGTCACTAGAACACCTAATGCATCAGTAGAACTACACCGCAGAATGCTTGTTACTAGAACACGTAATGCATCAGTAGAACTAGACCGCAGAGGGCTTATCGCTATAACACGTAACGCATCAGTAGAACTAGACCGCAGTGTGATTGTCACTAGAACACATAATGCGTCAGTAGAACTAGACAGCAGAGTGCTTGTCACTAGAACACTTAATGCATCAATAGAACTAGACCGCAGAGTGCTTTTCACTAGAACACGTAATGCATCAGTAGAACAAGACCGCAGAGTGCTTGTCACTAGAACACCTAATGCATCAGTAGAACTACACCGCAGAATGCTTGTTACTAGAAAACATAATGCATCAGTAGAACTAGACCGCAGAGTGCTTGTCACTAGAACACCTATTGTATCAGTAGAACTACACTGCAGAATGGTTGTTATTAGAACACGTAATGCATCAGTAGAACTAGACCGCAGAGGGCTTTTCACTAGAACACGTAACGCATCAGTAGAACTACACCGCAGAATGCTTGTTACTAGAACACGTAATGCATCAGTAGAACCAGACCGCAGAGTGCTTGTCACTAGACCACGTAACGCATCAGGAGAACTAGACCGCAGAGTGATTGTCAATAGAACACATAATGCATCAGTAGAACTAGACAGCAGAGTGCTTGTCACTAGAACATTTAATGCATCAGTAGAACTAGACCGCAGAATGCTTGTTACTAGAACACGTAAGGCGTCAGTAGAACTACACCGCAGAATGCTTGTTACTAGAACACGTAATGCATCAGTAGAACTAGACCGCAGAGTGCTTGTCACCAGAACAAGTAACGCATCAGTAGAACTAGACCGCAGAGTGATTGTCGCTAGAACACATAATGCATCAGTAGATCTAGACAGCAGAGTGCTTGTCACTAGAACACTTAATGCATCAGTAGAACTAGACCGCAGAGTGCTTTTCACTAGAACACATAATGCACCAGTAGCACAAGACCGCAGAGTGCTTGTCACTAGAACACCTAATGCATCATTAGAACTAGACCGCAGAGTGCTTGTAAATAGAACACCTAATGCATCAGTAGAACTAGACCGCGGAATGCTTTTTACTAGAACACATAATGCATCAGTAGAACTAGACCGCAGAGTGCTTGTCACTAGAACACCTAATGCATCAGGAGAACTAGACAGCAGAGTGCTTGTCACTAGAACACGTAATGCATCAGTAGAACTACACTGCAGAATGCTTGTTACTAGAACGCGTAATGCATCAGTAGAACCAGACCGCAGAGTGCTTGTCACTAGACCACGTAACGCATCAGTAGAACTAGACCGCAGAGTGATTGTCAATAGAACACATAATGCATTAGTAGAACAAGACATCAGAGTGCTTGTCACTAGAACATTTAATGCATCAGTAGAACTAGACCGCAGAATGCTTGTTACTAGAACACGTAATGTATCAGAAGAACTACACCGCAGAATGCTTGTTACTAGAAAACGTAATTCATCAGTAGAACTAGACCGCAGAGTGCTTTTCACCAGTACACGTAACGCATCAGTAGAACTAGACCGCAGAGTGCTTGTCACTAGAACACCTAATGCATCATTAGAACTAGACCGCAGAGTGCTTGTCAATAGAACACCTAATGCATCAGTAGAACTAGACCGCGGAATGCTTTTTACTAGAACACATAATGCATCAGTAGAACTAGACAGCAGAGTGCTTGTCACTAGAACACTTAATGCATCAGTAGAACTAGACCGCAGAGTGCTTTTCACTAGAACACGTAATGCATCAGTATAACAAGACCGCAGAGTGCTTGTCACTACAACACATAATGAATCAGTAGAACTAGACCGCAGAGTGCTTGTCACTAAAACACCTAATGCATCAGTAGAACTAGACCGCAGAATGCTTGTTACTAGAACACATAATGCATCAGTAGAACTAGACCGCAGTGTGCTTTTCACTAGAACACATAATGCATCAGTAGAACTAGACCGCAGAGTGCTTGTCACTAGAACACCTAATGCATCAGGAGAACTAGACAGCAGAGTGCTTGTCACTAGAACACGTAATGCATCAGTAGAACTACACCGCAAAATGCTAGTTACTAGAACACGTAATGCATCAGTAGAACCAGACCGCAGAGTGCTTGTCACTAGACCACGTAACGCATCGGAAGAACTAGACCGCAGAGTGATTGTCAATAGAACACATAATGCATCAGTAGAACTAGACAGCAGAGTGCTTGTCACTAGAACATTTAATGCATCAGTAGAACTAGACCGCAGAATGCTTGTTACTAGAACACATAATTCATCAGTAGAACTACACCGCAGAATGCTTTTAATAGAACACATCATGCATCAGTAGAACTACACCGCAGAATGCTTGTTACTAGAAAACATAATGCATCAGTAGAACTAGACCGCAGAGTGCTTGTCACTAGAACACCTAATGTATCAGTAGAACTACACCGCAGAATGCTTGTTACTAGAACACGTAATGCATCAGTAGAACTAGACCGCAGAGGGCTTGTCACTAGAACACGTAACGCATCAGTAGAAGTACACTGCAGAATGCTTGTTACTATAACACGTAATGCATCAGTAAAACTAGTCCGCAGTGTGCTTGTCAATAGAACACGTAACGCATCAGTAGAACTAGACCGCAGAGTGATTTTCACTAGAACACATAATGCGTCAGTAGAACTAGACAGCAGTGTGCTTGTCACTAGAACACTTAATGCATCAGTAGAACTAGACCGCAGAGTGCTTGTCACTAGAACACCAAATGCATCAGTAGAACTAGACCGCAGAATCCTTGTTACTAGAACACATAATGCATCAGTAGAACTAGACCGCAGAGTGCTTTTCACTATAACACATAATGCATCAGTAGAACTAGACCGCAGAGTGCTTGTCACTAGAACACCTAATGCATCAGGAGAACTAGACAGCAGAGTGCTTGTCACTAGAACACGTAATGCATCAGTAGAACAACACCGCAGAATGCTTGTTACTAGAACACGTAATGCATCAGTAGAACCAGACCGCAGAGTGCTTGTCACTAGACCACGTAACGCATCAGTAGAACTAGACCGCAGAGTGATTGTCAATAGAACACATAATGCATCAGTAGAACTAGACAGCAGAGTGCTTGTCACTAGAACACCTAATGCATCAGTAGAACTAGAACGCAGAGGGCTTGTCACTAGAACACGTAACGCATCAGTAGAACTACACTGCAGAATGCTTATTACTACAACACGTAATGCATCAGTAGAACTAGACCGCAGAGTGCTTGTCACTAGAACACGTAACGCATCAGTAGAACTAGACCGCAGAGTGATTTTCACTAGAACACATAATGCGTCAGTAGAACTAGACGGCAGAGTGCTTTTCACTAGAACACTTAATGCATCAGTAGAACTAGACCGCAGAGTGCTTATCACTAGATCACGTAATGCATCAGTAGAACAAGACCGCAGAGTTCTTGTCAGTAGAACACATAATGCATCAGTAGAACTAGACCGCAGAGTGCTTGTCACTAGAACACAAAATGCATCAGTAGAACTAGACCGCAGAATGCTTGTTACTAGAACACATAATGCATCAGTAGAACTAGACCGCAGAGTGCTTTTCACTAGAACACATAATGCATCAGTAGAACTAGACCGCAGAGTGCTTGTCACTAGAACACGTAACGCATCAGTAGAACTAGACCGCAGAGTGCTTGTCACTAGAACATTTAATGCATCAGTAGAACTAGACCGCAGAATGCTTGTTACTAGAACACATAATTCATCAGTAGAACTACACCGCAGAATGCTTTTAATAGAACACATCATGCATCAGTAGAACTACACCGCAGAATGCTTGTTACTAGAAAACATAATGCATCAGTAGAACTAGACCGCAGAGTGCTTGTCACTAGAACACCTATTGTATCAGTAGAACTACACTGCAGAATGCTTGTTACTAGAACACGTAATGCATCAGTAGAACTAGACCGCAGAGGGCTTGTCACTAGAACACGTAACGCATCAGTAGAACTACACCGCAGAATGCTTGTTACTAGAACACGTAATGCATCAGTAGAACCAGACCGCAGAGTGCTTGTCACTAGACCACGTAACGCATCAGGAGAACTAGACCGCAGAGTGATTGTCAATAGAACACATAATGCATCAGTAGAACTAGACAGCAGAGTGCTTGTCACTAGAACATTTAATGCATCAGTAGAACTAGACCGCAGAATGCTTGTTACTAGAACACGTAAGGCGTCAGTAGAACTACACCGCAGAATGCTTGTTACTAGAACACGTAATGCATCAGTAGAACTAGACCGCAGAGTGCTTGTCACCAGAACAACTAACGCATCAGTAGAACTAGACCGCAGAGTGATTGTCGCTAGAACACATAATGCATCAGTAGATCTAGACAGCAGAGTGCTTGTCACTAGAACACTTAATGCATCAGTAGAACTAGACCGCAGAGTGCTTTTCACTAGAACACATAATGCATCAGTAGCACAAGACCGCAGAGTGCTTGTCACTAGAACACCTAATGCATCATTAGAACTAGACCGCAGAGTGCTTGTAAATAGAACACCTAATGCATCAGTAGAACTTGACCGCGGAATGCTTTTTACTAGAACACATAATGCATCAGTAGAACTAGACCGCAGAGTGCTTGTCACTAGAACACCTAATGCATCAGGAGAACTAGACAGCAGAGTGCTTGTCACTAGAACACGTAATGCATCAGTAGAACTACACTGCAGAATGCTTGTTACTAGAACGCGTAATGCATCAGTAGAACCAGACCGCAGAGTGCTTGTCACTAGACCACGTAACGCATCAGTAGAACTAGACCGCAGAGTGATTGTCAATAGAACACATAATGCATTAGTAGAACAAGACAGCAGAGTGCTTGTCACTAGAACATTTAATGCATCAGTAGAACTAGACCGCAGAATGCTTGTTACTAGAACACGTAATGTATCAGAAGAACTATACCGCAGAATGCTTGTTACTAGAAAACGTAATTCATCAGTAGAACTAGACCGCAGAGTGCTTTTCACCAGTACACGTAACGCATCAGTAGAACTAGACCGCAGAGTGCTTGTCACTAGAACACCTAATGCATCATTAGAACTAGACCGCAGAGTGCTTGTCAATAGAACACCTAATGCATCAGTAGAACTAGACCGCGGAATGCTTTTTACTAGAACACATAATGCATCAGTAGAACTAGACAGCAGAGTGCTTGTCACTAGAACACTTAATGCATCAGTACAACTAGACCGCAGAGTGCTTTTCACTAGAACACGTAATGCGTCAGTATAACAAGACCGCAGAGTGCTTGTCACTAGAACACATAATGAATCAGTAGAACTAGACCGCAGAGTGCTTGTCACTAGAACACCTAATGCATCAGTAGAACTAGACCGCAGAATGCTTGTTACTAGAACACATAATGCATCAGTAGAACTAGACCGCAGTGTGCTTTTCACTAGAACACATAATGCATCAGTAGAACTAGACCGCAGAGTGCTTGTCACTAGAACACCTAATGCATCAGGAGAACTAGACAGCAGAGTGCTTGTCACTAGAACACGTAATGCATCAGTAGAACTACACCGCAAAATGCTTGTTACTAGAACACGTAATGCATCAGTAGAACCAGACCGCAGAGTGCTTTTCACTAGACCACGTAACGCATCGGAAGAACTAGACCGCAGAGTGATTGTCAATAGAACACATAATGCATCAGTAGAACTAGACAGCAGAGTGCTTGTCACTAGAACATTTAATGCATCAGTAGAACTAGACCGCAGAATGCTTGTTACTAGAACACATAATTCATCAGTAGAACTACACCGCAGAATGCTTTTAATAGAACACATCATGCATCAGTAGAACTACACCGCAGAATGCTTGTTACTAGAAAACATAATGCATCAGTAGAACTAGACCGCAGAGTGCTTGTCACTAGAACACCTAATGTATCAGTAGAACTACACCGCAGAATGCTTGTTACTAGAACACGTAATGCATCAGTAGAACTAGACCGCAGAGGGCTTGTCACTAGAACACGTAACGCATCAGTAGAAGTACACTGCAGAATGCTTGTTACTAGAACACGTAATGCATCAGTAAAACTAGTCCGCAGTGTGCTTGTCAATAGAACACGTAACGCATCAGTAGAACTAGACAGCAGAGTGATTTTCACTAGAACACATAATGCGTCAGTAGAACTAGACAGCAGTGTGCTTGTCACTAGAACACTTAATGCATCAGTAGAACTAGACCGCAGAGTGCTTGTCACTAGAACACCAAATGCATCAGTAGAACTAGACCGCAGAATCCTTGTTACTAGAACACATAATGCATCAGTAGAACTAGACCGCAGAGTGCTTTTCACTAGAACACATAATGCATCAGTAGAACTAGACCGCAGAGTGCTTGTCACTAGAACACCTAATGCATCAGGAGAACTAGACAGCAGAGTGCTTGTCACTAGAACACGTAATGCATCAGTAGAACTACACCGCAGAATGCTTGTTACTAGAACACGTAATGCATCAGTAGAACCAGACCGCAGAGTGCTTGTCACTAGACCACGTAACGCATCAGTAGAACTAGACCGCAGAGTGATTGTCAATAGAACACATAATGCATCAGTAGAACTAGACAGCAGAGTGCTTGTCACTAGAACACCTAATGCATCAGTAGAACTAGAACGCAGAGGGCTTGTCACTAGAACACGTAACGCATCAGTAGAACTACACTGCAGAATGCTTGTTACTACAACACGTAATGCATCAGTAGAACTAGACCGCAGAGTGCTTGTCACTAGAACACGTAACGCATCAGAAGAAATAGACCGCAGAGTGATTTTCACTAGAACACATAATGCGTCAGTAGAACTAGACAGCAGAGTGCTTGTCACTAGAACACTTAATGCATCAGTAGAACTAGACCGCAGAGTGCTTTTCATTAGATCACGTAATGCATCAGTAGAACAAGACCGCAGAGTGCTTGTCAGTAGAACACATAATGCATCAGTAGAACTAGACCGCAGAGTGCTTGTCACTAGAACACCAAATGCATCAGTAGAACTAGACCGCAGAATGCTTGTTACTAGAACACATAATGCATCAGTAGAACTAGACCGCAGAGTGCTTTTCACTAGAACACATAATGCATCAGTAGAACTAGACCGCAGAGTGCTTGTCACTAGAACACGTAACGCATCAGTAGAACTAGACCGCAGAGTGATTGTCACTAGAACACATAATGCGTCAGTAGAACTAGACCGCAGAGTGATTGTCACTAGAACACTTAATGAATCAGTTGAACTAGACCCCGGAGTGCTTTTCACTATAATACGTAATGCATCAGTAGAACAAGACCGCAGAGTGCTTTTCACTAGAAAACATAATGCATCAGTATAACTAGACCGCAGAGTGCTTGTCACTAGAACACCTAATGCATCAGTAGAACTAGACCGCAGAATGCTTGTTACTAGAACACATAATGCATCAGTAGAACTAGACCGCAGAGGGCTTGTCACTAGAACACGTAACGCATCAGTAGAACTACACCGCAGAATGCTTGTTACTAGAACACGTAATGCATCAGTAGAACCAGACCGCAGAGTGCTTGTCACTAGACCACGTAACGCATCAGGAGAACTAGACCGCAGAGTGATTGTCAATAGAACACATAATGCATCAGTAGAACTAGACAGCAGAGTGCTTGTCACTAGAACATTTAATGCATCAGTAGAACTAGACCGCAGAATGCTTGTTACTAGAACACGTAAGGCGTCAGTAGAACTACACCGCAGAATGCTTGTTACTAGAACACGTAATGCATCAGTAGAACTAGACCGCAGAGTGCTTGACACCAGAACAAGTAACGCATCAGTAGAACTAGACCGCAGAGTGATTGTCGCTAGAACACATAATGCATCATTAGATCTAGACAGCAGAGTGCTTGTCACTAGAACACTTAATGCATCAGTAGAACTAGACCGCAGAGTGCTTTTCACTAGAACACATAATGCATCAGTAGCACAAGACCGCAGAGTGCTTGTCACTAGAACACCTAATGCATCATTAGAACTAGACCGCAGAGTGCTTGTAAATAGAACACCTAATGCATCAGTAGAACTAGACCGCGGAATGCTTTTTACTAGAACACATAATGCATCAGTAGAACTAGACCGCAGAGTGCTTGTCACTAGAACACCTAATGCATCAGGAGAACTAGACAGCAGATTGCTTGTCACTAGAACACGTAATGCATCAGTAGAACTACACTGCAGAATGCTTGTTACTAGAACGCGTAATGCATCAGTAGAACCAGACCGCAGAGTGCTTGTCACTAGACCACGTAACGCATCAGTAGAACTAGACCGCAGAGTGATTGTCAATAGAACACATAATGAATTAGTAGAACAAGACAGCAGAGTGCTTGTCACTAGAACATTTAATGCATCAGTAGAACTAGACCGCAGAATGCTTGTTACTAGAACACGTAATTTATCAGAAGAACTACAC
Source organism: Lamellibrachia columna (assembly GCA_963662155.1). Lineage (NCBI taxonomy): Eukaryota > Metazoa > Annelida > Polychaeta > Sabellida > Siboglinidae > Lamellibrachia > Lamellibrachia columna. The sequence goes on from OY759262.1 coordinate 22,290,133, forward strand.
CGCAGAATGCTTGTTACTAGAAAACGTAATTCATCAGTAGAACTAGACCGCAGAGTGATTGTCAATAGAACACATAATGCATCAGTAGAACTAGACAGCAGAGTGCTTGTCACTAGAACATTTAATGCATCAGTAGAACTACACCGCAGAATGCTTGTTACTAGAACACGTAATGCATCAGTAGAATTACACCGCAGAATGCTTGTTACTAGAACACATAATGCATCAGTAGAATTAGACCGCAGAGTGATTGTCACTAGAACACCTAATGCATCAGTAGAACTACACCGCAGAATGCTTGTTACTAGAACACGTAATGCATCAGTAGAACTAGACCGCAGAGTGCTTGTCACTAGAACACGTAATGCATCAGTGGATCTAGACTGCAGAGTGCTTGTCACAAGAACACATAAAGCATCAGTAGAACTAGACCGCAGAGTGCTTGTCACTAGAACACGTAATGCATCAGTATAATTAGACCGCAGAATGCTTGTTACTAAAACACATAACGCGTCAGTAGAACTAGACCGCAGAGTGCTTGTCACTAGAACACCTAATGCATCAGTAGAACTACACCGCAGAATGCTTGTTACTAGAAAACGTAATGCGTCAGTAGAACTAGACCGCAGAATGCTTGTTACTAAAACACATAATGCATCAGTAGAATTACACCGAAGAATGCTTGTTACTAGAAAACGTAATGCATCAGTAGAACTACACCGCAGAATGCTTGTTACTAGAACACCTAATGCATCAGTAGAACTAGACCGCAGAGTGCTTGTCACTAGAACACGTAATGCATCAGTAGAACTAGACTGCAGAGTGCTTATCACTAGAACACATAAAACATCAGTAGAACTAGACCGCAGAGTTCTTGTCAATAGAACACGTAATGAATCAGTAGAATTAGACCGCAGAGTGCTTATCACTAGAACACATAATGCGTCAGTAGAACTAGACCGCAGAGTGCATGTCAATAGAACACCTAATGCATCAGTAGAACTACACCGCAGAATGCTTGTTACTAGAACACATAATGCATCAGTAGAACTAGACCGCATAGTGCTTGTCACTAGAACACCTAATGCATCAGTAGAACTACACTGCAGAATGCTTGTTACTAGAACACGTAATGCATCAGTAGAACTAGACCGCAGAGTGCTTGTCACTAGAACACGTAACGCATCAGTAGAACTAGACCGCAGAGTGATTTTAACTAGAACACATAATGCGTCAGTAGAAATAGACAGCAGAGTGCTTCTCATTAGAAAACTTAATGCATCAGTAGAACTAGACCGCAGAGTGCTTTTCACTAGAACACGTAATGCATCAGTAGAACAAGACCGCAGAGTGCTTGTCACTAGAACACCTAATGCATCAGTAGAACTACACCGCAGAATGCTTGTTACTAGAACACGTAATGCATCAGAAGAACTAGGCCGCAGAATGCCTGTTACTAAAAAACATAATGCATCAGTAGAACTACACCGCAGAATGCTTGTTACTAGAACACCTAATGCATCAGTAGAACTAGACCGCAGAGTGCTTGTCACTAGAACACGTAATGCATCAGTAGAACTAGACTGCAGAGTGCTTATCACTAGAACACATAAAGCATCAGTAGAACTAGACAGCAGAGTGCTTGTCACTAGAACACGTAATGAATCAGTAGAATTAGACCGCAGAGTGCTTATCACTAGAACACATAATGCGTCAGTAGAACTAGACCGCAGAGTGCTTGTCACTAGAATACCTAATGCATCAGTAGAACTACACCGCAGAATGCTTGTTACTAGAACACGTAATGCATCAGTAGAACTAGACCGCAGAATGCTTGTTAGTAGAACACATAATGCATCAGTAGAAATACACCGCAGAATGCTTGTTACTAGAACACGTAATGCATCAGTAGAACTACACCGCAGAATGCGTGTTACTAGAACACATAATGCATCAGTAGAACTAGACCGCAGAGTGTTTGTCACTAGTACACCTAATGCATCAGTAGAACTACACTGCAGAATGCTTGTTACTAGAACACGTAATGCATCAGTAGAACTAGATCGCAGAGTGCTTGTCACTAGAACACGTAACGCATCAGTAGAACTAGACCGCAGAGTGATTGTCAAAAGAACACATAATGCGTCAGTAGAACTAGAAAGCAGAGTGCTTTTCACTAGAACACGTAATGCATCAGTAGAACAAGACCGCAGAGTGCTTGTCACTAGAACACATAATGCATCAGTAGAACTAGACCGCAGAGTGCTTTTCACTAGAACACCTAATGCATCAGTAGAACCAGACCGCAGAGTGCTTGTTACTAGAACACATAATGCATCAGTAGAACTAGACCGCAGAGAGCTTTTCACTAGAACACATAATGCATCAGTAGAACCAGACCGCAGAGTGCTTGTCACTAGACCACGTAACGCATCAGTAGAACTAGACCGCAGAGTGATTGTCAATAGAACACATAATGCATCAGTAGAACTAGACAGCAGAGTGCTTGTCACTAGAACATTTAATGCATCAGTAGAACTACACCGCAGAATGCTTGTTACTAGAACACGTAATGCATCAGTAGAATTACACCGCAGAATGCTTGTTACTAGAACACATAATGCATCAGTAGAATTAGACCGCAGAGTGATTGTCACTAGAACACCTAATGCATCAGTAGAACTTCACCGCAGAATGCTTGTTACTAGAACACGTAATGCATCAGTAGAACTAGACCGCAGAGGGCTTATCACTAGAACACGTAACGCATCAGTAGAACTAGACCGCAGAGTGATTGTCACTAGAACACATATTGCGTCAGTAGAACTAGACAGCACAGTGCTTGTCACTAGAACACTTAATGCATCAATAGAACTAGACCGCAGAGTGCTTTTCACTAGAAAACGTAATGCATCCGTAGAACAAGACCGCAGAGTGCTTGTCACTAGAACACATAATGCATCAGTATAACTAGACCGCAGAGTGCTTGTCACTAGAACACCTATTGTATCAGTAGAACTACACCGCAGAATGCTTGTAACTAGAACACGTAATGCATCAGTAGAACTAGACCGCAGAGGGCTTGTCACTAGAACACGTAACGCATCAGTAGAACTACACCGCAGAATGCTTGTTACTAGAACACGTAATGCATCAGTAGAACCAGACCGCAGAGTGCTTGTCACTAGACCACGTAACGCATCAGGAGAACTAGACCGCAGAGTGATTGTCAATAGAACACATAATGCATCAGTAGAACTAGACAGCAGAGTGCTTGTCACTAGAACATTTATTGCATCAGTAGAACTAGACCGCAGAATGCTTGTTACTAGAACACGTAATGCGTTAGTAGAACTACACCGCAGAATGCTTGTTACTAGAACACGTAATGCATCAGTAGAACTAGACCGCAGAGTGCTTGTCACCAGAACAAGTAACGCATCAGTAGAACTAGACCGCAGAGTGATTGTCGCTAGAACACATAATGCAGCAGTAGATCTAGACAGCAGAGTGCTTGTCACTAGAACACTTAATGAATCAGTAGAACTAGACCGCAGAGTGCTTTTCACTAGAACACATAATGCATCAGTAGCACAAGACCGCAGAGTGCTTGTCACTAGAACACCTAATGCATCATTAGAACAAGACCGCAGAGTGCTTGTCAATAGAACACCTAATGCATCAGTAGAACTAGACCGCGGAATGCTTTTTACTAGAACACATAATGCATCAGTAGAACTAGACCGCAGAGTGCTTGTCACTAGAACACCTAATGCATCAGGAGAACTAGACAGCAGAGTGCTTGTCACTAGAACACGTAATGCATCAGTAGAACTACACTGCAGAATGCTTGTTACTAGAACGCGTAATGCATCAGTAGAACCAGACCGCAGAGTGCTTGTCACTAGACCACGTAACGCATCAGTAGAACTAGACCGCAGAGTGATTGTCAATAGAACACATAATGCATTAGTAGAACAAGACAGCAGAGTGCTTGTCACTAGAACATTTAATGCATCAGTAGAACTAGACCGCAGAATGCTTGTTACTAGAACACGTAATGTATCAGAAGAACTACACCGCAGAATGCTTGTTACTAGAAAACGTAATGCGTCAGTAGAACTAGACCGCAGAGTGCTTTTCACCAGTACACGTAACGCATCAGTAGAACTAGACCGCAGAGTGATTTCCACTAGAACACATAATGCATCAGTAGAACTACACCGCAGAATGCTTGTTACTAGAACACCTAATGCATCAGTAGAACTAGACCGCAGAGTGCTTGTCACTAGAACACGTAATGCATCAGTGGATCTAGACTGCAGAGTGCTTGTCACAAGAACACATAAAGCATCAGTAGAACTAGACCGCAGAGTGCTTGTCACTAGAACACGTAATCCATCAGTATAATTAGACCGCAGAATGCTTGTTACTAAAACACATAATGCGTCAGTAGAACTAGACCGCAGAGTGCTTGTCACTAGAACACCTAATGCATCAGTAGAACTACACCGCAGAATGCTTGTTACTAGAACACGTAATGCATCAGTAGAACTAGACCGCAGAATGCTTGTTACTAAAACACATAATGCATCAGTAGAATTACACCGAAGAATGCTTGTTACTAGAAAACGTAATGCATCAGTAGAACTACACCGCAGAATGCTTGTTACTAGAACACATAATGCATCAGTAGAACTAGACCGCAGAGTGCTTGTCACTAGAACACCTAATGCATCAGTAGAACTACACTGCAGAATGCTTGTTACTAGAACACGTAATGCATCAGTAGAACTAGACCGCAGAGTGCTTGTCACTAGAACACGTAACGCATCAGTAGAACTAGACCGCAGAGTGATTTTCACTAGAACACATAATGCGTCAGTAGAAATAGACAGCAGAGTACTTGTCACTAGAACACTTAATGCATCAGTAGAACTAGACCGCAGAGTGCTTTTCACTAGAACACGTAATGCATCAGTATAACAAGACCGCAGAGAGCTTGTCATTAGAACACATAATGAATCAGTAGAACTAGACCGCAGAGTGCTTGTCACTAGAACACCTAATGCATCAGTAGAACTAGACCGCAGAATGCTTGTTACTAGAACACATAATGCATCAGTAGAACTAGACCGCAGAGTGCTTTTCACTAGAACACATAATGCATCAGTAGAACTACACCGCAGAATGCGTGTTACTAGAACACATAATGCATCAGTAGAACTAGACAGCAGAGTGTTTGTCACTAGTACACCTAATGCATCAGTAGAACTACACTGCAGAATGCTTGTTACTAGAACACGTAATGCATCAGTAGAACTAGATCGCACAGTGCTTTTCACTAGAACACGTAATGCATCAGTATAACAAGACCGCAGAGTGCTTGTCACTAGAACACATAATGAATCAGTAGAACTAGACCGCAGAGTGCTTGTCACTAGAACACCTAATGCATCAGTAGAACTAGACCGCAGAGTGCTTGTCACTAGAACACCTAATGCATCATTAGAACAAGACCGCAGAGTGCTTGTCAATAGAACACCTAATGCATCAGTAGAACTAGACCGCGGAATGCTTTTTACTAGAACACATAATGCATCAGTAGAACTAGACCGCAGAGTGCTTGTCACTAGAACACCTAATGCATCAGGAGAACTAGACAGCAGAGTGCTTTTCACTAGAACACGTAATGCATCAGTAGAACTACACTGCAGAATGCTTGTTACTAGAACGCGTAATGCATCAGTAGAACCAGACCGCAGAGTGCTTGTCACTAGACCACTTAACGCATCAGTAGAACTAGACCGCAGAGTGATTGTCAATAGAACACATAATGCATTAGTAGAACAAGACAGCAGAGTGCTTGTCACTAGAACATTTAATGCATCAGTAGAACTAGACCGCAGAATGCTTGTTACTAGAACACGTAATGTATCAGAAGAACTACACCGCAGAATGCTTGTTACTAGAAAACGTAATGCATCAGTAGAACTAGACCGCAGAGTGCTTTTCACCAGTACACGTAACGCATCAGTAGAACTAGACCGCACAGTGATTTCCACTAGAACACATAATGCATCAGTAGAACTACACCGCAGAATGCTTGTTACTAGAACACCTAATGCATCAGTAGAACTAGACCGCAGAGTGCTTGTCACTAGAACACGTAATGCATCAGTGGATCTAGACTGCAGAGTGCTTGTCACAAGAACACATAAAGCATCAGTAGAACTAGACCGCAGAGTGCTTGTCACTAGAACACGTAATCCATCAGTATAATTAGACCGCAGAATGCTTGTTACTAAAACACATAATGCGTCAGTAGAACTAGACCGCAGAGTGCTTGTCACTAGAACACCTAATGCATCAGTAGAACTACACCGCAGAATGCTTGTTACTAGAACACGTAATGCATCAGTAGAACTAGACCGCAGAATGCTTGTTACTAAAACACATAATGCATCAGTAGAATTACACCGAAGAATGCTTGTTACTAGAAAACGTAATGCATCAGTAGAACTACATCGCAGAATGCTTGTTACTAGAACACATAATGCATCAGTAGAACTAGACCGCAGAGTGCTTGTCACTAGAACACCTAATGCATCAGTAGAACTACACTGCAGAATGCTTGTTACTAGAACACGTAATGCATCAGTAGAACTAGACCGCAGAGTGCTTGTCACTAGAACACGTAACGCATCAGTAGAACTAGACCGCAGAGTGATTTTCACTAGAACACATAATGCGTCAGTAGAAATAGACAGCAGAGTACTTGTCACTAGAACACTTAATGCATCAGTAGAACTAGACCGCAGAGTGCTTTTCACTAGAACACGTAATGCATCAGTATAACAAGACCGCAGAGTGCTTGTCACTAAAACACATAATGAATCAGTAGAACTAGACCGCAGAGTGCTTGTCACTAGAACACCTAATGCATCAGTAGAACTAGACCGCAGAATGCTTGTTACTAGAACACATAATGCATCAGTAGAACTAGACCGCAGAGTGCTTTTCACTAGAACACATAATGCATCAGTAGAACTACACCGCAGAATGCGTGTTACTAGAACACATAATGCATCAGTAGAACTAGACAGCAGAGTGTTTGTCACTAGTACACCTAATGCATCAGTAGAACTACACTGCAGAATGCTTGTTACTAGAACACGTAATGCATCAGTAGAACTAGATCGCAAAATGCTTGTCACTAGAACACGTAACGCATCAGTAGAACTAGACCGCAGAGTGATTGTCACTAGAACACATAATGCGTCAGTAGAACTAGAAAGCAGAATGCTTGTTACTAGAACACATAATGCATCAGTAGAACTAGACCGCAGAGAGCTTTTCACTAGAACACATAATGCATCAGTAGAACTAGACCGCAGAGTGCTTGTCACTAGAAAACCTAATGCATCAGGAGAACTAAACAGCAGAGTGCTTTTCACTAGAACACGTAATGCATCAGTAGAACCAGACCGCAGAGTGCTTGTCACTAGACCACGTAACGCTTCAGTAGAACTAGACCGCAGAGTGATTGTCAATAGAACACATAATGCATCAGTAGAACTAGACAGCAGAGTGCTTGTCACTAGAACATTTAATGCATCAGTAGATCTAGACCGCAGAATGCTTGTTACTAGAACACATAATGCATCAGTAGAACTACACCGCAGAATGCTTGTTACTAGAACACGTAATGCATCAGTAGAATTACACCGCAGAATGCTTGTTACTAGAACACATAATGCATTAGTAGAATTAGACCGCAGAGTGAATGTCACTAGAACACCTAATGCATCAGTAGAACTACACCGCAGAATGCTTGTTACTAGAACACGTAATGCATCAGTAGAACTAGACCGCAGAGGGCTTATCGCTATAACACGTAACGCATCAGTAGAACTAGACCGCAGTGTGATTGTCACTAGAACACATAATGCGTCAGTAGAACTAGACAGCAGAGTGCTTGTCACTAGAACACTTAATGCATCAATAGAACTAGACCGCAGAGTGCTTTTCACTAGAACACGTAATGCATCAGTAGAACAAGACCGCAGAGTGCTTGTCACTAGAACACCTAATGCATCAGTAGAACTACACCGCAGAATGCTTGTTACTAGAAAACATAATGCATCAGTAGAACTAGACCGCAGAGTGCTTGTCACTAGAACACCTATTGTATCAGTAGAACTACACTGCAGAATGCTTGTTATTAGAACACGTAATGCATCAGTAGAACTAGACCGCAGAGGGCTTGTCACTAGAACACGTAACGCATCAGTAGAACTACACCGCAGAATGCTTGTTACTAGAACACGTAATGCATCAGTAGAACCAGACCGCAGAGTGCTTGTCACTAGACCACGTAACGCATCAGGAGAACTAGACCGCAGAGTGATTGTCAATAGAACACATAATGCATCAGTAGAACTAGACAGCAGAGTGCTTGTCACTAGAACATTTAATGCATCAGTAGAACTAGACCGCAGAATGCTTGTTACTAGAACACGTAAGGCGTCAGTAGAACTACACCGCAGAATGCTTGTTACTAGAACACGTAATGCATCAGTAGAACTAGACCGCAGAGTGCTTGTCACCAGAACAAGTAACGCATCAGTAGAACTAGACCGCAGAGTGATTGTCGCTAGAACACATAATGCATCAGTAGATCTAGACAGCAGAGTGCTTGTCACTAGAACACTTAATGCATCAGTAGAACTAGACCGCAGAGTGCTTTTCACTAGAACACATAATGCATCAGTAGCACAAGACCGCAGAGTGCTTGTCACTAGAACACCTAATGCATCATTAGAACTAGACCGCAGAGTGCTTGTAAATAGAACACCTAATGCATCAGTAGAACTAGACCGCGGAATGCTTTTTACTAGAACACATAATGCATCAGTAGAACTAGACCGCAGAGTGCTTGTCACTAGAACACCTAATGCATCAGGAGAACTAGACAGCAGAGTGCTTGTCACTAGAACACGTAATGCATCAGTAGAACTACACTGCAGAATGCTTGTTACTAGAACGCGTAATGCATCAGTAGAACCAGACCGCAGAGTGCTTGTCACTAGACCACGTAACGCATCAGTAGAACTAGACCGCAGAGTGATTGTCAATAGAACACATAATGCATTAGTAGAACAAGACAGCAGAGTGCTTGTCACTAGAACATTTAATGCATCAGTAGAACTAGACCGCAGAATGCTTGTTACTAGAACACGTAATGTATCAGAAGAACTACACCGCAGAATGCTTGTTACTAGAAAACGTAATTCATCAGTAGAACTAGACCGCAGAGTGCTTTTCACCAGTACACGTAACGCATCAGTAGAACTAGACCGCAGAGTGCTTGTCACTAGAACACCTAATGCATCATTAGAACTAGACCGCAGAGTGCTTGTCAATAGAACACCTAATGCATCAGTAGAACTAGACCGCGGAATGCTTTTTACTAGAACACATAATGCATCAGTAGAACTAGACGGCAGAGTGCTTGTCACTAGAACACTTAATGCATCAGTAGAACTAGACCGCAGAGTGCTTTTCACTAGAACACGTAATGCATCAGTATAACAAGACCGCAGAGTGCTTGTCACTACAACACATAATGAATCAGTAGAACTAGACCGCAGAGTGCTTGTCACTAGAACACCTAATGCATCAGTAGAACTAGACCGCAGAATGCTTGTTACTAGAACACATAATGCATCAGTAGAACTAGACCGCAGTGTGCTTTTCACTAGAACACATAATGCATCAGTAGAACTAGACCGCAGAGTGCTTGTCACTAGAACACCTAATGCATCAGGAGAACTAGACAGCAGAGTGCTTGTCACTAGAACACGTAATGCATCAGTAGAACTACACCGCAAAATGCTAGTTACTAGAACACGTAATGCATCAGTAGAACCAGACCGCAGAGTGCTTGTCACTAGGCCACGTAACGCATCGGAAGAACTAGACCGCAGAGTGATTGTCAATAGAACACATAATGCATCAGTAGAACTAGACAGCAGAGTGCTTGTCACTAGAACATTTAATGCATCAGTAGAACTAGACCGCAGAATGCTTGTTACTAGAACACATAATTCATCAGTAGAACTACACCGCAGAATGCTTTTAATAGAACACATCATGCATCAGTAGAACTACACCGCAGAATGCTTGTTACTAGAAAACATAATGCATCAGTAGAACTAGACCGCAGAGTGCTTGTCACTAGAACACCTAATGTATCAGTAGAACTACACCGCAGAATGCTTGTTACTAGAACACGTAATGCATCAGTAGAACTAGACCGCAGAGGGCTTGTCACTAGAACACGTAACGCATCAGTAGAAGTACACTGCAGAATGCTTGTTACTATAACACGTAATGCATCAGTAAAACTAGTCCGCAGTGTGCTTGTCAATAGAACACGTAACGCATCAGTAGAACTAGACCGCAGAGTGATTTTCACTAGAACACATAATGAGTCAGTAGAACTAGACAGCAGTGTGCTTGTCACTAGAACACTTAATGCATTAGTAGAACTAGACCGCAGAGTGCTTGTCACTAGAACACCAAATGCATCAGTAGAACTAGACCGCAGAATCCTTGTTACTAGAACACATAATGCATCAGTAGAACTAGACCGCAGAGTGCTTTTCACTATAACACATAATGCATCAGTAGAACTAGACCGCAGAGTGCTTGTCACTAGAACACCTAATGCATCAGGAGAACTAGACAGCAGAGTGCTTGTCACTAGAACACGTAATGCATCAGTAGAACTACACCGCAGAATGCTTGTTACTAGAACACGTAATGCATCAGTAGAACCAGACCGCAGAGTGCTTGTCACTAGACCACGTAACGCATCAGTAGAACTAGACCGCAGAGTGATTGTCAATAGAACACATAATGCATCAGTAGAACTAGACAGCAGAGTGCTTGTCACTAGAACACCTAATGCATCAGTAGAACTAGAACGCAGAGGGCTTGTCACTAGAACACGTAACGCATCAGTAGAACTACACTGCAGAATGCTTATTACTACAACACGTAATGCATCAGTAGAACTAGACCGCAGAGTGCTTGTCACTAGAACACGTAACGCATCAGTAGAACTAGACCGCAGAGTGATTTTCACTAGAACACATAATGCGTCAGTAGAACTAGACGGCAGAGTGCTTTTCACTAGAACACTTAATGCATCAGTAGAACTAGACAGCAGAGTGCTTTTCACTAGATCACGTAATGCATCAGTAGAACAAGACCGCAGAGTGCTTGTCAGTAGAACACATAATGCATCAGTAGAACTAGACCGCAGAGTGCTTGTCACTAGAACACAAAATGCATCAGTAGAACTAGACCGCAGAATGCTTGTTACTAGAACACATAATGCATCAGTAGAACTAGACCGCAGAGTGCTTTTCACTAGAACACATAATGCATCAGTAGAACTAGACCGCAGAGTGCTTGTCACTAGAACACGTAACGCATCAGTAGAACTAGACCGCAGAGTGCTTGTCACTAGAACATTTAATGCATCAGTAGAACTAGACCGCAGAATGCTTGTTACTAGAACACATAATTCATCAGTAGAACTACACCGCAGAATGCTTTTAATAGAACACATCATGCATCAGTAGAACTACACCGCAGAATGCTTGTTACTAGAAAACATAATGCATCAGTAGAACTAGACCGCAGAGTGCTTGTCACTAGAACACCTATTGTATCAGTAGAACTACACTGCAGAATGCTTGTTACTAGAACACGTAATGCATCAGTAGAACTAGACCGCAGAGGGCTTGTCACTAGAACACGTAACGCATCAGTAGAACTACACCGCAGAATGCTTGTTACTAGAACACGTAATGCATCAGTAGAACCAGACCGCAGAGTGCTTGTCACTAGACCACGTAACGCATCAGGAGAACTAGACCGCAGAGTGATTGTCAATAGAACACATAATGCATCAGTAGAACTAGACAGCAGAGTGCTTGTCACTAGAACATTTAATGCATCAGTAGAACTAGACCGCAGAATGCTTGTTACTAGAACACGTAAGGCTTCAGTAGAACTACACCGCAGAATGCTTGTTACTAGAACACGTAATGCATCAGTAGAACTAGACCGCAGAGTGCTTGTCACCAGAACAAGTAACGCATCAGTAGAACTAGACCGCAGAGTGATTGTCGCTAGAACACATAATGCATCAGTAGATCTAGACAGCAGAGTGCTTGTCACTAGAACACTTAATGCATCAGTAGAACTAGACCGCAGAGTGCTTTTCACTAGAACACATAATGCATCAGTAGCACAAGACCGCAGAGTGCTTGTCACTAGAACACCTAATGCATCATTAGAACTAGACCGCAGAGTGCTTGTAAATAGAACACCTAATGCATCAGTAGAACTTGACCGCGGAATGCTTTTTACTAGAACACATAATGCATCAGTAGAACTAGACCGCAGAGTGCTTGTCACTAGAACACCTAATGCATCAGGAGAACTAGACAGCAGAGTGCTTGTCACTAGAACACGTAATGCATCAGTAGAACTACACTGCAGAATGCTTGTTACTAGAACGCGTAATGCATCAGTAGAACCAGACCGCAGAGTGCTTGTCACTAGACCACGTAACGCATCAGTAGAACTAGACCGCAGAGTGATTGTCAATAGAACACATAATGCATTAGTAGAACAAGACAGCAGAGTGCTTGTCACTAGAACATTTAATGCATCAGTAGAACTAGACCGCAGAATGCTTGTTACTAGAACACGTAATGTATCAGAAGAACTACACCGCAGAATGCTTGTTACTAGAAAACGTAATTCATCAGTAGAACTAGACCGCAGAGTGCTTTTCACCAGTACACGTAACGCATCAGTAGAACTAGACCGCAGAGTGCTTGTCACTAGAACACCTAATGCATCATTAGAACTAGACCGCAGAGTGCTTGTCAATAGAACACCTAATGCATCAGTAGAACTAGACCACGGAATGCTTTTTACTAGAACACATAATGCATCAGTAGAACTAGACAGCAGAGTGCTTGTCACTAGAACACTTAATGCATCAGTACAACTAGACCGCAGAGTGCTTTTCACTAGAACACGTAATGCATCAGTATAACAAGACCGCAGAGTGCTTGTCACTAGAACACATAATGAATCAGTAGAACTAGACCGCAGAGTGCTTGTCACTAGAACACCTAATGCATCAGTAGAACTAGACCGCAGAATGCTTGTTACTAGAACACATAATGCATCAGTAGAACTAGACCGCAGTGTGCTTTTCACTAGAACACATAATGCATCAGTAGAACTAGACCGCAGAGTGCTTGTCACTAGAACACCTAATGCATCAGGAGAACTAGACAGCAGAGTGCTTGTCACTAGAACACGTAATGCATCAGTAGAACTACACCGCAAAATGCTTGTTACTAGAACACGTAATGCATCAGTAGAACCAGACCGCAGAGTGCTTGTCACTAGACCACGTAACGCATCGGAAGAACTAGACCGCAGAGTGATTGTCAATAGAACACATAATGCATCAGTAGAACTAGACAGCAGAGTGCTTGTCACTAGAACATTTAATGCATCAGTAGAACTAGACCGCAGAATGCTTGTTACTAGAACACATAATTCATCAGTAGAACTACACCGCAGAATGCTTTTAATAGAACACATCATGCATCAGTAGAACTACACCGCAGAATGCTTGTTACTAGAAAACATAATGCATCAGTAGAACTAGACCGCAGAGTGCTTGTCACTAGAACACCTAATGTATCAGTAGAACTACACCGCAGAATGCTTGTTACTAGAACACGTAATGCATCAGTAGAACTAGACCGCAGAGGGCTTGTCACTAGAACACGTAACGCATCAGTAGAAGTACACTGCAGAATGCTTGTTACTAGAACACGTAATGCATCAGTAAAACTAGTCCGCAGTGTGCTTGTCAATAGAACACGTAACGCATCAGTAGAACTAGACCGCAGAGTGATTTTCACTAGAACACATAATGCGTCAGTAGAACTAGACAGCAGTGTGCTTGTCACTAGAACACTTAATGCATCAGTAGAACTAGACCGCAGAGTGCTTGTCACTAGAACACCAAATGCATCAGTAGAACTAGACCGCAGAATCCTTGTTACTAGAACACATAATGCATCAGTAGAACTAGACCGCAGAGTGCTTTTCACTAGAACACATAATGCATCAGTAGAACTAGACCGCAGAGTGCTTGTCACTAGAACACCTAATGCATCAGGAGAACTAGACAGCAGAGTGCTTGTCACTAGAACACGTAATGCATCAGTAGAACTACACCGCAGAATGCTTGTTACTAGAACACGTAATGCATCAGTAGAACCAGACCGCAGGGTGCTTGTCACTAGACCACGTAACGCATCAGTAGAACTAGACCGCAGAGTGATTGTCAATAGAACACATAATGCATCAGTAGAACTAGACAGCAGAGTGCTTGTCACTAGAACACCTAATGCATCAGTAGAACTAGAACGCAGAGGGCTTGTCACTAGAACACGTAACGCATCAGTAGAACTACACTGCAGAATGCTTGTTACTACAACACGTAATGCATCAGTAGAACTAGACCGCAGAGTGCTTGTCACTAGAACACGTAACGCATCAGTAGAACTAGACCGCAGAGTGATTTTCACTAGAACACATAATGCGTCAGTAGAACTAGACAGCAGAGTGCTTGTCACTAGAACACTTAATGCATCAGTAGAACTAGACCGCAGAGTGCTTTTCACTAGATCACGTAATGCATCAGTAGAACAAGACCGCAGAGTGCTTGTCAGTAGAACACATAATGCATCAGTAGAACTAGACCGCAGAGTGCTTGTCACTAGAACACCAAATGCATCAGTAGAACTAGACCGCAGAATGCTTGTTACTAGAACACATAATGCATCAGTAGAACTAGACCGCAGAGTGCTTTTCACTAGAACACATAATGCATCAGTAGAACTAGACCGCAGAGTGCTTGTCACTAGAACACGTAACGCATCAGTAGAACTAGACCGCAGAGTGATTGTCACTAGAACACATAATGCGTCAGTAGAACTAGACCGCAGAGTGATTGTCACTAGAACACTTAATGAATCAGTTGAACTAGACCCCGGAGTGCTTTTCACTATAATACGTAATGCATCAGTAGAACAAGACCGCAGAGTGCTTTTCACTAGAAAACATAATGCATCAGTATAACTAGACCGCAGAGTGCTTGTCACTAGAACACCTAATGCATCAGTAGAACTAGACCGCAGAATGCTTGTTACTAGAACACATAATGCATCAGTAGAACTAGACCGCAGAGGGCTTGTCACTAGAACACGTAACGCATCAGTAGAACTACACCGCAGAATGCTTGTTACTAGAACACGTAATGCATCAGTAGAACCAGACCGCAGAGTGCTTGTCACTAGACCACGTAACGCATCAGGAGAACTAGACCGCAGAGTGATTGTCAATAGAACACATAATGCATCAGTAGAACTAGACAGCAGAGTGCTTGTCACTAGAACATTTAATGCATCAGTAGAACTAGACCGCAGAATGCTTGTTACTAGAACACGTAAGGCGTCAGTAGAACTACACCGCAGAATGCTTGTTACTAGAACACGTAATGCATCAGTAGAACTAGACCGCAGAGTGCTTGACACCAGAACAAGTAACGCATCAGTAGAACTAGACCGCAGAGTGATTGTCGCTAGAACACATAATGCATCAGTAGATCTAGACAGCACAGTGCTTGTCACTAGAACACTTAATGCATCAGTAGAACTAGACCGCAGAGTGCTTTTCACTAGAACACATAATGCATCAGTAGCACAAGACCGCAGAGTGCTTGTCACTAGAACACCTAATGCATCATTAGAACTAGACCGCAGAGTGCTTGTAAATAGAACACCTAATGCATCAGTAGAACTAGACCGCGGAATGCTTTTTACTAGAACACATAATGCATCAGTAGAACTAGACCGCAGAGTGCTTGTCACTAGAACACCTAATGCATCAGGAGAACTAGACAGCAGATTGCTTGTCACTAGAACACGTAATGCATCAGTAGAACTACACTGCAGAATGCTTGTTACTAGAACGCGTAATGCATCAGTAGAACCAGACCGCAGAGTGCTTGTCACTAGACCACGTAACGCATCAGTAGAACTAGACCGCAGAGTGATTGTCAATAGAACACATAATGCATTAGTAGAACAAGACAGCAGAGTGCTTGTCACTAGAACATTTAATGCATCAGTAGAACTAGACCGCAGAATGCTTGTTACTAGAACACGTAATGTATCAGAAGAACTACACCGCAGAATGCTTGTTACTAGAAAACGTAATTCATCAGTAGAACTAGACCGCAGAGTGCTTTTCACCAGTACACGTAACGCATCAGTAGAACTAGACCGCAGAGTGCTTGTCACTAGAACACCTAATGCATCATTAGAACTAGACCGCAGAGTGCTTGTCAATAGAACACCTAATGCATCAGTAGAACTAGACCGCGGAATGCTTTTTACTAGAACACATAATGCATCAGTAGAACTAGACAGCAGAGTGCTTGTCACTAGAACACTTAATGCATCAGTAGAACTAGACCGCAGAGTGCTTTTCACTAGAACACGTAATGCATCAGTATAACAAGACCGCAGAGTGCTTGTCACTAGAACACATAATGAATCAGTAGAACTAGACCGCAGAGTGCTTGTCACTAGAACACCTAATGCATCAGTAGAACTAGACCGCAGAATGCTTGTTACTAGAACACATAATGCATCAGTAGAACTAGACCGCAGTGTGCTTTTCACTAGAACACATAATGCATCAGTAGAACTAGACCGCAGAGTGCTTGTCACTAGAACACCTAATGCATCAGGAGAACTAGACAGCAGAGTGCTTGTCACTAGAACACGTAATGCATCAGTAGAACTACACCGCAAAATGCTTGTTACTAGAACACGTAATGCATCAGTAGAACCAGACCGCAGAGTGCTTGTCACTAGACCACGTAACGCATCGGAAGAACTAGACCGCAGAGTGATTGTCAATAGAACACATAATGCATCAGTAGAACTAGACAGCAGAGTGCTTGTCACTAGAACATTTAATGCATCAGTAGAACTAGACCGCAGAATGCTTGTTACTAGAACACATAATTCATCAGTAGAACTACACCGCAGAATGCTTTTAATAGAACACATCATGCATCAGTAGAACTACACCGCAGAATGCTTGTTACTAGAAAACATAATGCATCAGTAGAACTAGACCGCAGAGTGCTTGTCACTAGAACACCTAATGTATCAGTAGAACTACACCGCAGAATGCTTGTAACTAGAACACGTAATGCATCAGTAGAACTAGACCGCAGAGGGCTTGTCACTAGAACACGTAACGCATCAGTAGAAGTACACTGCAGAATGCTTGTTACTAGAACACGTAATGCATCAGTAAAACTAGTCCGCAGTGTGCTTGTCAATAGAACACGTAACGCATCAGTAGAACTAGACCGCAGAGTGATTTTCACTAGAACACATAATGCGTCAGTAGAACTAGACAGCAGTGTGCTTGTCACTAGAACACTTAATGCATCAGTAGAACTAGACCGCAGAGTGCTTGTCACTAGAACACCAAATGCATCAGTAGAACTAGACCTCAGAATCCTTGTTACTAGAACACATAATGCATCAGTAGAACTAGACCGCAGAGTGCTTTTCACTAGAACACATAATGCATCAGTAGAACTAGACCGCAGAGTGCTTGTCACTAGAACACCTAATGCATCAGGAGAACTAGACAGCAGAGTGCTTGTCACTAGAACACGTAATGCATCAGTAGAACTACACCGCAGAATGCTTGTTACTAGAACACGTAATGCATCAGTAGAACCAGACCGCAGAGTGCTTGTCACTAGACCACGTAACGCATCAGTAGAACTAGACCGCAGAGTGATTGTCAATAGAACACATAATGCATCAGTAGAACTAGACAGCAGAGTGCTTGTCACTAGAACACCTAATGCATCAGTAGAACTAGAACGCAGAGGGCTTGTCACTAGAACACGTAACGCATCAGTAGAACTACACTGCAGAATGCTTGTTACTACAACACGTAATGCATCAGTAGAACTAGAACGCAGAGTGCTTGTCACTAGAACACGTAACGCATCAGTAGAACTAGACCGCAGAGTGATTTTCACTAGAACACATAATGCATCAGTAGAACTAGACAGCAGAGTGCTTGTCACTAGAACACTTAATGCATCAGTAGAACTAGACCGCAGAGTGCTTTTCACTAGATCACATAATGCATCAGTAGAACAAGACCGCAGAGTGCTTGTCAGTAGAACATATAATGCATCAGTAGAACTAGACCGCAGAGTGCTTGTCACTAGAACGCCAAATGCATCAGTAGATCTAGACCGCAGAATGCTTGTTACTAGAACACATAATGCATC
>OY759262.1:22313643-22373643 GCA_963662155.1 Lamellibrachia columna
CACCCACCCACCCACCCAACCACCCACCCACCCACCCACCCACCCATCCACCAGGTATGCTCGGTTCAACGTATATGCCACATACATTTCTGACGCTTTCGTGTACCTTACGTCCAGTTGATATTTCAGCAGGCGCAATCTCTTGCGCTGCAGGCTCTTCGGTGCCAAGTGTATTTCTCGCTTGAAAATACTTTCTAGACGCCTGTGGTCTCCACGTGTATTACATCTCGTCCATAGATGTAGCCGTTGAACCGCTCACATGCGAACACTATCGCCAACAGTTCTTTCTCGATCTGTGCGTAGTTTTGTTCGGTTTCCGTCATGGCTCTGCTTGCATAACATATCGGCTGACCTTCCTGCATGAGCGCAGCCCCCAGGCCCAGGCCCAGGCCCAGGCCCAGGCCCAGGCCCAGGCCCAGGCCCAGGCCCAGGCCCAGGCCCAGGCCCAGGCCCGTGTGAGACGCGTCTGCCTGGATTGTTACGACTTTACCCAAGTCGTAGTAAGGCAGCATTGGAGCGTATGCCATATATACATATATATATATATATATATATATATATATATATATATATATATATATATATATATATATATATATATATATATATATATATATATATATATATATATATATATATATATGTGTGTGTGTGTGTGTGTGTGTGTATAGGGAGTTTGTAAACGACTGTAAACATTTGAAAATGTAATACAGCAATATTGTATAATATTTAACCCGATTTAAGATTCGTGTTTAGATCATATATACATATGACACAGCGACCGAAGGATGGTCGTAATAATTTGAGAATTTGTAAAGTGAACAAAAGATTTTACGTGAATCTTTATACACTTTGCAAATGTTTTTTGAAATAAAGCATAGGTAACAAAAATTATAAACACAAAAGATACATAGTTGGAGACAATAATGTTCATTTTGACAACCGACTAGTTCGGCGTACCCGTTTTGAAGTGAACATTTCCGCTTGCTGTCCAACAATCATGTAGCTTCTCTGCCCTTTTCAGTGCACGACAATCCCGGGCTAGGCTGGCACGGTATGTAGATTCTTGCGTCACGATGCCGTTCATTGTGTTCCTTGAGCCGGAACCGCGCCTTTAGAAACACGTCACGTGTGTTCTCGCTCTTAAATCTGACAATAATAGGGCGGGAACTATATCTTGCTGATCTAATTTGGGCCCTACACGGTGACTGCGTTCCAGCTGACTGGACTATAGAGGTGGTTTGAAGGACGACTCTGAAATGATCACATCTATTACGATGGATGTAATGTCTTCATTTTCATGTTCAAGAAAATCCTGAATATGCATGTTTGGTCTTCGGGAATACTGTTCTTGATGGTCAATGTTTTCCTAAATGTTCTGTATTTTGCTTTCTAGTACAGCGACGCGTTCCTCTTGTTTCTTTAACAGGCTTGTCAGGTTGATTATCTGGTTGTTTAAACACGACATCTCTGTAAAACGAATAGTAGCACACTTCTAATTTTTGACTGACTGTCTGTTTAACTATTACACTGCTTCCAGCTACTTGTATGTGTACGTGTATTGTGATTGTCTGATGTGTTGATAGTGTGTTTGGTAGCGTGGTGCCTACCTCGTGTTCACATCTGACGTAGCAGGCTGTGCAGCCATGTCAGGCGGGTGTGCCGCGATCGCTGAAGCTGAACGGTCAGCAAAGCGACTCAATAAATCAGCCAATATAAAGAATGCGTTCAGGATTTGCCAAACGTTCAGGCGCCACGGAAGTTCTCCAATACGTTAGCCACCATACAGTAAGAACATTTGTCACCATATGTATCCAAAGTCGCAGAAAACGACTTAGAAGACGGATAAATAAATTTCACCTCATCGGCATGTTGCGCCACCTAGCGAGCTATGGAGATGGTGGGGTATCGGTCACACCACATGATTTCATATAACGATGCACTATTGCATTAGTGGCCACGCAAACGTCTTGTCTCATTATAAGAAAACTGAAGCATAACAAATTATGAAAACTTTTCACAGTAACTTCTATCATCTCATTGACATGCTGACCAAGTTTAGGCAAAATCACTCACATCCAACTGTTTTTAAACGCTCGCACTTGCGATGCCCGTCAATGTTTACATTCATATCCATGTATTCGCACGCCCACGTGGCCCATAGCAGAAAAACTCCCCATAAATCCCTCTGCCTGTTAAACTCTTTAAAAATGCACTATGTCAAAGCCAGTGGCTTCCACAAACAAACCTATAAAGATGCCTGCTCAACTGCACTCTTGTCACGTCATATACTCAGTCACGCATTAAACAATTGCGAAGGTAGTCATGTAACGTTATGTTCTACTTGTGGGACAAAGGCAGACACAATGAGCTACTTGAGTGTTGAACCACTCTGTGGCTATTTTTGGCCACAGACCACATATATGATCTGTCCGCCACTACCCACATAAAGAGTCCGTAGTATAGTGACGAGTGCACGTTATGAGCCGATAGATCAGAGGCCACTGGTGCAAGGAGGCGAAGGAACGTAGAAAGAGGCGCGAGAGTGGGGATACTGCCAGAATGCCCCCAAAGTTTGCGTATTAATATAGAGATGGTGGGGTCTCGGTCACGCCATATGAGGTCAGAGAACGTTGCACCATTGCACTGGTGGCCATGCAAACGTCTTATCTGATTTTGAGAAAACTGAAGCATCACCTATAAAGATGCCTGCTCAATTGCACCCTTGTCACGTCATATGAATTTCTTAATTCCACATATCGCCCTACATTCGTGTGAAACAATCAACAGGAAGTTCAACTATTGCCTGTCCTCATCTGGAGAGTCGCTCTCACTCAAATCGGCTACAGTTTCCATCTTTGTCGGAAAGGAAGAAAAGCATCAAAGTAAATAAGTCTAAATAACTGCCTTTGTGGTTATTTTTAATACCACGCCAATTGGTAGACAAGAGGCCACTGGTGCAAGGATGCGAAGGAACGTAGAAAGAGGCGCGTTGGTGTCGACGCCTGAGAGGAGATGCTGTCAGACCGCCCCCAAACTTAGCGTATAAAAATAGAGACAGAGTTAGTGGACTGACGGTTACGCCATCTGGGGATCGAATGACTCGCACTCATTGCGGCTACAAATCACCTACTGTTTCCTTCTTTGTCCGCCAGGAAGAAAATAATTATAGTACATAAGTCTAAATAACTGCCTTTGTGGTTTTTTAAATACATCGCCAATTGATAGATCAGAGGCCACTGGTGCAAGGAGGCGAAGGAACGTAGAAAGAGGCGCGTTGGTGTCGACGCCTGAGAGGAAATGCTGCCAGACTGCCCCCAAACTTAGCGTATAAAAATATAGACAGAGTTAGTGGACTGACGGTTGCGCCATCTGGGGATCGAATGGCTCGCAATCAATGCGACTACAATTCGCCTACTGTTTTCTTCTTTGTCCGCCAGGAAGAAAATAATTATAGTAAATAAGTCTAAATAACTGCCTTTGTGTTTTTTTAATACATCGCCAATTGGTAGATCAGAGGCCACTGGTGCAAGGAGGCGAAGGAACGTAGGAAGAGTGGGTGTTGGCGCCCGATAAGAGATCCTGCCAAACCGCCCCCAAACTTAGCGTATTGATATAGAGATTGAAGTAACCGTACAAAGAATAACATAGGTGGCGCGCGAATCTGCAGGAAAGCGACTAGTGCTAATGAAACGCGCGACAATGTCTTGCTATGGGCTTCATACGAGTCATCTGATTAGGTCAAACATCTCCAGTTTGAATACTGCAATTCTCCGCACTTGTCAGGAGGCTCTCAATATTGAAGAGGATCACAGTTTGACTCCCCCTGTGACGAGTGTACACAATAGAGTCGAGTGGCTACTGGCGACGTGTTAAATGGTTTGGTCATGCGCGTAAGGGGCCGCTCATACTTGTCGATATTTACATATTCGTTCAAAGCCTAGTAATTCTCGGACCCCCTCCCCCTATCTGAATTAGTAAAATGTTGATAATCAGTACGCAGGCCTTGAACCCCTCCGCCTTTAGTACGCTCTGTACAAATAGGTAACTGTCGACAATAGTGACGTCAGACTGCAGCGCCACTCGACGTAGTTTATATTTCCACACACCATACAACTGAAAAAGTATAATGCCACCGTATTTAACAATAAGTATTTAACAATAATCTCTTTTAATTAGAAATCATCACAACACATAATACGCCATTTACTCTTTAAACTAGTTTAATCGTTGTGCAAATTTATTTTCTTTGAGCCATTTGAAAGGAGCCTTCCTATCCACGAGTTTCCCATTACAACACAACTGTCGGCGACGGGAGAACCGTTCGTCGCCGTAGCAACAGGCGCCTGGTACTTTCGTGTAGACGACGTCACCGCAGCTCATATGCTGTAAGTGTTGCGGCCGCAACAATGTATAGGGTGTCCGTTGGCGTACTTCGAGGAAGCGACTT
Source organism: Lamellibrachia columna (assembly GCA_963662155.1). NCBI lineage: Eukaryota > Metazoa > Annelida > Polychaeta > Sabellida > Siboglinidae > Lamellibrachia > Lamellibrachia columna. The sequence goes on from OY759262.1 coordinate 22,318,094, forward strand.
CGTCACAACACAGCTCCCTGCGCACGCCAATCTTGCCTTTACCTCAACAGAGTTAACGGTGTTCCGAGGATGATTGGGTGAGGCACTCCATCACAATACCATTCGTGTCTGCTCGACACGCGTTGACTGCCACAATCTGCGCATCATACCAACAATTTAATATTCGTTATGTTGCCATACACACGATATGAGAGGACAGTTCTTCTCGTTTTATCAAATGAAAGTGTGTGCATGCATGCATGCATGTGCGTGTGCGTGTGCGTGTGCGTGTGCGTGTGCGTGTGCGTGTGTGTGTGTGTGCGTGTGCGTGTGCGTGTGCGTGTGCGTGTGTGTGTGTGTGTTTGTGTGCGTGCGGGCGTGCGTGTGTATGTGTGTGGGACGGAGTGAATGGTGGTGGGAGGGAAGTGAGGGGAGGAGGCAGGGAGAGAGGGAAACAGAGATAGCGAAAGAGACAGGCAGAGACAGAGGTGTGCATCGTCATAGTCACCCATCCAGTCTCCCGCTGCCTGCGAGAGTAGTCTGCTAAATATCGTCACCAAGAACACAACCAACACAGTTGATCTCCTGCCACTGTACACGAACAAACAAAAGTTTGATTAACCGTACGTAGTTGATCAAACAACTAGCCAATTATCGGATGCATACATTTGTTAACGTGAATAACTGTGTTTTGCGATCGTGTGAGATATCTCCTTTGATCACACCTGTAATTTGTTGGATTTGTTTACCTATGTTCGTAGCTAATCACTACATAGTACGTTCTCACTATCTGACAGCAGCTTCAATAATGTATTCATGATGGTGCCTCCGCACGCCACCGATATCGGCATCTCGAAGTTCAAAGCCGTCTTCCTCTTATCTGTGATATGCATTACAGAGGGAATATACCGTCTACTGACCGGTTGCCTTCCGGACTTCAACATAATCGATCAGAAGAACATCTACAAAGCATCGATCGCCTTGTGTGGAATCCTGTTCTTTGTCTTTCCGTTGGTCAAACAGTATTTGCACATGGCCGTCGTGTGCGGGTTCTGTGGTCTCTTCTCCGGCTCGTTCGTTGTGCTGGCGCCAGTCCTGCTCGCAGAGGAGCTGGGCAGGGCCAACATCCCTGTCACGTACGGCGTCATGTACAGGTTCGTCATGCACAATTAAAATAAGCTTATTTCTTACTATGTACAGTATACTACATATATAGTCTTACTGACATTTTGTTTAGGTATTGTACTGCCATTTGTTAATATAAACTGGTCGCAGCCAATTGGCTCCGTTGTCTAAAAGGAAATGTATTATGTTCTTCCTATGTTTGTTTGCTATGTACTGTATCTTTTATTAATGCAATTCCAAAATTATATTTATCCCTCCCTCACTCCCTCCATCCATCCATCCATCCATCCATCCATCCATCCATCCATCCATCCCACCCTCCCTGTTCCCTCCCTCCTCCTCTCCCTCCCTCCCTCCCTCCCCCTCTCCCTCCCTCCCTCCCTCCCTCACTCCCTCACTCCCTCCCCCTCCCTACGTAGGAATTGGCCTAGGTAGTTCACATTAAGAACGTCATCACAAAGAAAAGTAATATTGTGTGTGAAGGTTACATCTAAACGAAGAATTGTGTTCAGGGTGTAATTTGTCTCAAACATCATCCGATATATATTCTGTCGTGATGAATGGTAAAATGGCATGACTTCGTAGGTGTTTATAAAAATAACGAAACATGTCTTTTTGTTTCATTTACAGCACGTTGAGGTTTTTGTATCTCGCCTCTCCAGTCGTCATCAGTTATGTTTACATTATTAACACCATTACATATTTATTTATCACTTATACACGAATGGTGGGGAACCGCACCGTGTTGTGACAATTGAATAAGGAATATGAATAATTAATAATATGAATATGAAAAAATTTATCCAAAGAACTTATATACATAAACTATATATACATGCACGTACGCATCCACACACACGTGCATACCTACCTACCTATATACATACATACTCACCGTTGATAATAATGCGATGGCTTTTGGTAACATCGTGTTTGTAAACATGGTAATATTTGAGGTGTCATTTTCGAACTGATCAACTTGGTAGAAACCGTTAGGTTGTTTTGCGTTTATTTTAGGAGGATCCACAATGATTCAACACAATTATTCACTTTGTCATTTTCATTATTACAACTTTGATTAGTTTCCCGTAATTTGGGTAGCTAAACAACTCGATTGTCACACTAACTGATCAGTTGATCAATTGATCAAAACATGGGCGTCATATTGTAATCGGCTCAGTCTCGCCAATATTTTGACCGTCGTTCCTTTCGATTTGCACCTTACGCAAACCTAACATTAAATCGTATCTTCCTTCTCACTTTCTTCGCACGTTAAATAGTACCAGCAAGTTCTTTTACAAGGTTGCTATAAAAATTGCAACGTTGCATTGAGTAATACATTTTTATCGCAACAATGTTAAGTACATTATAAAATGAGCATAGTTTCAGGCCGTAGTAAATTAAATATATTATGCGCCACGATGTCTAATCTTTATTAAAAAATAGAAATAAAAAAATCAATAAAAAATTTAAAAAAATCAATAAGTAGGATTACTCACAAGTGAATTATAGTAGACCAGAGTACAGCAGCTACTGTTTGAATTTTAACTTTGCAGTACACGTTGAAAATATAATACTAAGTAAGCCAATAGTTGTTCACAAGTGATTTATAATACTAGTATACCACATTTGTCTAATCAATAACTTGTTTGTAATAAGATATGATAAAATGGTTACCAAAAATAAGTCATTCACATATAATAATACACAGGACTATTATAGTAAATTATACTGGTATATCACAATTGACTACAGTAATCTTGTTCGTAGGTTCCCCAGATGTGATGTTTCACTTTCTTTATAAATATACGTACAATCATCCAAGTGTTTATTTGTAACAGTAGTATTCCATTATTTGGGACCAACATATGCCAATATATTTTGTCTGGTGTTGGTTTTACAGTATGGTATTTTATAAATTATTTCTTGTCTCATTGTATAACTGTGTAACACGATATGATGTGTAAGCATGTCATTAAATATATTTGGTAACATACCCCTATTATGTTTATACATTAGCACGCAGCTTATATATTTGTTTACTTGGAAAATGTTCATAATTTGATATGTTGTAAATAAAAATTGTGTGTGGTTTCTAAATCCAACATGACTAATTATACGTATTATTCTTTTCTGCAATATATTTTACATAAATATATTGTTGAGGCTCTTCCCCATACTACGTTACAATAAGTAATTATATGGGTAAATAAATGTATAATATAGGTTAACCAATGTCTTGTTGTTCAGTGCGCTCTTTACCTTTTCGATAATGCCTATGCTCTTAGAAATTGTATTACTCATGTATTTTATATGGTCACTCCAACTGATTTTATTATCTATTATCATTCCCAGAAATTGCGTATGATTAACAGTGTTATTTCTATTCCATCTATGTATATGTCATTACGTCTGTTTCTTACATTGGAATTATTGCTAAAGGTCATCGTACATGTTTTTCTATATATTCAGTGAGAGTTTATTAATTTTAAGCCAAAGTGACAGCTTTTTAATTTCAGTATTTAAATCTTTTTCCATTTTTTTAAAATCTTTCCCTTGGATAAAAATGTTTGTATCATCTGCATACATAATGGGAAAGGTGATCTGAGAAACAGCACCTAAATCATTTATATATATATAAGAAATAGTAACGGTCCTAATATTGACCCTTGTGGTACTCCACATGTTATATTTTTAAGAACAGAATTGATTCCATTAAATTTTACTGTTAGTTGTCTTCCAAACAAATAACGTTGAAACCACTGGAGCGCTATTCCTCTGATTCCATAATGATCTAGTTTTCTTAATAGGATATCATGGTTAACAGTATCAAATGCTTTAGCAAAATCTAAAAATAGTCCAATTACATATTCTTGTTTGTCCATTGCACTAGTTATGTTGTCAATTAGTGTTGTTAAAGCCATATACGTTGAATATCCTTTTTTAAATCCAAACTGGGAGTTTGGTAAAATAGTGTGTTTAACAATATATTTATTTAATCTATTATATATTAATCTTTCAAAAATCTTTGAAAATACTGGTAAAATAGTAATAGGTATATAATTTACACCAACCAATATTTTATTTTTGTGTTTCTTGAACTGAGACTTGATTTCAACAACAATACATTATATGTGTTCAGTCATAATATTAATTTATGGCCTTTCTACGTAATCATATGATCTGTGTATATACATAGATACTCCTTCTCCTCTTCTGGAGGGTCTCGTAAGATGAATACTTCTGTATTCTGGTAATTCCTAAATCTCTGAGGTTTCATTGTTTAACCATGTTTCACTTAAAGCAATTATCGAAAATTGTAGATCTAACAATGTTAGATAGTTGCTCAGCTTTTCAATATTTTTTGGTATACTTCTAATATTCAAATGCATTAAGGAAAGTCCTCTAGCATAGTTGTCATTGCATTTTATGATTTCATTGATATCACTTTCAAGGTAGTATTTGGTAGTAAGATCAGTGTTGCTTGTTGCAAGGAGATTGCAATCAGGATCTAAGTCTCCCATGTTAAGGTTACTGCTTTCATAGTCAAACTCATCATCTGGAGATGATGCAATTGTAGTTAAGTGACTCATTTAAGTTATTATTAACATAATACATACATACGTACACATATAAATACATATATATAGGGCTCCTGTGGTAAACGTAGTGATTTTCAAACATATTTAATATATAAAGCTGTTTGTTTATATTATGTTGTTGTTTCTTGTCATTAAGGTTTCAACCAACATTTTCACACATTGGTGCTATTTGCTACTACTTCATAAATGACCGAAATATCCATATGTTAATCAGAAACCGGAACAATTCTGGAATGTTCCATCTTAACCGACAGTGAAGGTCAATAAAGCATCTGCTGAATTTCCGGTCCCCCTAACAAAATGTCATCCAATCGCCAAACGTCTGTGACAACGAGGCCAAATATTGTATTGGCGACAAGTTGGATTTTGAAAAGAGAAGTTTGAGTGTCTTGGGACCTTTTGTGTATATCACATCACTAGCTCCTACTAGTATAAACTGATGTATCAAAAGTGTTCACAATACATACAGCTGGACAGATTGCGGCGTTAATCTCATGCGTAGTTGGTAGGTTTGTATATTCAACGACAAACGAAACTCCAATTTGTTACCATCGGTTTGTGTCACGACACACTGATATATATATATATATATATATATATATATATATATATATATATATATATATATATATATATATATATATATATATATATATATATATATATATATATATATATATATATGTCTATATATATATGTATATGTATATATATATATATATATATGTATATGTATATATATATATATATATATATATATATATATATATATATATATATGTATGTGTGTAAGAAAAACAGACATGTGCTTACAATGTTTAACTAGAATTTAGTGCATCGCATGCATGTAAACATGAAGGCAGGTTAATTAGTGCTAATTAGTGAAGATTATGTTAGCGTGAATTATAATTAGTTTTGTTAAGTGTTGATATTTGGATGTGGTACTCATTTATGATGTCGTAACTACATTTTGTATTTCAATTTTTTTTTCAGTGTTACATAGTTATGACTAATTCTTTATTTTGTTACATCACATTGTTTTCGTAGCTTGTTTTGGCGTTTTAAATTCTAAGGCGACATAGACAGAGACGTAAGCAGTGAGAGAAACACAGACATAGACGTACACAGAGACACACACAGCGACGCAGACAGGGACAGAGACAGCGGCAGAGACAGATACATAAACAGAGACAGCGACTGAGTCTGAGAAAAGAGAGAGAAAAATCAACAGCGACATTGACAGAAAAAGAGAAAGTGACAGTGACAGAAACAGAGACAGCGACAGAAACAGAAAAAGAGACTAGGACAGTGACAGTGACAGGGACAATGATAGAGACAGCGAGAGAGAGATAGTGACAGACAGGAAGTCAATCCTCACGTTGATTTCTACGAATAATGTCCAGCGCCTCGACAAGACAACGACAGAGACAGATACAGCGACAGACACAAATATAGATAGAGTACAATAGAACAAAACAGCAGTAGACTTAGACTGAAGAACACTTGTCACTATAATACATGATGCATCAGTATAACTAGACCGCGGAACACTAGTAACTAGAACACAAAATGAATCAGTAGAAATAGGCCGCAGAACGGCACTTGTCACTAGAACACATCACGCATTAGTAGAACGAGACCGCGGAGTGCTTTTCACTAGAACACAAAACGCATCAGTAGAAATATACCACGGAGGACTTGTCACTAGAACACATAACGCATTGTTAAATCAGTAGAACCAGACCGCGGAGCACTTGTCAGGAGACACATGATGCAGTGGGTGGCATGTGCTACGAATGACGTACCGGTAATTTAGAGACGGTCCCCTTTGGTAATGTTTCACTTCCTGGAGAATATGTTTGATATGACCATAGTTAAAAGACTACGGCACTTACGTGTACCCAGATTAAAATCAAAAAAGATACACATGGACCCAATCGAAATTTGGCTAAAATGGCTACAGTGGTCCGTCTCTATACACTATGATATAGTTCTACTTTTTATTAAACCGATTGCGCATATTATTAAAATTATTAACATGCCGCATATTTGAACATTAGTTAATATGATTTGGGCTAAATCAATTGAGGAGAGAGTTTTAATTGCTCTAGATAGCACAGTAATACAATCACATGTGAGGATCGGGGCTCGAATCCACCTGCTGCCGTTTGAACGATGGGCATTCTGTTTTGAACAAAAATTAAGGATCGCCACTCCTAGCTTACTGTGTTGACCAGATCTTCACTTCACATGGACGACAGCGCCCCCTGGCGACTGCAGCAATACATCAGCAGCATCACCGCTACCTGCCGGCGATGACGACAACGACAAAGGGCTGGTCATCGGACAGTGGTCACCTAACAGGGGTCAAAGGTCATCTGTTTTGTAAGGGGTGGTTATCTATTAAGAGGGGTCAAAAGGTGTTCGGGTGGTGGTGTTATCGCCTGAGGAATAATCGAGGGGTCCTCTGACAGGGGTCAAAAGTTATCTAGTGTTTTCTGCATAGCTAGCACTAAGAAAAAAGACGTATGTAAGTGGTGCATTCATGTCTTTATTATTAACATTACAAAGCAAACTATTGATGATGTATATATATATTATAAAATATATAAGGGGTCGTCTAAAATATAAAGGATTGTCTTTAAAATATATAAGGTGTCGTATCATAAATATTTAAGGGATCGTCTCAAAACATATAAGGGGTCGTATCAAACATGTTAACTAAATGTATTCTTACCCTGTACTGGGGTACACTGTCTAAATATTGTAGCTGTGTACTGGGTGTGTGGTAACTATGCATTCTAGGTAGTGGGAAAACAGTGACTATGTATTCTAGCTGTGTACTGGAGGTGTAGTGACTATACATTCTAGATGTATACTGAAGGTGCAATGAATATGTATTATTACTTTGTTCTGGAGGTATAGTGACTATGTATTCTAGCTGTGTACTGGCGGTGCCACGAATGTGTATTATAACTGTGTTCTGGGGGTGTAGTGACTATGCATTCTAGCTGTGTACTGGAAGTGCAATGAATGCGTATTATAACTGTTCTTGGGTGTAGTGACTATGTATTCTAGCTGTGTACTGTGGGGGGGTTGCAGTGACAATGTATTCTAGCTGTTTATTGGGGTTTTAGTGATTATGTCTTCTAACTGTGTAATGCAGATACAGTGACTATTTTGAATTATAGATGGGTTCTGAGGGTTTAGTGACTATATATTATGAATGTGTAATGGGGGTGTAGTGATTATGTATTCTAGCTGTATACTGAGAAATACAGTTAAGAGTACAATTACGGGTACGGTGAGAATTACAGTTAAAGGTATAAAAGTGCAGTTGCAGGTATGGCGATCATTACATTTAAGGGTATGTTGAGAATTAAAGAGACGTGTACAGTTATGTGTATGGTGAGAATTATAATTAAGGGTACGGTAAAAGTTATGGTGATAATTAAAGTTAGGGGTATGGTGGTGATAATTACAGATAAGGGTACAGTTTAAAGTATGGTAAAAATTACAGTTACTGGTATTGTGAGAAATACAGTTACGGGTACAGGTAAGAATATGGTGAGAATTACAATTAAGGTTACAGTTAAGGTGATAATATGTATGGTGATAATTGCAGTTAAGGGAATGGTAGTACAGTTAAGGGTATGGTGAGAATTACAAGTAAGGGTATAGTTAGGTTTATGTTGAGAATTACATGTATGGGTTCATATAAGAGCATGATGTTAGGGGTACAGTTAGGAGTATGGTGAGAATTACAGTTAGTGTTACAGTTAAGTGTATGGTGATAAATACAGTTATGCGTACAGTTATAGCTATGGTGAGCATTACTGTTAGGGGTACAGTTAGGGGTAGGATGAGAATTATAGTGAAGGGAACAGTTAGATGTATGGTGAGGATTTTAGTTAAGGGTAAGGTGAGAAATATATTTAAAGTTATGGTGAGAATTACTGGGTACGTCCTGATGAACTTGATGGGCCATGTGTAAGTATAATTATCATGTCGATATTGTGCGGTTTCATATCCTCTCTTACTATAATCGACACTCAATGATCATTCGCTGCGCTGCCATAGTGAGTGTTCGCGAGAGAATCTGACGGATAGCGAACAAGAGAACGTCGACGACGATGGTTCAACATCAACAACTCGTTACCCGTCATCAAGTATATGTGGGGTGGTGGTGGTGGTGGTGGTGGTGGCGGTAATGGTCATGTTTGCAACATGATGTTTACATACGTGTATGATATATACGTTGTTTATGCTACTGATTTTTGACCGCTCTCGCTTGATGACTACACCTTAAAAAAGACCTTTGACCACTGCTAGATGAAGAGTACAGTTAGGAGTATAGTGAGAATCACAGTGTGTATAGGAGTTGTAGTGACTATGTATTCTAGCTCTGTCCTTTGAATACAGTTACTATTTTGTATTCTAGGTATGTACTAAGGGTGTAGCTACTATAAATTACCTGTTATGGGGATGACTACACATTCTAGCAGTGTACTGTGGTCGCAGCGATTATGTATTCTAACTGTGCATTGGGGGTACAGCGACTATATATTATAGCAGTGTACTTGGAGTGCAGTGTATGTGTATGCTAGCAATGTAATGGGAGTGCAGTGTATACGTATTATATATGTGTACTGGAAGTGCAGTGAGTATGTATTCTAGCTGCTGTGTACTGGGGGTGTAGTGACTATGTATTCTAAATGTGTACTGGGGGTGCAATGAATATGTATTACAACTATATACTGGGGATGTATTGACTATGTATTGTAGATGTGTACTGGAATTGCAGTGAACATGTATTTAGCTGTGTATTGGGGATGATTATGTATTCTAGATGTGTAGTGGGTTGCAGTGATTGTGTGTTCTACCTGTGTACTGGGGATACAGTGACTATTTTGCATTGTAGCTTTGTGTTGAGGGTGTACTGACAATGTATTCTAGCTGTGTACTGAGGGTACAGGGTTTGCGTATTATAGCAGTGTACAGGGAGTGCAGGACTGTGTAGTGGCGTGTAGTGGGAGTGCAGTGAATGTGTAATGGCTTGTAATAACTTTATATTCTAACTGTGTACGAGGGGTGCAATGGTTATGTATTATAACTGTGTACTGGGGTACAGTTCCTTCGCATTCTAGCTGTGTGCAGGGGGTGCAGTGACTATGTATTCTATGTCTGTCCACGGGGCGCAGTGACTGTATTCTAGTTTTGTACTGGGGATGCAGTAACTATATATTATAACTGTGTATGGGGGTGAAGTGACTATGAATTCTAGCTGTGTACTCTGGGTACAGTGATTATGTATTCTAGCGATGTACTGAAGGTATAGGGACCATAGTATTGTAGCTATGTACTCGTGGTGCAGTGACTGTGTATTGTCCTGTGCTCTGGGAGTGAATTCACTATGTCTTCTAGTTGTTTTACTAAGGTTGTAGCAACTGTGTATTATTTTCATTTACGTCACCAAGTATGCTGTATTTCAATTTATTTACTTATTTCTTATATATACTAACTGTTTTAAATGAGTGTATAGGAGTCCCTGTTTAATTCAATATATTCTTCCTATATATTCGTTGAGTATTTATTTGCATCACGGGTTGTTGGTGGTGGTGTGGGTGAAGGTGGGGGTGGTGGTGGTGGTGGCGGTGGCGGCGGTGGTGGTAGTGGTGGTGATAGTGGTCACGTTTGCATCATGACGTTTATATACGTCTAAGATATATACGTTGTTTATGCTACTGATTTTTGACCACTCTCGCTAGATGACCACCCCTTAAAAAGACCTTTGACCCCAACTAGATGAACACTGCTAGAAGATGGGTACAATTAGGTGTATGTTGAGAATTACAATTAATTTTACATGGTGAGAAATTACAAGTAAGGGTATAGTTAGGTGTAGTTAAGGGTACACTTAAGGGCATGGTGAGAATTACAATTAAGGGCATGTTGAGAAAAACAATTAAGGGAACAGTTAAGGGCATGGTGAGAATTACAGCTAAAGGTGGTGACCATTACAATTAAGGATACAGCTGAAGATATGAGGATTACAGGTAAGGATATTTAGGTGGATGGTGAGAATTACAGTTAGGGATACAGTTAGGAGTATGGTTAGAAACATACTTAGGGTTACAGTTAAGGGTATGGCGGGAAATTAAAAAAAAATACCTCTACAAGTTCTGCGCTTTTTTATCCTTTTTGAGTCGACTCCTTATAATTTTTAGATAAACGCCTTTAATTTTTTGAGACGACCCCTTATGTGTTTTGAGACGATCCCTTATATTTTTGAGACGGCCCCTTATATATATATATATATATATATATATATATATATATATATATATACATCTATATATATATATATATATATATATATATATATATATATATATATATATATATATATATATATATATATATATATATATATATATATATATATATTGTGGTGATCCAAATGTCCGTTTTTAGAAACTTCCGAACATGGGGCCTATTTCACGGATTCTTTTGCTCTTACTAACTAGTCACGTCCACGTATTTATTACGTTTATCTTATTGTTATTCATATACAATGCCGTCGGTGTGTATCCGTAATTATGCATTTCACACTGTACAAGGGAAACGACTCTGCGTGCGCGCGTAGGTGCGTGCGTGCGTGTGAATCTTAAGGCGGCGTTCCACGATACGATGTAACCGATCCGAGCTCATCGTTCGAGAAAACTGGTAGGAGGAAATCGAGCTGTACACGTCATACGACTGGGTTCGGTCATATCGCATGACGTCAAAGTTGTAGGTCAGTGTTCGGCAACCTTTTAGAACGGAGGGCCAAATTAGTGACTTGGAATAGGTCAGTGGGCCACGCACGCACGCACGCACGCACGCACGCACGCACGCACGCACGCACGCACGCACGCACGCACGCACGCACGCACGCACGCACGCACGCACGCACGCACGCACGCACGCACGCACGCACGCACGCACGCACGCACGCACGCACGCACGCACGCACGCACGCACGCACGCACGCACGCACGCACGCACGCACGCACGCACGCACGCACGCACGCACGCACGCACGCACGCACGCACGCACGCACGCACGCACGCACGCACGCACGCACGCACGCACGCACGCACATGCAAACACGCACATAAGGATATTATCATTCTTGTAACACGTACAATATATATATATATATATATATATATATATATATATATATATATATATATGCATGCAACATACATACGTTGTGTGTAGCAGTGGTATCGAGTGTTGTTGTAAATAGATCTGATTTTGAACAACAGTTCGATAGTCACTATGCTGTTTAAAAACACACCTTATTCATGTTACGTTTTCTTGGCATGCCGCTGATGCCATATTGACCCCTGTGCCACTGACGTCTGATGCTAGAGATGTTGCTGCGCAACCAAGTGTCCCACATCTGGCTGCAGACTTGACACTGCGAGCCTCAGCAGGTCATCCAAATATCCATCTGTTAGATGCGTTCATGGCTTGCATTATACGAAGTTCATCTTATAATAATAATAATAATAAAATTGCTTCTTTGGCGCCAATACCATCGGAAAATCCAAGCTCAGTGGCGCAACAAAACCAAAGGATAAGGCATTCTCGTTACCATGTACAATGCAAAAAGTCGTCAACCGATGGATGGAGGTGCCAAGAAACTAAGGAGGATAGACAATTTTGATGAGATAGGTTTTCAGATTACTGCGAAATGAAGCTATATTTCTTGCTGATTTTACGCTGTCGGGTAGTGAATTATACAGAGTTGGTGCGGCAACCGAGAAAGATCGAGTTCCAGCATTTGTCTTAACTATGGGAACATAAAGTAAAAGAACCAGACGACCGAAGCTGTCTGGGTTGTCTTGTTGGAGTGAGCATTGAATGTAAATATGCAGGTTGTTTGGTTGAAAGGGCTTGATAGGTAATTGTACAGATCTTAAAAATAATGCGATATCGCACAGGGAGCCAATGCAATGATTTTAGAAGTGGCAGTGAGCGAGAGAAACGAGGAGATCGTGTAACTACCCTAGCCAAAAAATTGTGGACACGTTGAAGTTTTTTTTTCACTCCCTGTTGCGAGCCCTGATACTTGTCATCAAACTCCCGTCTCAGCAGCTCAATGAATGCTACGAAGGCCTACATGTCCGGAGTAGCTAGTTTGTTTTCTATGAGTGTCGGGAAGTAATTTGCATCCCACAGTTGTGTTTCCCACAATCGAAACCTGGTCTCGAAAGCGGAGACAAATTGGCACAGTTCACTGATTAGTTGTTCTCTTCTCTGGAGTTTGGCGTTCAGCAGAGTGAGGTGCTCCGTGACGTAGACTAAAATGCAAAATCACACATCCACAAGGGGTCAGTGAATGCCGGTACTTCTGCATCCTTCTTCTCCATGAATACGCTAATCTCATGTCTCAGCTCGTACACGTGGCACAGCATGGCACCCCAACCTATTCTCATGTCTCGGCTCGTACACGTGGCACAGCATGGCAACCCAACCTAGTCTCATGTCTCGGCTCGTACACGTGGCACAGCATGGCAGCCCAACCTAGTCTCACGTCTCAGCTCGTACACGTGGCACAGCATGGCAACCCAACCTAGTCTCATGTCTCAGCTCGTACACGTGGCACAGCATGGCAACCCAACCTAGTCTCATGTCTCGGCTCGTACACGTGACACAGCATGGCAACCCAACATAGTCTCATGTCTCGGCTCGTACACGTGGCACAGCATGGCAGCCCAACCTAGTCTCACGTCTCAGCTGGTACACGTGGCACAGCATGGCAACCCAACCTAGTCTCATGTCTCAGCTCGTACACGTGGCACAGCATGGCAACCCAACCTAGTCTCATGTCTCGGCTCGTACACGTGACACAGCATGGCAACCCAACCTAGTCTCACGTCTCAGCTCGTACACGTGGCACAGCATGGCAACCCAACCTAGTCTCATGTCTCAGCTCGTACACGTGGCACAGCATGGCAGCCCAACCTAGTCTCACGTCTCAGCTCGTACACGTGGCACAGCATGGCAACCCAACCTAGTCTCATGTCTCGGCTCGTACACGTGGCACAGCATGGCAGCCCAACCTAGCCAGGGCACTTCGGTTTAGTGCAGGAATTCTTAATATTGCACATTCCTCTCGGACGGAAGGTGCTGGAACTGCCGGTGATTTAACGAGTGATGACGAGTGTTATTCAAAACAACACATTATCACTCAAGCACAAAAAGATAGAACATTCATGTCTGCACGTTGGCAAAATTGAATTAATTAAAGTTTAAAGGAAGTGAGAAATGTTTGATATGTTCATCACGTGGAAATGATATTACCGAGTTGCATTATGTGATATGTTTCGCCTAGACGTCTCGTCTACAATTTAGTCTAGACAAGACGTACTATTTTTTATTTTATATATCAATATTGCGGGCGCGGGACGCGTCATGCATAATCTCGCTATCAGTCCGCGGGCCGCATGAAATAGCTCTGCGGGCCGCAGTTGGCCCGCGGGCCGCAGGTTGCCGACCCCTGTTGTAGGTCATGTAGTTGCTTACCATAGTCGACAAAATGGCGAGACCCAATCAGTGTAGCTCCGACGAAAGCGAAGAGGAAGAGAATTTCAGCTTCGTGTACGTTACGTATTAGTAGCAGTGTTCCTTTTGACAACACGCCCATTTGCATGTCTCAAGTTGATGCTATAACCATAGCGTCAAAACAAAGAAAGAGTGCTGACTGGTCTAATGTGACGATTGGTATTTATACTGATACAATGCGTCATATTATCAAATGTGTATCATTGTTCGGCTTCCTGGAGAATTGCATTCTTGCTAGAGTTCAACATAACAATACATCGAATTATCGATTCATCGCAATAGTCGATGAGATGATGCAATACTATCGTTAGTAGACTGAACTATCGATAGTTATCGTCCATAGTTATATGTAAGTTATTTGTATGGTCGAGTTATTTGCTACAATATAAATAAACATGTTTTCCAAAAATATGAAATAATTTTTATTTACTTGTCGACCTAACATCAACAATCGTCCACTAGAGCAGCGTCATTCACGGATTCAACATTTTTAGTCAATACACTCGAAGGCCACGCGATGGCGCTACCCGTCAATTACGGTTTGCTACTGTTTTCCTGGCTGTTCGCTATATAACGAAACGCAATACTATCGCGAGAGTTATGCAACTATAGTCACCCCTATTTTTTACAGCCTAAAAAAAGCCTCGCCTTAGTATACACGGCACGGCTCGTTTGTTAATGTCTAACACACACCCGCGCACGCACGCACGCACGCACGCACGCACGCACGCACGCACGCACGCACGCACGCACGCACGCACGCACGCACGCACGCACGCTCCCACGCACGCACGCACGCACGCACTCACAGCTAATTGAATCAAACATAAAATTAGACTTACATATTACACTACTCATATAAAATGTGTGTTAGTACACTGACACTTTCCAAAATCAGCTGACAATGTTGTTATGAAGAATCGCATAATTTGCTTTCAACTGTCAGTTGTATATCGAAAGATAGTCGGCTTTAAGCAATGGTTGCTTCAGTATGTTAGTTTGGTATACAACATTCTGAAACTACGCGTGCACACCCCTAGTATCATTCAATAAGTGTATATTATTGTATATAATGATACTTTGTATTCAACTATTACATAAAATAGACACAAGAAAATATAATGCAACAACCAAATTACAATTACGTTACTATTTGATACACAGCAGAAAAAAACATTCACATAACATTAAACAATAGTGCAGTATTAAGCTAAATGCCAACGCGATATCTATAAAATACTGGGGGTAAACTTGAACATACCCACCATTAAATAATATACATAGCTAATGTTAAAGATGATACCAAATAAGTACTAAGCTCCCAAAATGCGTGTGTAACAAAGCATTTCATAAGCAACGTCGTCACTGTGAACACAATAAATGCGTGTAGAGTGTTTTAAGCGGCACACTTCTGTTTCTGGCTGTATCTTTGAGCCCACGGTTCCGCGAGGTTTATGATAGCTGCGACCAATGACAAGGAACCGATCACAAAGAATGAGTCGTCCCACTGCCCCGTGACATCTCGCAGGAACCCTGAAGAAAACATGTGCATCTGAGTAAACTACATATGTACTTATATTTTCGATAAAACATGTTCTCTTTAGTCTAACTTGTAACAATAATAATGGGACAAGGATCCTCCAGCGAATAAGCTTCGAGCTTAAATAAAAGCAGTATATGAATTATATTTAATGTTGAGACAATATTAGCTTAGTGTAACAAGTTGTACCTATCAGCAAAATAATACACAGAAATTCTAAACAACACTTTTTTATTTCAATCTTTGGCTGGGTACACCAAAATATGTTGTTTTTTTCACCTACGCTATTATTTATAACTTCGGTTTAACATTTGTCTATCTTGTGACAAACGCATTATATGTTATTTTTCTTGCGTTTGTAATGCAGATCAAGTGTTTCGGCCCGTAATCATAACATTTGTAAGGTAAATGTTGGCATTGACTCACCTATGAGGACAGCAGAACCCAAATAAATTCCTCCTGATATGCTGCGAATAAAAAAAAGATACTACTCGTTAATGATCTTTCGTTGAAGAAAAACATGCGCGCGCGCACTTAAATAACACATCGATACGGGTGTTCTTTAAAATCACTGTGCGTGAATCTTAGTAATTGACAGTAAAAAAGACCGTTGATCCGATTACAATAAACGACAATATATATATATATATATATATTTAATATATTTAGAATCACGGTCTGATATATATATATATATATATATATATATATATATATATATATATATATCAGTGATTCTAAATATCAGATTCTAAATATCAGTGATTCTAAATATATTATATATATAAATATATATATATTGTCGTATATTATATATATATATATATACTATTTAAGAAATAGTATATTTATATATAAACATACTATTTCAGTCGTTGATTATAAACATATATATATATAAATATATATATATATATATATATATATACTATTTCAGACCGTGACTCTAAAAAGACAGACCTGTACAAGACACCGACCGCGACTGGGAGGTTTGCAGTTCCTAATTCTTCGGCGATCAGGACTGGAGCTAACACAACCGCCGTGCCAGAAAAGAAGCCACATAACCCAGACATAATGGCCAGGTACACGTATTGTCTCACGATCGGACACAGACATATCACGATTCCGTTGGCAAGTGTCGCTGCCTGGTATATGTATTTCTTCTTTATGATGTTGAAATCGGAGAAGATACCGAAGAGGAAGCGGGATGCTCCACTGCAAATGCCCATGATGGATACGAGGAAGACAGCGTCGAATTTCGAGATACCAATGTCAGTGGCATACGGACAAATTATGATAATGCAAATCATAAAGCTGGTGTCAGAAATAGGCATTGTTAAAGCGTATACATATAGAAGCGGATTCTTTAGTATGTTCCATTGAGACGGAACTTTCTGTAAAGGTGTATCATCGGGACTGATCTTGATGACTCTTCGAGTGTCCATACCAATCACCGATGAAGTGCATACTTCCGTATTTGTACACGCAGTTGTGTCAGAAGTTGACATATTGCTTCCTCCAGTTCTCAGTTTGCCAGAATCTAATTTAGTTATAGCGCCGTCATAATCCTGCGGAACTACACACACATCCATACTAGTAGTATTAGACACGTCTTCCGCAGACACGGGAATGCTGTCAGCAGTTTGTGTTACCAGTCCGGAATTTTTGTCCTGACGACGAATGTGTTGTCTCAAAGACAATTTTCTTTGAAAATCGTAGAATTCTGGCGGCCGAAAGAGAATTCCTGCTGCGGCGATATGAAACGACAATCCGCCGATGATGAGAAGGGTACCCTGTAATCCGTAAATGTCCAGGCAGTATTTAATCAGTGGCGGAAAACAGAAACCCCCCATAGAAGAGGCTGAGAAAGTTATTCCGTTGGCAAGTGCTCTTCGTTTTTGAAAATAGGTGCCAGCAATTACAATGCTCGGTCCATAGCACAGTCCAGCTCCGACACCTGAAACAAATACAATGTGTACCTTAATCTCATTTGGGTGGACACATTGTAACAGCTTTATAAAAATCCAAGGAACACTGGTGTGGTAGATATAATGGTATCATTACATTCTAGTTTGTTCTACCAAATTATGCAACTATGCAATGGCTACACAAGACACGGTTATATATTCTGGCATGTACGTACCTACTAGAATTCCGTAACTTATATATACCATCCAAAGTTTCTGAAGAAATGCGATCAATACATAGCCAATGTTCAGGATTAGACCGCCCATGAAGATAACTCGTCTTGCACCAAATCGTTTGGACAGAAGATTGGCTGGTGTCACTGGACAATAAAGACATCATAGTGAGACAATATAGACAATCCATTGCATGTTCAAAGGAATCCCAATTAAACATATTATTATTATTGTTACTAACATTTATATAGCGCCATATATCCGGGTCCAGCCCGTTCATAGGCGCGTACACACATTATAAAATGTACATGTAATCATAAGAAAAGTTAAATATATATAAAAATTATATATATATATATATATATATATATATATATATATATATATATATATATATATATATATATATATATATATATATATATATATATATTAAATGAATAAACGGTAAACGTAATTAAAATTAATTAAAATATATAAAATAATAAATACATAATTAAATAGATAAAAATATAAAATATGTGTCCATAAAAAATTTTTTTAAAGCACAGTTCCTCAGTGGAAATAAGCCAGCTTAAATAAATGAGTTTTAAGGAGAGTCTTGAACTTAGTTAGATTGTCTATATTTCGCATGTTTTCGGGCCAAGAGTTCCAAAATGTTGGTCCGGACACCGAGAAAGCTCGCTTGCCATAGCCCTCTAGGTTGTAACGCTGAACTACCAGCAGGTGCAGATCAGCAGATCGAAGGTTGCGGGTGGGCAAGTAGGGTGTTATAATATCTCGTATATATCCTGGTGCAAGGCCATGCAAGGCGGTAAATACGACGATCAGTAGTTTATACTGGACCCGCCAGCGAACGGGAAGCCAGTGCAGCCCGATCAACACAGGAGTTATGTGCTGGTGCTTTCGCCGTCTTGCGATCAGTCTGGCCGCCGAATTCTGCACCATCTGCAGCTTGTTCACGAGAGCCTCCGTGATGCCGTACAACACTGCGTTGCTGTAATCCAGTCGTGATATCACTAGGGCGTGGACTAGATTCTTACACGCATCAGTAGTAAAACAATGTCTAATCTTTGAAATAGCGTAAAGATGATAGTACGCTGCCTTGCACATGCGCGACACGTGTGACGACATTGTTAGTCCGCAGTCGATCGTAATCCCGATGTTGCGGATGGTCGGTGATGGAACAATGTTACATCCGCATACATTAACACACGAGACGTCTTGCAGGTGTTTACGATTTGGTGCCGTGATGATAATAGCCTCGATCTTGTTATCATTCAGCAGAAGATTGTGATCAGACATCCACTGCCTCGCTTCTTCCATGCATCGCTCGATGCGATCAACCGCATCAGTAGCTTCTCCATCCCGCGTTCCACTCAGATCGACATATATTTAGGTATCATCTGCATAAAGATGGTATTGTAGGTTATGCTTCCTGAAGATAGCACCCAATGGCAAAGTGTAAATGGAGAAAAGAATTGGGCCCAGCACAGACCCTTGTGGGATTCCAGATTCGTTCAACGTTTTCTGGGAGTAGTGGCCACCAATGCAAACTGTCTGAGTTTTGTTCGACATATAGGACTCCAGCCATTTCAGTGCAGTGCCTTGAATGCCTATGCTGCGCAGTTGGCTGATTAACATCGAGTGGTCAACGGTGTCAAACGCCGCGCTCATATCGAGCAGCACTGCCAGCTCACCTTTCCTTCTGTCAAGAGAATGGAGATGGTCATTCTGGGTGCGCACCAGCGCTGTCTCAGTACTGTGATGTTGCCTGTATGCACTGGAAAGTATCCAACACGTTGTTGTTGTCTGGGTGCTGGCGAAGTTGGACTGCTGGGTGTTTAACAGTCCTTTCAAAGTAGAGTCGTATTGTTGCGACAGGTCTGCAATGTTGTTGCACGGACTTGTTACCAGGTATGAAAGTTCAAATTTTGATATGAATTTCGTTGAGATAATTGCAGCATATTTGCGATAGGAAATTTGCTTCTTCATTCGGTCCGGCTTTGGTGCTTGGAGCAGGCAGTGAACAGCGTGGTGATCGGTGAGCAGGAACCCCACCGTCACTGACGTCACAACGTGGTGATCGGTGAGCAGGGACCCCACCGTCACTGACGTCACAGCGCTTCCAGAGGAAGGCGTGATTACGAGGTCCAGAATATTGCCGATGGTATGTGTCGGATTACGAACGTGCTGCCGCAAGTTGGCGGCATGCAGAATATCAGAGAAATCGTTTGAGTCTTTATTTCCTGCCTTTCCATAGTGGATGTTAAAATCGCCCAGGATTATTAGTCCAGTCAACTGTGCAGTAAAACATTCGAGGAGATTGGTGAACTCGGCCATAAACGTTCTGAAAGAGATTCCGCGTCGGCTCGTGGATGGAGGTCTGTAAACGAGTAGTAGCCTGGTGACACTTGATGGTGTGCCGAACATCACCTCGAGGCACTGGAATGATGATGCTGGCCATGGTTGCGAGAAGATCATGTTTATACACGACTTGTATAAACACCGACTCCCCACCCCGTCGGTCGGACCGAGGTAGGTGGACGAAACTGTATCCCTTCGGGGTCAGCTTGCTGGGGTTTGCGCTATCATTTGGGTCATCGGTCAGCCACGACTCTGTAAGCGCGATGATATCAAGATCATGTTCACATATATAATTGTTGATGAAATCCGTCTTATTTCTGATGGATCTTGCATTAAGCAGAGCAAGGTTTGTGCAGTTCAGAGGATTGGATGATCATTTCAGAGTAATCAGGTTGTCATGCATTTGTGAGGATGTGTGCATTCCGTTTGCTGCGTGCTTAGGCATTGGTCGATGACCGATCACAGTGGGGATACAGTGTTGTTTATGTCCACCTTGGCAGCCGCGCTTAGTTGGAGGTCTCGCGGCAATGCCGAGTTCACGTAATATGTTCCATGTACTGGCATCCAATCGTGACGGGTTGGAATGTTTGTCTTGGGCCAGTTGACAAGCAGTGTAGGTGTACTGGGCTTGGTCTTGTTCTGCCATGCTTGACCAGATACAGCCATTTTACACTGCCACTGAAGCGTGACGGCCGATCTGCAGGAGGGTTGGTACTGCCAACTGGTTGTCGTCAAGCCTGACTGATTACCAATTCAGCAATGCAAGTAAAATACCAGTTCATAAAAACCATTAAAACTCACAGATGTGCTGCACTTGTAGAAAATTGTCCGTCGAACTGCAGTCCAAGTATACTAACTAACACCACTGTTGAAAAAATATCGATGTCAGGCACCCACGACATATACACATCATGATATTATACAGCTCGTGTACGGTGCAGCCAAGTAACCGCAACCACAACACATATGCACCGCTCAGATCATGGCTACGAAGTTGGATATGGCTAGAGAATCGATTGTATAACCACTTAATCAGTGTTTTATGATGAACGACTTCCGCCTGTGTTCCGAATAATATTATATTAATTAATTAATTTGATAATCGTGGAGTTACGAAGATCGTTGGTCTTGTTTTGAGATGAATTGTTGGCCTCAACTTTCCTTAGTTTAACATAACCCATCCAGTATGTTAGCGTTCCTTACTCACTTATTTACTTACTTACTTATTTACTTACTTATTTTCTTAGTTCGGAGAGAAATGGATGTAACAAATCCGATTATCCTTTGTAGAATTGAAAAGCCTGAACCCCGACCTTTGTGCACTGGCAACGGATAATAAATGGCATTTACTAACTCGTGACCCTGACTTATGATAGAAATCATGCTAGTCCTTTTGGTAGATTGTAACCCATGCTCACCTGTCAGGTACAACACGCATATCATAATGGCGGGAATCCACGTAATTTCTTCAGCTGAAGCATCGAACCTCTCTTGAATCTCGTTGAAGAGAACCCCAAATGTATTGGCACATGCGCCGCCGACGAGGAAGTGGATTGTAAAAGCGCCTGTGTTTAAATATCATAAAATCATCAGGTGAAACCGAGTTGACAACATCATGCATTACTACTGGTGACATATAAAAACAGTTTATACGAACGATTAATTGGACAATTGGTCGGGCGACACCGTTTCATCTGACCATTTGGTCAATCGCTAGTGTAAACACCCTTGCGAGAGCAATTAGCAAAACGAATGTGTGGCTTCGATTGTGATGCCCGAATTGAGCTAGCTTCATGTCGGGCGTCTCTCGACCAACAGTTTGAAACAGTAGCCAATCAGCGACCGTCGCGACCGACATCTTAATTACGCGTCATGACCTTTCATCAAAACTAACATGTGTATTGGCACCAGTCAATAGGTCGTACTGCTCGTGTGAACACGCACATGCTTCATTTTGCGCTTTTTCATGCGACGCAGTCTCGACCGATCAACCGTGCCATAAATCGCTCGTGTACACTGGCATTTAACCTGTTTACGGCGTACGATAGGTCGATCACGGGATTCTTGTGCAGAAGTTGTTGGACTTAAAAAAATATGTAAAATTGACCCAACATAGTCAAAAATGCTTGACATTAAATGTTTCTTTGGGAATTTTGCTGGTACACGCAGCAGATAGCGAAGACTGAAGGTGCTCAAGGAAACGTTCTTGCTCAATGCTGTTTATAATCTGCATAAATGAACAACCGGTACATCCAAACACCAGAAGTTTCCTATATGCCGATGATCTCTGCATTACATCCCTGGAACAATCGTTCGAAAAAGTGGAACACTGCCTCACTGAAGCACTCGATGGATTAACCAATTACTATGTCGTCAGCCATCTGCGGGCAAATCCAGAGAAGACGCAAATCAGTGCGTTTCATCTTAACAACAGAGATGGAAACAGGCAGCTGAATGCCAGCTGGAATGGGAGAAAACTTACTTACAATCCCAAGCTATTATACACAATAAAGGCAAAGGTAGGAGCCAGGACCAATATCCTCAGGAAGTTGTCCAAACAAATCCAAAAGGGGAACACACCCGGGTACCAGCAGCTGAATATGCCTGTCCTGTATCGGGCTGCTCTACACATGCCAAGAAGATGGATTGAGTCCCCAACATGGCCTGTAGAGCTATTATAACAACTAGAGAGAATCAAGCAGGAAAGTGACCTTCGGCACCACATATTCCAACATGAGCCCGCACCGAAGAGTTTGAAGTCCAGGAACAGCTTCCTTCATGTTGTTAGGCCCCTGGATGGAAGACCACACTGTTGTAGAATAGATGATTGATCACGTACCTGCAATCAAGACCTCACACAGTGTATCGTGACCCCGACGAGCCAGAGAGCCATGGCCAACTTGTCAACGTCACACCGTGCTCAGGACTGGTGTTGTTTGCTGCAGAGACACGATGCATAATTGGGGGTTATAACCAGGATGCCACTATTAATTTTTTCTGTGGAGAGGATCCCCAAACGATGGATAATCTAATAGAATGCCCCCTCCTACCAGATCCACGCAGACCAGACGACTGGGCAGTGTAAAACTCCTGTGCCAGAACCTGTGTGCTGCAGTGGCGGGGAAAGTGTAGGGACACGAGAAGAAGAACGGGTCTTTAGCGCTTGAGACTATCAAAGTCATGAGCTGTATTGGTAGAATATGAAGCCTTTCATGCCCAACAGTAGTGTTACTCCAAATGATTCGAATCGAAGGCCAGTCGTAACCGAGACCATTCGTGTAATAATTCATGTCAGAGTTGATTCGTACTGAAGCCCATTCTTACGTAAAGCAAGTTTTAATTCAGCATATAATGTGGATAATTGCACAAGATCACTAATCTGGTGCAGAAGAAAGCGTAGGCAACTGCATAGCACTAGCTCCCACTAGTACAAACTGATGTAACGAACGGGGTTAAGTAGCCACGTACAATTGTTGTAAAGTTTGCGTTCTTCAAGGATCGCGAATGGCTTCTAAAGAAAGCGCGACTTGTCAAGCCGAAAGGAATATTCCTCATCGAAGAAAACTCACTGATAGTTGTCCAAAAACGAAGGGAAGTATGCGTATATATATTTTGACAAATTCGATGTCGGGGATCGCAACTGACTGTGAGCACGTGAACAACTACAGTACGTGGTATATGACATATATTATAACATATGTAATGCTTCTACATTGCATATACTTTTGGAATCGTTTATGATTTGGCAACATTATTTTTAGTATGTTAACGGTACCTTTTCTGAAAAATAGTACACATTTATTTACAATGTGTTGCTGTATACAATGCGTTTTTTCTACAATTATTTATGTTACAGTTGTATTTTGTAATGTACAATAGTGTGTCAACCATTGCTCTAATGTAATAGTTTCAATATATTTTGTATTTATTACGTATGCAGTTGGTTTTCACCAAGTTTGTAAAATTATCGCGCGCCATTACATAATTCACTGATGTATGATCGGGTCCGCATTCCTTTGCCGTTCGAATTCATTTGCAAACTGTTTTAATAACGAACGTAACAGTCGCCTGGGCACCCCACCCACCCCTCAAACATGTAATTCTCCGTAACGCTTACCCTGAGAGGCCCCTACCCCCTGAGCGTGACGTACTTTAAAGATGGACCACAACTGACATCATCAGCACGATAAACATTCTGAATAAATTTTTTTTTTACAACTTTTCGAAAAAAAACAATCCGTACTTTTTGTGTACTGGTGGGAATAAAGTACCACCAAACTGCGCAGTACAACTGTCTAACTTGTCGTTATAAATTAATTACAAACAATTATTAATTTCACATAACTTGCATACGAATTGTAAACCATTGCCCACATCTCCACATGCACCTTAGGCAAACCTAACGTTAAATCGTATCTTCCTTATCACTTTCCTCGCACATTAAATAGTACTCGAAAATTCGTTTGCAAGGTTGCTATAAAAAGTTACAAATTTGCATTTACATTAATGCATTTTATCATTTTATTTATTTTTCATTTATTATAAAATGAGTATCGTTTCAGGCCGTAGTGATTTCCTCCACATGTAGTGAGTTCCTCCACATGTGGATTCCATGCATGTAGAAATGTTGACATTGTGGAAAGAATAGGCGCCTGGAGATACATATGTACACTTCTCTATACAGTAGGCGATTTGCTACTATTTTTTTTTATAAAATCTATAGGTTTAGTATTTGTTTCTAATCTAACAATCTGACATTTTCCTGAACGGAATGCCATCTGCCATTCTTGTTCCCATGCTGCTTATTTATTTAAATCATCTTGTAGTTGATTTATGCCATTTCTGGTTTGTACTTTTCAATAAATGATAGTATAATCTGCAAAAAGTCGTACGTTTGATGTTATAGTATCAGGGAGGTCTTTTGGGTAAACAATATAGAGAATTGACGCAGATATGTGTGATGTCCCTATAAACGTAGGTGTCTACCTTGAAATAAAAATAGTAAAACTTAAAAATGAGTGATTGCCCATTTGACATTTCAAAGGCCAAACTCTTTTGCAAAGCTCATGTGCTGCCGAAAGTCCAGCAAAAACGTTCGGCGTGTCATGACAAAATTTATGTTGACAATATACATCATTGGCGGTCAGTGTGCGTGTTATACAGGTGTAGTAAAAGTGAAAAACTCGATGGTTTTTGCAGAACTCGATCGATCTCGCAGCAAGAACTCGACGACTTTCACAGAACTTGACGGTTTTTGACGGACTCGACATCATTCTGTTGTTAGTTTAGCTGATTCATTCAGCTCACTCCATTGTCATTTAGTTAATCTCTGTTAAAACATCTTAAACCATTCCACTCATATAATTGATGAGTGTGTGTTCTGTGGTTAAGGGCGCCATCTGTTGGGTGTCTGCAGTAATGCACCAATGAGTGTCTAGTTGAGACACATTTTACCTTGGCATGTTACTCCTCAGAATTACAGAGCACTGTGTCTGCAAGCGCATTACTCCAGTAACAATGGTTTATGCCACAATTTGGTCATTTAGCAGACGCTCGTATTCAGAGCGACTACAACAAGTTCATTCAATCTAAGTTGGTAAAATAACTACAGGTCGAAATAATTACAGTTCGTTTTTATAACAAGCAAGTTTTTTTTCACAAAAATAGTCGTTAATAGCCATTACAGTGCCTGATAAGAAGATTTTAAAGAACATTTTCAGTTGTTATTTAAAACACTGCGCTGCATGCAGTTTGATGATCATGTGACTTAATAGTGTGACCGAAATTACGAAATTCTGCAATGACACGGAATAAAAGGCGGTTGGCCGACTTGCCCCGGGGGCGGACTAGTCCCTCTCTCCCCTTCGTGTTCCTTTACCGTTATATTTGCCACGGATACAAGGGGGGTCTAAGACCCCCATTCGTGGCCTAGGGGGTCTTGAGACCCCTAAAACCCCGCTGGATCCACTGCTGGGCATGGCAGCCTATTTATTATGTCTGCAACAGACGCATTACACATGGTAGAACGTCTGCGCATTGAGGGTAGCTACTTGGAGGATTACCCAACTTTGTAGATTAAGGTGTTCTGCAATCATTTGGGCCTGGCTTACTAGTTCATAGGGATACCCACAAGCCAGTCCATGAGGTGACAGTAGTGGCGAGTCTGTCTCCAGCACTATCCGGTACAGGTCAATACGACATGCTAGCTCACCAAACCCTGCTGAACTGGAGAGCATCAGGAGTGATGGGCTAACCCATCATGTGGACCGCTTATGTAAGCATGACTCGTAGAGCCATGATGATATGGCCAGTCTAGACCGGGTACCGTTTCTTACTCTTAAACAGCATGACTAGCTCCTCGAAGGTGGGTTGGGGAACTGTCCTCCGCGTTCCCTCGACGAGACTGTTCGTTGAGTTCGCCCAATTGGTGAAATGAGGGGCAAACTCTCCAATTCCTCTCTCCTATAAGGAGTATTGTTGCAGGTGGGCCATCAGTGGTACCCGCCCTCCAAACTGTTGCTTACACAGCCAGCAAGCAGTGTCGGGGTGGAAACTCCATGGTAAGTGGAGCCCCTCCACATGCTGTCTCATATTAGTAGTAGTTTCATCACACAAGTTACAGGTTCGCCGTCCACTACGCATTCTCCTCCTTTTAGAAGGTGGCGAAGCACTCTTGCCCGATTGACGGACCTGTAGTGGATGGTGCAACAGCTCTGTCCCATGTCTCTGCAACTGTCGTTCCGTGACGCTGATATGCCAGGTGGGAGTCAGGCCAGAGGACTTGCTCCGAGGTCGTTTCCTCCTCTGTCGACGCCTCCCACGCTTTGCTGGTGTCGCCTTCACTGTCATTGGTGAACCCTGCACAGTGGGGGTTACCGTAGAGCACTGGGCCTGACTATTCCCCTGGTAACGTGTCCTATGTCAATCTTCTGATGGTACTGCGCCATTCACGAGCTGCTATGAAGGCGACCACAAGTTTCTCAATCAAGACCTTGAGATAAATATATGGTATTTGTCTCAGTGTTTTAACATTAGGAAGTCCGAATAAGATCTCCTCTGGCATGCATAGTTCCCGACCTGGTAACAACACATTAGGTGTGAACCCAGTACTCCTGTTAACTGTGGCTCGTATACTCATGCCTAATGTTGGCAAATGCTTGTCCCATTGAGTCACTTTATCGACAAGATAGCACCATTATTTTGTAGTGCTCTACTTGACCATTTGAACCGGAAAGATAAGGTTTAGTCCGAGTCTTCTTGACTTCTAACAGTTTGCATAGGTCAGTAAACAGCTGACTTTCAAAGTTTCCACCTTGGCCGGTGTGTACCTGCAGAGGTGTTCCAAATCTGTTCACTTGTCGTAAATGGCCCTAGGATGTCCACATGTACACGTTCTCCAGGGACCCCTGTTTGGTAATGGAGTAATGGTGCTCGCTGTGGTCGGCCCCTTTGCTTAGGTGACATACAGCACACGTCTCCACGAATAGCCGGCAGTCGCGACGCATGAAGGGCCAGTAAAAGTTCTTGCGCATCTTTGTATAAGTTTTCTCTTCGCCCCTGTTACCCCAGTATGGTTATCATGGGTCATCTAGAAAACTTCCTGTCTCAATGCATGGGACACTATCAACTTAAGTGTGGTAGAACCAACCTCCTCCTCCCAGCGATAGTACAAGATGCCATCCTGTATGTGGACCTGATCTTAACATGCGGGTGCCGTTTCCCTGGAGTTGGAGGTCGTTTCCTGTCGGGGATTCCCCGTTTAACCAGGTAATCACTGGCTGCAATTCGGAATCTCGTAACTGAGAATACCGCAGTTCCTGTGAACTGTATCGAGCCATGTAATTGGAGTCGATATGACCGCCTCCTACTGTCCCATCACATTCATCAGGGGGATTCAGTTGTCTCACAGTGAGTTCACCTACATAGTCAACATCCTTTTCACATTTCCCCACTGATCGTTTAACCTTGTACAATAGAGACATCCACCATAAGGCAAGGAACTGACTTCTCTGCCGAACTAATAGCAGTAGCACTCTGGAAATTTTTCTGGGATTCGCGACAATCCATCAGCATTTGAATGCCAAACCCCTTGTCTATGCTGTATGGTTATAGTGTACTGGGATAGTTCCTAAAGCCACCTACGAGGCTGGCCTACAGGATTTTTGAATTAAAATAACTACGTCAATGACCCATGGTCAGTTCGCAAAATGAACTCCCGACCAAGCAAGTAATGTTTATAGTGACGTGTGAATATCTCTATTGCCAACAGTTCTTTCCTTGTGGTGCAGTATCGTCGTTGTACTAGCGTCAAAGTATTTGAAGCAAAGTAGACAGGGCGCTCTATTCCACCCTGAATCTGATACAAGGCTGCCCCAATTGCTACATCAGAGGCATCTGTATCCACAATGAACAAATCTGGGTTATTGGGAAATGCCAGCACTGGCGTGGTTGTCATATCCTGCTTCAACTTCTGAAACGCTATTTCACATGCATCGGTCCACACAAAGGGCTCATTGGGCTTAGTTGGTGCATGCAGTGGTTTCATTGTTTCATATAGCCCCTGAATGAACTTTCTGTGATAGTTCACAAATCCTGTGAACTTACTCATTTGAAGAGCATTCTTGGGTTGTGGCCAGTTCAATAAACCCTGGATGTGGTCATCGGTAACAGACACTCCATCACGAGATACGTTGCGGCCGAGGAAGCGGACCTCAGTGCTAAGAAGGGAGCACCTTTTATGATTCAGCTTCAAATTATGCACTTCGAATCTCTGGAGAACAATCTCCAGATTTTCAAGAGACTCCTCAAAGCTCTTTCCCGGCACAATTACATCATCTAGATAGACAAATACCTTGCTCCACGCTATACCACACAAGACGAGGTGCATAACTCTTTGAAACGTCGCGGGTGCATTGCATAAGCCCTGAGCCATTCTGATATGTTCAAACAGACCATACTTAGTCAGGAATGCAGTCTTATGACTATCACGGTTATCAACCAGTATTTGCCAATAACCCGAGGCCAGATCTAATGTATGAAACCACAAAGTTCCTGCCAGTGTATCAATGCACCCTTCAATCAGTAGCAGTGGATATGCATATTTTACAGTTTTGATATTCAATTGCCAGTAATCAACTGTATACCTCACTTTCCCGTCCTTTTTCCTTACCAAGACAGGTGCCGAAGCACAATCTGATGTGGATGGCTTGATAACCTGAGCCCCCGGCATGTCAGTTAATGTCTTCTCCTCCTCCTCCTCAAACTTTAATGGAGTGCGCCTCAGTCGTTCTCTGACTGGATCCTCATTATAAGTTCTTATACGATGGTTCAACAGAGTGAACTTTTCCAAAGCTCTACTATTCTTAGAGAACACACTAGCATACCTCAGTAACAAGAGTCCCAAAGCAATTTGTTCTCTAGTTGTAATATTTGTTTTAGCTTTCGCAAAAGTATCAACTAGGTGGGCTGGCATGTTAGACTCGACTTCCTTGAGTTGAGTCAGAATGCAAGTCTCATCAAGACTGTCATCCGGAATGAGTGACACTGCTACAGGCAATGGAGTGTTATTAATCATGTTATCTTCCTCCCATGGTGGTTCATCTCCTCCATGTGTGTTTTCACCCTATTTTAAGGTAACTGTGAGTCTATTATGACATCTAATTCAACAGCGTGGGTCAGTGTCTTTCGTGAGACAACCTGATTATTGGAGTCGTTAATGATCTCCATAACAACCGGCCCGTTTCCTCAATGAATGATACAAGATGGTATTATTAACTAATTTGTCACTCTTGGTGAGGTAACGTACTCATTGCAGACAGGGTTGGTGAAAATCACACAAACTCTATGTTGTGGTGGGATTGTAATATGTTGTGCTACTAATATTCTGCTCACATTATAGCACATTGTCGGGCCCTTTCTCATCAAAGCATGAACAGTGGTGCCATCTAGTGTTACAACGCTGTTATCTACACCCACGACGCTGTGGTGTTCCAATAGAAAATCGAGTACTAAAATACAATCATCTGTTATCGGTCCCACAACCATATCAATGTAATATATTTGTTTCTGTATTTTTATTGGTAACCCATTAATTAGGCAACACTGCATATATGAATAATTTTCCGCATTCTTGATAACTATGCCTCCTGAGGACATAGTAAGTGTCTGACCTAATGAGTCGATAAATGACTGGCTGACCATTGGCATCTGAGCCGCAGTGTCCACTACCATCAAAGTGTTTTT
The DNA here is from genome assembly GCA_963662155.1 of Lamellibrachia columna. NCBI lineage: Eukaryota > Metazoa > Annelida > Polychaeta > Sabellida > Siboglinidae > Lamellibrachia > Lamellibrachia columna. Next base: position 22,348,709 of record OY759262.1, read on the forward strand.
ACCATAAATAGTTGCTGGAATCAACAATGTGTGACCTGTGGCCGGACTTCTGACTAATGGTGAGGCATGTTTGACATCTGCCCCAGTGGTACTGTTATCATTTGAAGATGGGGAATCGAATTTGACCATTGTGCCAGTTATACTGTCGTCAATTGAAGATGGGAAGTCGAATTTGACTTTTATCCCAGTAGTACTGTCATTAATTGAAGACTGGAAGTCGAATTTTGACTTTTGTCCCAGTAGTACTGTCATCATTTGAATTGGGAGGTCAAATTGACTTTTGTCTCATGCGGCGGTTGGCCACTACCCCAAAAATGAAGTAGGGATGGGTGGATTCATGGCCAACTGGCTTCACCGATGACGGTGACTTATCCAGACCCCCTCCCCTTCGCGCGGAGGGGACGGAAATATTCCAAAGACTAGGGCTGGGATTACAACTATAGTAATATATTGCTTGATCCCGACTGTGATATTTTGACTGGGAGCGATCACTATCCTTCAAGGCACTGTTATTGTGGCTTTGTCTACGATGTGCACGTTCTCCTATATCATTCCTATACACGTCGACATTATTGCGGGAATCTTTTCTATCACTCTGGTGATTGCCCTTACGGTGGCTACGGGTTCGCCTAGGAATGTGGCGCCTGTGACCTCGTCGATACGCATGAGTATCTTCGGAGTATGTACTACTTCAGGAGCCACTATTTGTACTGCTCCAACGACGATGCCTCCGATTTGGTGGTTTCCCTTGTGGGTCACGACGATGCAAGGTGTTGGAGCATTCCCTAGCAAGGTGGCATTCCCGGAACACTCAAAGCAAGTTAGGGGGACGGGGAGCGGCGCCTCTTATTGGCACAGTCCCGTGCTCGGTGCCGCCGTCCACCGCATGTAAAGCACGTGCCACTTGTTGGTTTAGCATCTAGCTTTGGGGATATAGTAACTGCCTCACTAACACCGTAGTATTCGATCTACTACGGTAGTCTCCATAGTCAGAGACAGACACAGCGTCATAGACAAAGGCAGAAACAGACACAGCGACAAAGACATAGGCAGAAAAAGAAACAGCGACAGAGACACAGGCAGAGACAGGCACAGTGACATAGACATACGCATAGACAGACACAGCGACACAGACATAGGAAGAGACAGACACAGCGACAGAGACATAGGCAGAGACAGAGACAGGGACATAGACATAGGAAAAGACAGCGACAGAGACATAGGCAGAGACAGACACAGCGAGAGAGACATAGGGAGTGACATAGACATATGCAGAGACAGACACAGCGACACAGACATAGGAAGAGACAGACACAGCGACAGAGACATAGGCAGAGACAGAGACAGGGACATAGACATAGGAAAAGACAGCGACAGAGACATAGGCAGAGACAGACACAGCGAGAGAGACATAGGCAGAGACAGACACAGCAACATAGACATAGGCAGAGACAGACACAGCAACATAGACATAGGCAGAGACAGATACAGCGACATAGACATAGGCAGTGACAGAAACAGCGAGAGAGACATAGGCAGAAACAGACACAGCGAGAGAGACATAGGCAGAGACATACACAGCGACATAGACATAGGCAGAGACAGACACAGTGATATAGACATAGGCAGTGACAGACACAGCGAGAGAGACATAGGCAGAGACAGACACAGCGACATAAACATAGGCAGAGACAGACACAGCGACATAGACATAGGCAGTGACAGACACAGCGAGAGAGACATAGGCAGAGACAGACAAAGCGACATAGACATAGGCACTGACAGACACAGCGAGAGAGACATAGGCAGAGACAAACACAGTGACATAGACAGAGGCAGTGACAGACACAGCGAGAGAGACATAGGCAGAGACAGACACAGCAAAATATACATAAGTAGTGACAGACACAGCGAGAGATACATAGGCAGAGACAGTCACAGCGACATAGACATAGGCAGGGACAGACACAGCGAGAGAGACATAGGCAGAGAGAGACACAGCAGCATAGACATAGGCAGTGACATACACAGCGACATAGGCATAGGCAGTGACAGACACAACGAGAGAGACATAGGCAGAGAGAGACACAGCAACATAGACATAGGCAGAGACAGACACAGCGACATAGACATTGGCAGTGACAGACACAGCGAGAGAGACACAGGCAGAGACATACACAGCGACATAGACATAGGCAGTGACAGACACAGCAACATAGACATAGGCAGAGACAGACAGAGAGAGAGAGAGAGAGACATAGGCAGAGACAGACACAGCGAACGAGACATAGGCAGAGACAGACACAGTGACATATACATAGGCAGAGACAGACACAGCGACATAGACATAGGCAGAGACAAAGACAGCGACATAGACATAGGCAGAGACAAAGACAGCGACAGAGACATAGGCAGAGACAGACACAGAGAACGAGACATAGGCAGAGAAAGACACAGCAATATAGACATAGGCAGAGACAGACACAGCAACATAGATATAGGCAGAGACAGACACAGTGACATAGATATAGGCAGAGACAGACACAGCGACACAGACATAGGAAGAGACAGAGACAGCGACATAGACATAGGCAGAGACAGACACAGTGACATAGACATAGGCAGAGACAGACACAGTGACATAGACATAGGCAGAGACAAAGACAGCGACATAGACATAGGCAGAGATAAAGACAGCGACAGAGACATAGGCAGAGACAGACACAGCGACATAGACATAGGCAGAGACAGACACAGCGACACAGTAATAGGAAGAGACAGACACAGCGGCATATACATAGGCAGAGACAGACACAGCGACATAGACATAGGCAGAGACAAAGACAGCGACATAGACATAGGCAGAGACAAAGACAGCGACAGAGACATAGGCAGAGACAGACACAGTGAACGAGACATAGACAGAGACAGACACAGCAACATAGACATAGGCAGAGACAGACACAGCGAAATAGACATAGGCAGAGACAAAGACAGCGACATAGACATAGGCAGAGACAAAGACAGCGACAGAGACATAGGCAGAGACAGACACAGCGAGAGAGACATAGGCAGAGACAGACACAGCAACATAGACATAGGCAGAGACAGACACAGCGACATAGACATAGGCAGTGACAGACACAGCGAGAGAGACATAGGCAGATACAGACAAAACGACACAGACATAGGCAGTGACAGACACAGCAACATAGACATAGGCAGAGACAGACAGAGAGAGAGAGAGAGAGACATAGGCAGAGACAGACACAGCGAACGAGACATAGGCAGAGACAGACACAGTGACATATACATAGGCAGAGACAGACACAGCGACATAGACATAGGCAGAGACAAAGACAGCGACATAGACATAGGCAGAGACAAAGACAGCGACAGAGACATAGGCAGAGACAGACACAGAGAACGAGACATAGGCAGAGAAAGACACAGCAATATAGACATAGGCAGAGACAGACACAGCAACATAGACATAGGCAGAGACAGACACAGTGACATAGACATAGGCAGAGACAGACACAGCGACACAGACATAGGAAGAGACAGAGACAGCGACATAGACATAGGCAGAGACAGACACAGTGACATAGACATAGGCAGAGACAGACACAGTGACATAGACATAGGCAGAGACAAAGACAGCGACATAGACATAGGCAGAGATAAAGACAGCGACAGAGACATAGGCAGAGACAGACACAGCGACATAGACATAGGCAGAGACAGACACAGCGACACAGTAATAGGAAGAGACAGACACAGCGACATATACATAGGCAGAGACAGACACAGCGACATAGACATAGGCAGAGACAAAGAGAGCGACATAGACATAGGCAGAGACAAAGACAGCGACAGAGACATAGGCAGAGACAGACACAGTGAACGAGACATAGACAGAGACAGACACAGCAACATAGACATAGGCAGAGACAGACACAGCGAAGTAGACATAGGCAGAGACAAAGACAGCGACATAGACATAGGCAGAGACAAAGACAGCGACAGAGACATAGGCAGAGACAGACACAGCGAGAGAGACATAGGCAGAGACAGACACAGCAACATAGACATAGGCAGAGACAGACACAGCGACATAGACATAGGCAGTGACAGACACAGCGAGAGAGACATAGGCAGATACAGACAAAACGACATAGACATAGGCAGTGACAGACACAGCGAGAGAGACATAGGCAGAGAAATACACAGTGACATAGACACAGGCAGTGACATACACAGCGAGAGAGACATAGGCAGAGACAGACACAGCAAAATAGACATAGGTAGAGACAGACAGAGCGAGAGAGACATAGGCAGAGACAGTCACAGCGACATAGACATAGGCAGTGACATAAACAGCGAGAGAGACATAGGCAGAGACAGACACAGCAGCATAGACATAGGCAGTGACATACACAGCGACATAGGCATAGGCAGTGACAGACACAACGAGAGAGACATAGGCAGAGACAGACACAGCAACATAGACATATGCAGAGACAGACACAGCGACATAGACATAGGCAGAGACAGACACAGCAACATAGACATAGGCAGAGACAGACACAGCGACATAGACATTTGCAGTGACAGACACAGCGAGAGAGACACAGGCAGAGACATACACAGCGACATAGACATAGGCAGTGACAGAACCAGCGACATAGGCATAGGCAGAGACAGACATAGAGACAGAGAGACATAGGCAGAAACAGACACAGCCAACGAGACATAGGCAGAGACAGACACAGTGACATAGACATAGGCAGAGACAGACACAGCGACATAGACATAGGCAGAGACAAAGACAGCGACATAGACATAGGCAGAGACAAAGCCAGCGACAGAGACTTAGGCAGAGACAGACACAGCGAACGAGACATAGGCAGAGACAGTCACAGCAACATAGACATAGGCAGAGACAGACACCGCAACATAGACATAGGCAGAGACACACACAGTGACATAGACATAGGCAGAGACAGACACAGCGACATAGACATAGGCAAATACAGACACAGTGACATAGACATAGGCAGAGACAAAGACAGCGACATAGACATAGGCAGAGACAAAGACAGCAACAGAGACATAGGCAGAGACAGACACAGCGACATAGACATAGGCAGAGACAGACACAGCGACACAGTCATAGGAAGAGACAGACAAAGCGAACGAGACATAGGCAGAGACAGACACAGCGACAGAGACATAGGCAGATACAGACACAGCGACATATACATAGGCAGAGACAGACACAGCGACATAGACATAGGCAGAGACAAAGACAGTGACATAGACATAGACATAGGCAGAGACAAAGACAGCGACAGAGACATAGGCAGAGACAGACACAGCGAGAGAGACATAGGCAGAGACAGACACAGCGAACGAGACATAGGCAGAGACAGACACAGCGACATAGACATAGGCAGAGACAGACACAGCGACATAGACATAGGCAGTGACAGACACAGCGAGAGAGACTTAGGCAGAGACAGACAAAACGACATAGACATAGACAGTGACAGACACAGCGAGAGAGACATAGGCAGAGACATACACAGTGACATAGACACAGGCAGTGACATACACAGCGAGAGAGACATAGGCAGAGACAGACACAGCAAAATAGACATAGGTAGAGGCAGACAGAGCGAGAGAGACATAGGCAGAGACAGTCACAGCGACATAGACATAGGCAGTGACATAAACAGCGAGAGAGACATAGGCAGAGACAGACACAGCAGCATAGACATAGGCAGTGACATACACAGCGACATAGGCATAGGCAGTGACAGACACAACGAGAGAGACATAGGCAGAGACAGACACAGCAACATAGACATAGGCAGAGACAGACACAGCGACATAGACATTGGCAGTGACAGACACAGCGAAAGAGACACAGGCAGAGACATACACAGCGACATAGACATAGGCAGTGACAGAACCAGCGACATAGGCATAGGCAGAGACAGACATAGAGACAGAGAGACATAGGCAGAAACAGACACAGCCAACGAGACATAGGCAGAGACAGACACAGTGACATAGACATAGGCAGAGACAGACACAGCGACATAGACATAGGCAGAGACAAAGACAGCGACATAGACATAGGCAGAGACAAAGACAGCGACAGAGACTTATGCAGAGACAGACACAGCGAACGAGACATAGGCAGAGACAGTCACAGCAACATAGACATAGGCAGAGACAGACACAGCAACATAGACATAGGCAGAGACACACACAGTGACATAGACATAGGCAGAGACAGACACAGCGACATAGACATAGGCAAAGACAGACACAGTGACATAGACATAGGCAGAGACAAAGACAGCGACATAGACATAGGCAGAGACAAAGACAGCAACAGAGACATAGGCAGAGACAGACACAGCGACATAGACATAGGCAGAGACAGACACAGCGACACAGTCATAGGAAGAGACAGACAAAGCGAACGAGACATAGGCAGAGACAGACACAGCGACAGAGACATAGGCAGATACAGACACAGCGACATATACATAGGCAGAGACAGACACAGCGACATAGATGTAGGCAGAGACAAAGACAGCGACATAGACATAGGCAGAGACAAAGACAGCGACATATACATAGGCAGAGACAGACACAGTGAACGAGACATAGGCAGAGACATACACAGCGAACGAGACATAGGCAGAGACAGACACAGCAACATAGACATAGGCAGAGACAGACACAGCGACATAGACATAGGCAGTGACAAACACAGCGAGAGAGACATAGGCAGAGACAGACACAGCGACATAGACATAGGCAGAGACAGACACAGCGACATAGACGTAGGCAGTGACAGACACAGCGAGAGAGACATAGGCAGAGACAGACAAAGCGACATAGACATAGGCAGTGATAGACACAGCGAGAGAGACATAGGCAGAGACATACACAGTGACATAGACACAGGCAGTGACAGACACAGCGAGAGAGACATAGGCAGAGACAGACACAGCAAAATAGACATATGTAGAGACAGACACAGCGACATAGACATATGTAGTTACAGACAGAGCGAGAGAGACATAGGCAGAGACAGTCACAGCGACATAGACATAGGCAGTGACAGACACAGCGAGAGAGACATAGGCAGAGACATACACAGCGAACGAGACATAGGCAGAGACAGACACAGCAACATAGACATAGGCAGAGACAGACACAGCGACATAGACATAGGCAGTGACAAACACAGCGATAGAGACATAGGCAGAGACAGACACAGCGACATAGACGTAGGCAGAGACAGACACAGCGACATAGACGTAGGCAGTGACAGACACAGCGAGAGAGACATAGGCAGAGACAGACAAAGCGACATAGACATAGGCAGTGACAGACACAGCGAGAGAGACATAGGCAGAGACATACGCAGTGACATAGACACAGGCAGTGACAGACACAGCGAGAGAGACATAGGCAGAGACAGACACAGCAAAATAGACATAGGTAGAGACAGACACAGCGACATAGACATATGTAGTGACAGACAGAGCGAGAGAGACATAGGCAGAGACAGTCACAGCGACATAGACATAGGCAGTGACAGACACAGCGAGAGAGACATAGGCAGAGACAGACACAGCAGCATAGACATAGGCAGTGACAGACACAGCGACATAGACAAAGGCAGTGACAGACACAGCGAGAGAGACATAGGAAGAGACAGTCACAGCAACATATACATATGCAGAGACAGACACAGCGACATAGACATTGGCTGTGACAGACACAGCGAGAGAGACACAGACAGAGACATACACAGCGACATAGACATAGGCAGTGACAGACACAGCGACATAGACATAGGCAGAGACAGACAGAGAGAGAGAGAGAGAGAGAGAGAGAGAGAGAGAGAGAGAGAGAGAGAGAGATACATAGGCAGAGACAGACACAGCGAACGAGACATAGGCAGATACAGACACAGCGACATAGACATAGGCAGAGACAGACACAGCAACATAGACATAGGCAGAGACAGACAGAGCGACATAGACATAGGCAGAGACATAAACAGTGACATAGACATAGGCAGAGACAGACACAGCGACATAGACATAGGCATTGACAGACACAGCGACATAGACAGAAGCAGTGACAGACACAGCGACATAGACATCGGCAGAGACATACACAGTGACATAGACATAGGCAGAGACAGACACAGCGACATAGACATAGGCATTGACAGACACAGCGACATAGACATAGGCAGTGACAGACACAGCGACATAGACATAGGCAGAGACATACACAGTGACATAGACATAGGCAGAGACAGACACATCGACATAGACATAGGCATTGACAGACACAGCGACATAGACATAGGCAGTGACAGACACAGCGACATAGACATAGGCAGAGACAGACACAGCGACAGAGACATAGGCAGAGACAGACACAGCGACACAGACATAGGCAGAGACAGACACAGCGACAGAAACATAGGCAGAGACAGACACAGCGACACAGACATAGGCAGAGACAGACACAGCGACAGAGACATAGGCAGAAATGGCTGAATATTTAATACTTAAGCTTCTAGACATGCCTACGCAAGCTATCATCATACTATTCCAGCACTCAGAGCGTATGTTATATTGGTGTAGTAAATGTGAACAAGACAGTTATCTTACCTAATAGACACATCCATGCCCAGCCTTTGTCTTTTGGAATAACACTCATTGGATCGATTTTTCCGTGCATGTTGCAATGGCCTACTCTGTCTAAATACTCGATGACTCTGACACAGTCTGCCAACTGCACCTCGACCGTCATGTTGTGTGAGTGTGTGTGATCAATAGTTCATAAATTTCAGTTTTAAAACGTGTTTTTGTGTGTAGATGCGAACCCATTTCAATAACTTATTATTCAAAGGTAAATGCATATGCGTGTGTGTGTGCTGACGGTGCAGCCGACTGTTTCTGGGTCATAAGAACATGATTTCTGGTGTGTCGCTACTGGTCCTCGACCGACGTGGTGTGCGTGCACCCAATAATAAATTTCAGTAAAACGTGTTTTTGCATGTAGATGTGAACCCACTTCAATGATTTATTAAGTTGTTATTACATACTGTTGATGGCTGAGGGCAAATTCAAAGGTATGTGCTAATGTTCACCAATTATTTCGGAAAATGAACTTAAATGTGTATGCATAAATGCCAGGAGTATAGTAAATAGAAACATTGTTAGACATTATGGTAGCAGATATTGACCGTCATGTAATATGTAGCAAAGAATCATGAGCAAATAAAAATATAGTAAATGCGTTGTTAGCACTGACAGGTTATGTAACCAACCAGAACCAACTAGAGGTGGGAATGTCTTACTTAGATTTAGTGGCTCCTGCGTCTACGTACGCTCGAGGCAGTCAAAGCATTCCACATAGATTTGTTTTTTGCTAGCATTCTGACGTCGCTCCATCTTTTGTCGACCAACTGTAGGTCGCGGTCGACGGTCTGGCGTCAGTTCATTCTCGGTCTTCCTCTCCTTCTCTGACCAACTGGTGTCCACCAGTGCGTGTTGGGCAGGTCTAGTTGGTGGGAGTCTCGTGACATACCGAGCCAGCTCATGCGTCTTCTGCAAATGGCTGCGGATGCCGGAGATTGACCTGATCGTACCCAGACCTCTGTATTCGTCACGTGGTCGCTCCAGTGAATGCCCAAGATCTACCGCTGGCGTTTAGTGTCGAATGCATCTATTTTGTACCCTACTATGCATCATCCGCATAGTAGGGTTGGATGAACGTTTTAATTATGGAAGCGGAGTATAGAGATTATGGTAAATTTATTGTTGTTCCAAATTTTCATCAGCTGTGTGAGGGCTGCTGACGGTTTCCCCAATCTGCAGTTTAATTCGTGATCGATGATTCCTTGGTTGTTGATGGAACTACCAAGGTAGGTGAAGGTTTCAAGTGTTTCCACTTTGTTTTGGTTGATCAGAACATCTGTGGATAGTTGATGTTCGCCTGTCACCATGTTGTTAGTATTCTTTTCACTGATTACAAGTCCCAAACCATCAGTGCATCTGCCGACTAATTCCATGAGATATTGTAGGCACTGTGTGGTGTCTGAGTGGGCGGCAATGTCTTCAGCAAAGTCCAGGTCTGACAAACGCTCCTCCTTAACCCAAGTAATTTCTTCGTTGTATCTGGTTGCCAGCCGCATGACCCAGTCGATGGCCACGGCGAAGAGAAGGGGGTGGGAAAGAATACAGCCTTGTCTGACACCAGTAACCACGTGGAACCAGTCACTATAGCCATCTTCTGTTTTTACAAGAAATCTCGAGTGTTCATATATCTTCTCGATCGCTTATACAATCTTTCGTGGGATTTCCATGTGATTAAGATTTTCCATGTGGAGGGTCTGTGGGTGCTGTCGAACGCTTTCGTGACGTCTATGAAACTGATTGCGAGGGGTAACTGATATTCTTGATATTTCTCTATAATGCTTGTGAGTGTGAATATTTGCTCTTTACAGTCCACATGAACGATGCCAGGGTCCCATATCTGGTTGCATAATCCCCAGATTCTCTGTACAATTGTTTCTACACCTGCTTTCATCATTTCAGCTGTGATTCCATCAATTCCAGGTGACTTGTTTGTCTTAAGTGTCACAATGGCCTTCCTCACTTCATCTTCCGTCTACTCCACTGTCTCTTTTGGGAGTTTTTTCTATCCTTTCGATATTAAAGATCCATATTTTGCCTTGATCGGCCCGGATCTTGCCTATGTGCTGTCAATGATTTTCTTGGCAATGCGGTAGACTTGTCTTGTGTCGTTTCGGGCAGTTCCTGTGCCTGTCTGTCTAACCAGACGCGTTTGTTCTTTTGTGCGCTGCGCTTCACTTCACTGTCCTTCTTGATATAGTCCCGGTAGAAAGAAGTGCTGATGGACTCATTTTGTCATTTCCTTTACGCAATCAGTCTCCATGTGTGATCGCTGATCCAAGACTCTTTCAGAGATGCCTGGTATCGAAGAACGTCTTTGTCCGCTGTCATAATCGCAGCTTTCATCCTCGCCCACCAATCCATTGAACCTGGTGTATGATCTGCAAGGGCAGCAAAACGATTTCTCAGGACTTCTTGGAATTAACATTTGGTCCCTGGGTTCTGAAGCTTGTTGATGTCAAATCTCTTAGCTCTGTTTGTCTTCTTTTATCTTCTCAACTTGATCTTGGGAATATGGTGGATTTAATTTTAATATAAAAGTAAAACACCCATAAAAGCAATTGAGGAGAAAATTCAATAAAGGCAAATATAAAGAGTTGAGGACATATCTAGCAAGTATATTTAGGAAAAACTATTCCGAAGAACAAGACAGCAACATAATGATGGACCTTTGAAAAACAATTGGCAGGTTACATAAAAAATGACAGCAAGAGTTCATATGGTTATGCAAGGAGTAAACAGAAAGAAACAGAACCACTGGAAAACGGGTTTTAAATGGCAGAGGTATTGAATGAGTATTTCGGTTGAGGGCGATCAATCAGATCATTTAGGTCAGTTATTTTTACATACTGAAAAGGCTGTACCCACTTTGTGGGTTACGGACAAATGTCCCCACTTGAAACACAACACAAGTTAATAATAAAAACTAACTAATGCAATAAAACGTTAATTTACCATCGATTCTTCATCAACATAAGATCAGCTGATTGTGGGATGTTTCCGTGTACATGAAAAATGCACATGGACATTAAACATTTGTTATCAGGGTCGTGTGAACGGCCATAGTATCTGGTTACTATAATATAGTTTAGTAGGTAAATGTTGTGAAATATAACTATGTTTCATTCAATTAACTATACATGTGTACATTTTGGATCCCTCTTCAATTCGATTTTTTTGTTCGTCTCATTTCAAATTCATAATGGGAAAATTTAAACCTACCTGGTAGCCACTACAACACGCTACCTCGTTTGTGGAACTTTTGTATGTACTTTTTGTGAAATCATCAGACAAACTATTATATTATTTAACTGATGCTAGATCCAGCATTTATTGAAGTGAAAATGGAACGTTGAAGAATCAAGGTGAAATTTCACAACTTTGTCATGTGATCGGCGAGAGGTTGGAAGTCACGCCCATGATTAGCCTTGACCCTATAAAGTGTTTACCGTTTTGGATATTCACTATGTTGAACATTACCAAATCTAACAACTAAAGTAAATTCTGTCGATGATTTCAACAAATATACGCACTTTTTATTAAGCTGACTGCGGATATTACTTAAGTTATTCATACACTACACATTAGGTTCATGTCATACGAATGACATACCGGATTCTTTTGCGACGAAATCACCTTAGCCAATGTTTTTCGGCCTAGAGAATATTGTTGAACACGAATATGAACATAGTTTAAAACTACGACCCTGTTGCCAGATTAAAATAGACTAATAAATTATGTTCGATTTGGCCCAGTTGAAATTCGGCAAAAGTGATCCGCCTCTATATACTATGTCAGTGCTATTCACACTTTCCTAAAGAACCCGACCTAACGATCAAGGTAAATTATTTCGATAGGAGTGAGACAGGGTTGTTTGTTGTCATATATCATGTTCACTTTGTTCCTGGAGTTCGTCCTGGCAGCCTTGAAGAGCTTATGCAAGGCTTTTCAGCTAGATACCAATCTCAGCTTTGACATCAGGTATGCAGATGACACAACTATTATGTCCACCGGGCTAGAGAAGCTACACATTTCTACTGAATAACTTCAAGATGCCTGTAGGAAATGGGGTATGAAAATCGACAACAGCAAATTTGTAAACGAACTTTCGGGTACTATTTAATGTGCGAGGAAAGGGAAAACGGAGACACAATTTAACGTTAGGTTTGCCTAAGGTGCATGTGCAGATGTGAGTAATGGTTTACAAGACGTATGCAAGTTATGTGAGAATTAATAATTGTTTGTAATTAATTTATAACGGCTAATTATATATTTGTACTGCGCAGTTTGGTGATACTTTTTACCCACCCACCCAACTGGTATATTTTAGCCGACGTGGCGCACAAAAAGTACCGATTGGATTTTTTCGAAAAGTTGTAAAAACTTAAAATGTGTTTTTAATGCATAGTTCTTATGCTGCTGAGGCCAATTGAGGGCCATCCATAAAGTACGTCACGTTCAGGGGTTGGGGGCTACCGGGGTAAACGGTACGGAGCGTTACATGTGGGGGTCGTGGGGGTGTCTTGACCATTGCTACGTTTAATAATAAGCTCCGAACTAACTGAGCTCGACCGCACATATCATATGCGCCCTATGCGAGATTTCATTTGCTATGCACGATACAGCCCGGTTAATCCGGGGACTGTTTTTTTATGTTTTTATCAGCACGTTAATGGCGCGTTGTTTGATAGTTTAATAGACTTTTGCTTTTGATTAAGTGTTTTCGATGATGTTCCGATAATGTAATAATCGATCGGTAATGTAATAAGTCGACCTATAATGTAATAATCGACCGGTAATGTAATAAACCGACCGGTGATGGAATACAAACGATGAAGATGATCATGATGACGGTTATGATGAAGATGATAAATGGTAATGACGATGATGAATAGGAGGAGAAATATAAAGATAACTAATGGTTTATCTTAGTGATTATAATTATGATGATGATAATTATTACGATGATGAAGACAACTACGTCATCCTCAACAGCCTCATCGTCCTGCTCCTCCTCCTCAACATCCTCATGTTCACCCTTATCATGGCTAGCCATGCTGACATTCACTCGACGTTCACTAAAGTATACTTAAAATAAGTTTCTCAGAACGATTCAGCGGCTTGTTTTCAAATACCATTAATATGACGTTCGTGTTTTGCATTGATCACCCGAGGTCGTCCAGTTCGCGGCCCGATCATTTATGATTCCAGCTGCTGCTTTGACAAGGATAGCAATAATAACATTTGTGTTGGGGTGGAATGTTATTCGCATTGACAGAATAAATAATGCTCACCGCTTAAATGTCACCTACGACGCCTGCACGTGTAGGCCACGTGCACACTCTGGCCCTGGACTAACCGGTCTGGACCGTGCGTAGAACGTGCACCATGCAAGAGATGTTCGACTTTATCGAGACACCACCTGTAGCAGCGTCATGTTGTGTTGACACAAATTGAGCGAGTTAATCGTGTCATGACAAAACACTTACCTTAACATAAATGACCCATGGCGCCTCTGGTGGATACCTCAACGATCGTGTGTTGACATAGATCTTGTGGGACAAACGTATATCTATAACAACGCAAACGATCCTGGAAAAAACTATTTAGCAACTTAATGTGTGTGGGGGGTGGGGGTGTGCGTGCGTGGTGCGTGCGTGCGTGCGTGCGTGCGTGCGTGCGTGTGTGTGTGTGTGTGTGTGTGTGTGTGTGTGTGTGTGTGTGTGTGTGTGTGTGTGTGTGTGTGTGTGTGTGTGTGTGTGTGTGTGTGTGTGTGTGTGTGTGTGTGTGTGTGTGTGTGTGTGTGTGTGTGTGTGTGTGTGTGTGTGTGTGTGAAAAATACATCGCACCAACACAATTAGTTTTCTTGCTACTTAACATAAATCACAACGCTAATTTAATTTTTTATTTTTAACGATCGAAGTCAATCCTTAAGATGATTTCTTCGAATAGTATCAGCGCCAAAATTAAAACTATTATTGTGAAATTATTATTTGTAATGTGTGCGCGTCTTAAAAACACCCCGTCGGACACACAACACACACACACACACACACACACACACACACACACACACACACACACACACACACACACACACACACACACACACACACACACACACTCACACACACACACACACACACACACACACACACACACACAAACACACGAATATACACCAATACACCCATATGTACTTTGTCCTTACAGCCGTGTTGCATGACCTAGATCACAATCCATTTCAATGATGTGCCTTCCACTAATATGTCTATGTCGCTGTCTCTGTGTCTGTCTCTGTCTGTGTCTAAATGCACTAACTGTTGTCACATGATTGTGATTCCCGGATTCCCGGAAACGAACTCAAAGGCAGAGTGTGCGTGTATGCGTGCGTGCGTGCGTGCGTGCGTGCGTGCGTGCGTGCGTGCGTGCGTGTATACTTTGTCCGTACAGATGTGCTGCTTGACAAAGATCAGGACCCTTTTCAATGGTGTGCCTTCGACTAATATATCTCTGTCGCTATGTCTGCGTCTGTCTCTGTATGTGTCTCTGTCGCTGGCGTGTTAGTAGACAAAGTAGTTATTGTTATGACCTATCTACCCAGGTGTACTTCGTCTTTGCTGGCGCGATGTGGACCATGCGTGTGGGTATTTTTGCATGACCTAGATTAGAACCCATTTCAATGGCATGGCCTCGACTAAGTGCACTAACTATTATCACATAAT
Source organism: Lamellibrachia columna (assembly GCA_963662155.1). NCBI lineage: Eukaryota > Metazoa > Annelida > Polychaeta > Sabellida > Siboglinidae > Lamellibrachia > Lamellibrachia columna. Next base: position 22,364,181 of record OY759262.1, read on the forward strand.
TATTGTGATTTTTGGAAGCGAACTCAATTATGGTTCAAATTCACTTGACTCGTTCTTATCTTACATGTCGACCGTGTGGCAATCTCTGTCACTGTGTAAGCCTCTGTCGCTGTCTCTGTCTCTATATCTGTCTCTGCCTATGTCGCTTTGTCTGTCTTTGTCTCTGTCTGTGTCGCTGCATGTGTATCTTGTTCAGTCTCAGTCTCGGTTACGGTCTCGGTATCAGTCTCAGTCTCTGCCATGTCTCAGTCTATGTCTCAGTCGCTGTATCGGTCTCTGTCTCGGTATGTGTCGTTGTATGTGTATCTGTCGTTGTCTTTGTCTGTCTTTGTATATGTTGTTGTATGTGTATGTAAAGAAACATTTGTAAAAAAAAAAGTACAACCAAATGTGAAGGGTTCTACAGGCGTACCAAAAATAATTAGAAACTCTAAAACAAGCTATTATGTCACTTAAAAAGACAGCATATGTCAGGAGTAAACAAAACATACAATGCAAGTTGGACCACTAGACTGTGCTGAAAATTTAATATATAATAGGGTTGTTTTGATAGCGGTAGACCTAAATCGGTACTTCAGTTCAGTGTTTACCAGAGAGGATATTAGTTCAGTACCTAAGTTCCAGGAGGCTAAATCGGACTATTTAGGGAAGTTAATGGTAACTCCATGGTTGCTAAGAAAATGAAGGATAATAAATCACCTGGAGTGGATGGATTTCCACAATAAAATACTAATAGAAACAGTAGAACAAATTAGTATGCAACTTGAAAGGGTGTTCAACTTGTCATCATTAAAACAGGGAGTGGTTCCTTTGAATGGAAAGAAGCAAACATAAGAAATAAGTAAGAAAATTAAGATTATCTTATTATTATTATCTAGTATTCTTAATATGTATCAAAGACGATAGGATAGCAAGCAAGGCACTGAGATTTGTGGATGACACAACAGTGTTTAGAAAGGTTAAAAATAATGGAGATCAACAACACTTAACGAAGACAAATTAGTTAAATGGTCTGAACAATGGCTGATGCTATTCAGTTTTTCGAAATGCAAATGCAAATACCAGGACACTGGAATTTGGATGTAAACAGTAAAATAGAAGACATTGTCCCATGTACTGCAATAATAGAAAATAATGTGGTTTAAGAACTCTAGCGACAAGTGGGTTAAGTGGAGATTAAACTGACGTTTTAGGATATTGAATGGGTACGAAAATATTGATATAAATATATTTTTCTCACTCAAGAAAGATAGTAGAACTAGAGGACACGGTCACACACGGAGTAACACATTGTGTGTAGATTGGATATCAAGAAGTACTCGTTCTGTACATACATGCGCAATCAACTTCAATGAGGTTAGCTACACTCAAACACTATAAATACATTTTCACTTTCTCACCTCACTACATTCTATGACATACACCACAACAGCATAATAAAACAACAATCCAGGTTTTCATTGACAGTGGACTTTACTTTACTACATTTTAATGTCGATAACTTTATATCTATATTCTTTGCTTTCCTCAGAAACTAAAATAAAAGAATACGACGGGTGGCTCCTACGGTAGCGACTTTTAATAAATCTTTGTGGGAGTCTCCATGATCCTATCTGAATACAGTAATATTTTATTACGAACAATTATATGATATATTATCATTATTTAATGCGTGTACATTTGGATCTAATAAATTACTCACTCACTTACTTACTTACTTACTTCTCACAGAAAAAAATAAATTAATGGCACATATTATCTACAGATTGTATAAATGCTAGCAGCGTGAATATGCATAAAAGCATAATTGACAAATATCTTAGAAGGGCGGGATACACATAGATGAAGCATTATTGGACTCTTAATAAGCCAGTGGCTTATCCTAGTTTGCTAAAATCTCGAAATGATTGACTTGATCGTTAGATCGGGTAACATGTGAAAGTGTGAGTAGCACTATATCATAGTAAACAGAGGCGGATCATTGTTGCCAGTTTAGCCGAATTTTGACCGGCCCAAATATAACGTAATATATTAGTTTACTTTAATATGGGCACAACATATGTGTCAGAGTGTTGAACTATGGTCTTGTCCATGTTCAACAATATTTTCCAGGCAGTAAAACATTGCCACATGGGGACCGTCTCAAAATCACTGGTACGGCATTCGTATGACATGAGCCGTACTGAAACTTAATTATCTGTCCCCAACATAGCAGCTAGTGGCACGTCTGTCCCACTGTAGCGTGTGTCCACTGTCTGCTCTGCGGTCGTGTAATACAGATGTATTCTATATGTGAACAGGTTATACGAGTGGTGCGAATCAGCGACCCGTGACGTCAATTACAGGCCAATCTGGATAGTTGCACAACGCGAGTTTGTGAGACAGCCGAAGTAGAGCAGTTTGACCTGGGCATCGATTATTGACAGAAGGAAGGATCATGCACGAGAATATCGATGCACTGAGTGGCGTACCCATAGACAAAGGCTGGGCATGGATGTGTCTACTCGGTAAGATAACTGTCTTGTTCACGTTTACTACACCAGTACAACACACGCACTTACTGCATTAGAGGTGTACTAACGAATAGTTCTATATACGTTTTTGTCAAGACACGATGAACTGTTTTGCTCGGCTTTGCGCAGCACATGAGTCCTGCATGAGATTTTAGACAACCTTTAACTTTAACGTTTCATTATTTTAGCTTATGGTAGGCGCCTACTTTATTAAAACATCACACCTACCTGCGTCTTGCTGCGGTGACAAAACTCAAGGCGAGTCTATTGTGTCGTGACATAAGCCAGTGGAAAACTATTCGCGTTTCTTTTGTCGTTGAGCATACAAATTTACGAATAGGCATAAGTCTACATCAACAACTCATGAGATTAACGCCACAGTCAGTCCAGCTGTACGTATTGTTAACACATTCGATACATCAAGTTATTCTAGTAGGAGTTAGTGTTGGGATGTACACAAAAGGTCCCTCAGAATTATGTTTTCAATATCCACCAAGTGCGGTATTTGACCTAGTTGCCACAGGCGTTTGGCGATAGGGTGACATTTTGTTAGGGGGACCGGAAATGCAGCAGATGCTCGGCCGTATTGACCTTCACTGTCATTTAGGACTCTGAACACTGGAATTATTGCGGCTTCTGTGTGAAATCTATATATTTCGGTCATCTATATAATAGTAGCAAATCGCACCAATGTGTGAGGCTGTCGGTTGAAACTAAAAAGAAACAATAACGCAATTTAAAAAAATTGATTGACAGACGAAATGCCAAGGCTGCATGAAGACACATCTTGAATAAAGTATTGTTGCTAAAAAAAACATGCCGTGTCGCCATTGTTGTTTAAATAACAACAATACTGTTAAGTGGCACCTTTGCGAAGTGCATCGCCCGCGAATTATACGAGACGGTGGCGGAGTAGTACAAATAACCGGACAAGGCCGTAGATGAGTTGTGCTACACCGCCAGCCGTCGAGTACGATTACAGGGGATGCACGTCTCAAAGAGGCCATATAGTATTTATTTTACACGTCTTATACCCAGTTAAATGTTGGGACTGTGCTTACATGTCGTTGCAATCGGTTGTCATTCTGTTTAAAGCATTGACAGTAGTGTATGTTGTTCTGTACACGATGACGTAAACGATACTTTCGACGTCAATCAACGTGCGCTGTGTGAATGGCAATGGCGAACCGCGAAACTGCGCAAGGTTGGGATCACTAAACTGGTTCGCAATAAAGCAGAGAAAATTGACCGACGATGCGCATCAGACATGCATGACTTATTTAAGGGCATACATTGCACGGATACACGTGAATCTAATTCATAGTCAAAATGCAACCCAAAGCCAACGAGATTCACGTAATATAAAATCGCTTCACTCACCATTGCCATTGATCGATATTCAGAAGATAAGATTTGCCATTGCCATTCAGAAGATAAGATTTGCCATTGCCATTCAGAAGATAAGATTTGCCATTGCCATTCAGAAGATAAGATTTGCCATTGTCATTCAGAAGATAAGATTTGACAAACGTCTAAAGAATCTAAAACCATACAACGCGGCTGACCTTGATCAAATAAAACCTTTTTTATTGTGAAAGAACTGCATCACAAACTAGCCCCAACATTGACACATATTTTCAAGAAATCTTTATTCTCAGGAAACATACCACAGGACTGAAAAAAATTAAATATTACACTCATTTTCAAAAAGGGATGAAGGCATAGTGCAGTAAAGTCTCATAGCAGATTATTATACAAACTACAACGCTATGGAATCAACAAAATTATACTAAAACGGATTGAAGACGTTTTAACAGACCGTAAACGGAGAGTAGTGCAAATGGTCAATTATGTCAAGACTCTCCAGTAACATCAGGGTACCACAGGGCCCTGTAGGCGGCCCAATTTTCCAGAGGAGACCTGATAGGTGGGTGCGGGGCCAGTACCACAACATTTCCAGTGTGACAGCTGTGTTACTTCAACTCGAATGTGTTACACTGCAACAGTGTAATTTCTACTACAGATTAATATTAATGTGTAAGATAGTCAGCAACATTATATATATATATATATATATATATATATATATACGATTTTAAAGCAACATATATCCCCGATGACTTTCACATCCTGACAAACACACCTTTAGCTATATTAAACCCTGTACTAAAACTAATTCATATACGATGTAATTAATTCCTTGAACAATAGTAAACTGGAATTATATTCCCTCAGAGGTGGTGCAGGCCCCCACATTGAAGACATATAGTTCTCGACAGGCGTACTAGCACCCTATGAAACACTCCTCAACTAGATCAGGTTAACAAAGCATTTGGAAGAAAGAAAGACAGTGGAACTGTGCGGCTTGACTTCGTCATCGTACGGTGTCGGACGATCAATTGGGCAATTAATCGCGCGTGCAAACGGGCCTTTACACGTCACCAGTAGATGTGCATGATGTTGTCAACTCGGTTTCAACACAACACCTGCTGACCTCGATGTTTCTTCATTCACAGGCACTTTTACAATCCACTTCCTCGTCGGCGGCGCATGTGTCAATACATTTGGCGTTCTTTTCGAAGAGATTCAAGATACGTTCGATGCGTCAGCTAAAGACATTGCGTGGATCCCGGCCATCATGTTGTGCGTGCTGTTCTTTACAGGTGAGCCTTCTTCTCCTATTTTCTTTATTTATGTGCTGGAGTTATCGGGATTACAATCTACCAAAAATTAGTAAAATAATGTATATTATCAGTCATGGTCAGGAGTTCTCTGTTGTTGTTTATGATCCGTTGCCAGTGCAGTACGGTCCGGATTCAGGCTTTTAAATCCTACAAAGGATACTTGGACCCAATGAACCCATTCTCCGAAGTAAATAAGTAATTAAGTAATGCTAGCACATTGGTTGGACTATTTAACTTGAGGGCAAACGTACTGCTCAAATTAAGACCATGATGTATGATTATCAATTTAAGTCATCTAGAACGATCCGAAATGTTCGCTTGAAGTTTATATATAATAACACAGACCAATAATGAAAAAGTTATACAAATATCGATTAAGAGATATATCCAACTTCAACAACGTTGAATGGATAGAAATGCGCTAACCCGAAAGAGAACTTCACAGCAACTTTGAATCGATTTTTCGTTAATGAAGATATTAATTCTCAACTTGAACAACAACTAGATATAAGCTCAGCATCTCGTAGATTTAACGGTATTTAACGAGATTGCCATCAAAGGCAAAATTAACTAACATAATTTTTTGGTAAATGCTGTTTATCAAAATCATTGTTAACCTTTATAAACACTTTTGTTGGTGTCATCCGCACATTTCAGTACGTTGCTTGTTATATTATCGTCCAAGTAATATATATATATATATATATATATATATATATATATATATATATATATATATATATATATATATATATATATATATATATATATATATATATATATATATATATATATATATATATCCCTCGTCTATCCACTTAGTGATTTCTTCAAAAAACATAACATATTTGTTCAGCATGGCTTCGCTTTTAGGAATCCATGTTGAGATGGATTTAATAATGTATGCCTAACAAGGAAGTCCACGATATGGTATTTAATTAATCTTTATAATAATTTACAAATCACTGATGCTAAACTCATTGGTCTGTAATTCTCACTTATTCCTCGAGCCCTTTTTAAATGATGGCATGATGTTTGCTTCTTTCCATTCAAAAGGAACCACTCCATCTTTTAATAACAAGTTGAACACTCTTGACAGTGGTATACTAACTTGTGCTACTGTTGCATTTATTTTCTTAGCTGCCATTTATGGAGTTACAATTAGCTACTTCAAATATTCCGATTTAGCCTCCTGAAATTTAGCATCTGGAACTAGTAATAAAGTAATATCCGCTCTGGTAAACACCGAACTGACGTAACCATTTAGGTTTTCCCCCATTAAAAAACCTTGTAATATTATATTTCCAGCACTGTCTTCTAGTGGTCCAACCTTGTTTTGTACGTTTTGTTTACTCCTGACATATGCATAACAATCTTTCTTTCAGTTTTCAGTTTGTGACATGCTAATTTTTGTTCATAGCTCTGTTAGTTTGTCTAATTTCAGTAGTAGCTGCATTAAGTGCCTCTTTGTGTAGTCTTCATCCTTTCTGGTATGCCTGTAAACCCCCCGCAAAGTTTGCTTGTACACTGTTTTTCTAATAGCTTCTTTTTACAAATATTTCTTTTTAGACCGTTTTCCTTGTTTTTTTTCCAATGGAACAAATTGACCAATGATACTCTCAATTTCATATTTTAGAATGTTCCAACATTCAATTGTGTTCTTATTCCTTAGCTTATTATTCCAATCTAGCTTTGCTAAATATGTTCTCATATCTTTTTATTTACTTTTGTGGAAGTTTCTCCTGTATGTTTTTATTTTTACTTTCTGATTTTACTTTGATGTCAAAATGTATTTTATTATGATCACTGTTACCCAATGGTTCCTGTATTTTGACACTGTCTATTAATTCATTTTGTTTTTGTGAAGTCAAAACTACAACTAATACATTCTCTCTCCTGGTTGGTTTTAGCACGTCTTGAGTAAGCTATACTGAATTAGAAATAGAAAATGTTGGTCCTCACCCAGTAAACACCGAACAGACTCGCTGTTGGTTACGAATTCGTGAGTGTTTCGAGTTTCGAGCCGAGAGACGAGCTTCTACTCCGCGACAGTGGCGCGGACAAGCGAAAACCGGTGGTGGTATTATATAGAACAAGCACAATGTTAAGCATATTATTTTCGCTTTAAAAAAATAATAATAATAATGTTTTATTTCAGGCAAGAACCCATATATATACATAAAAAAAAAAACATAAAGATACACGCATGTTGAACAATAGAAGTACATGTAGTGAGAAAATACATATATATATATATATATATATATATATATATATATATATATATATATATATATACACACACACATATATGACGTGTAGCTAGCCGCTTTATTTTATCGTGTGAATTATTTCATTGTTACTCAAGTTTATAATTGTTTCGAATGTAGTGTATACGCTTATAGAAGTTACTCATAGCTAATAAGTCAGAATGAGCGTCCTGAGTTGTTTGCCCAGATTCTCGGCAAACTTTCAGATTCCATTAGAATGGAAAGTGCCACGTGCCATAGCGACAAACGGTGGTGCCATCTCACGGAGTTAATCAAGTCTAGCCGTTGATATATTGTGCGCACAGTTTGCCTCCAGAATTGAACAGCCACAATTTGCTGTGGCTGCCGGTAGCATGAATAAATATCAGCGGAGCTTGGGAATTTAATACTTGTTAAACAGTTAATACGTTTTCAATACAGTTATACGTTCTATAGGAAAATAGAATAAGGAGTAATGTATTTGTTATTGCATTGGTAAATGCATTCTAAATATCTACAAAGCCAACAAGAAATTATGTAATTTTATATGGCACATGTAAAACATACAACTGTTTGCCATTCAACATTCACATTGACTTTATGAGTTAGGAAACATTTGATGGTTCGTTGTGCATCGTTGATGCTATGTAAGTTAATATTGCTGAGTTCTGATCACCACAGTATGTAATAATAATAATAATATTATAACCCACCGTGAGTATGCATGCATGTATGTTATTATGCTATTCCTAGACGCATTGTATATCGGTCGTCAACTTGTATGGAGTCGTCCGAGAAGCCACGGTCGGGTTGTCGAAGTTAATTTTTTTTTAAATTCACCCCACCATTACCATTTCGACGAACAACCGAATTACCCTTTGTAGTTATTACGTACAATGGTCCGCAACGCTACGCGAGCTATTACGTACACTTGTTGACAACGTTGTGCGTCTTTTCTTCGGTTGTCCAAAGTTACGTTATACAAGGGCAAGGCGTCGTTAGACATTATTATAAATATCATTATTACTTCGCAATCTCGAGAGATATTGCCTGACAGCAACAAGTACCAATGCATAGATGGGTATTTCTGTGATAATATTGTCTATCCTGAAATTGTGTAAACATTTACGAAGTCATCCCCAAATTATCCATATTTTCTAATATCTCCAATACAACTATTGATTTGAAAACAATGTCCTGCTGCTTTTTTCGATTGCCCAAAGTTACGTAATGCAAGGGCAAGCCGCTGTAGACTTTACTGTAACGGTAGGTATTACGTCGCAGTTTCAAGAAGCTATCAATGTATTGACTGGCAGCACTGGGTACCAAGGCATAGATGGATACGTATGTGATAAAATTGTGCATCCTTTTACAGTCACGTACGAACTACCATTTTCTCCCGTCAGGAGGATGCACATTTTTTTTATAATAAAAAAATAATAATAAACCATGCGTGATCGGTATATAATCATATCTTCGAAAACATATGTTTGCATTATATATATACATCATTGGGTATGCTTTGAACATGCAATGTCTATCTTGTCTCACTATGTTGTCTTCATTGTCCAGCGACACCAGCCAACCTTCTGTGCAAAAGATTTGGTGCAAGACCAGTTGTCTTCACGGGCGGTCTACTTCTGAACATTGGCTATACATTGACCGCGTTTCTTCAGAAGCTTTGGATGGTATACTTAAGTTACGGAATTCTAGTAGGTACGTACATGCCAGAATATATAAACGTTTCTTGTGTACCTATTTGCCTAGCATAGTTTGGTAGAACAGAATAGGTATTAATTATATTTCCACCACGACATTGTTGCATGAATTTCAATTTACCGTTTGAAATGTTTCCAAACAAATGTGTTTATGGTCAGCACTGCGTTTATTTCAGGTATTGGAGCTGGTCTATGCCTCGGACCGAGTAACGTAATTACAGGCACACATTTCGAAAAAAGAAGAGCACTTGCCAACGGAATAACATTCTCCGCTTCGTCTATCGGAGCTTTCTGTTTTC